>JAFBJQ010000104.1:90558-160558 GCA_016785345.1 Trinectes maculatus
AGATAGATAGATAGATAGATAGATAGATAGATAGATAGATAGATAGATAGATAGATAGATAGATAGATAGATAGATAGATAGATAGATAGATAGATAGATAGATAGATAGATAGATAGATAGATAGATAGATAGATAGATAGATAGATAGATAGATAGATAGATAGATAGATAGATAGATAGATAGATAGATAGATAGATAGATAGATAGATAGATAGATAGATAGATAGATAGATAGATAGATAGATAGATAGATAGATAGATAGATAGATAGATAGATAGATAGATAGATAGATAGATAGATAGATAGATAGATAGATAGATAGATAGATAGATAGATAGATAGATAGATAGATAGATAGATAGATAGATAGATAGATAGATAGATAGATAGATAGATAGATAGATAGATAGATAGATAGATAGATAGATAGATAGATAGATAGATAGATAGATAGATAGATAGATAGATAGATAGATAGATAGATAGATAGATAGATAGATAGATAGATAGATAGATAGATAGATAGATAGATAGATAGATAGATAGATAGATAGATAGATAGATAGATAGATAGATAGATAGATAGATAGATAGATAGATAGATAGATAGATAGATAGATAGATAGATAGATAGATAGATAGATAGATAGATAGATAGATAGATAGATAGATAGATAGATAGATAGATAGATAGATAGATAGATAGATAGATAGATAGATAGATAGATAGATAGATAGATAGATAGATAGATAGATAGATAGATAGATAGATAGATAGATAGATAGATAGATAGATAGATAGATAGATAGATAGATAGATAGATAGATAGATAGATAGATAGATAGATAGATAGATAGATAGATAGATAGATAGATAGATAGATAGATAGATACTACAACCTACCTGGAGTGTAGCTGTACTCTGGAAAGGTGTTGCAGCCAGGCGAGGAGAGAGAGAGACAGACATTCATTAACATGCATGCTCAGCCCTTGGGTTACCATGGCTACTTACTGTACATGCACAACCGTCCAGGGTTACCGTAGTAACATACATGCAAAGTCCACAAAAAAGTCACAATGGATACCATGCTGGTAGTCAAAACTGAGGTTTGAATACGCACACACACATTAACACACACACGCGCACGCACACACGTGCGCACGCGCACGCACGCACACACACACACACACACACGGTCTCTCATCATGTTTCCACATGTAAACAAATACAAAACGCACACGCACATACTCACACTTGTAGATACTAATGGTGGAGGGAATGTGGCAGTAGATATTTACATTCCTACCTGTATGTTAGGAATCAAGGGCCGTTTACCCCAAAACTTACCTTGCAGCTCCATCCTCTCCCCAGAGCCCCCCCCCCCGACAATTGGCATGCAACACACACGCGCACACACACACACACACACACACACACACACACACAGTATCACAATCACTCCCTCGCTCTTTGTCTTTCATACATATACACACACACATACACACGAACACTGACTATAGCAGTAGTAATGATATGAAACAGCTGGATAAACATGTAGGGATGAATTAGCAGTGCAGGAAGACAACAAGCATGCATGGTTAAATCCTGAGACAGAGTGTGCATGTGAATATTTATGCGCGTGTGAAAAATGTGTATATATGTGTGTGTGTGTTGGTTGCATGCTCATTTGAGTGTTTCCTTGCCGCTGCCCTTGTGCTAGCAGCATGGCAGAAACAGGTGGAGCCATTAGCATGCTAACAGCGATTTGCCCTCAAGGACAATGCTAGCCAGGCCAAGCCTAACAAGCCAGGTTCACTCTGCCTTCACGGGAGGGCGGAATGACTGAGACAGTAATTACATTTATTCATAACCCTGTCCAACCTCTCTTCATTTAATACATCTGTATCTGAATGTCTAAATTTGTTGCCTTTTCCCCTCCAAAACTGACATATTGATGAGCTTTAGAACAAAACCCTCCTGAAGAGCTCTTTCCCCACCCCAGTATGAAAGACATCATATACTGTCTTTCGTGAAAGAAAAATGCTTTGCACCAAATAACAATATTATATAACTTTACCAATGGTTAATAAAGTGGATCACTATTGAGGTACTGTGCAATAGTAAACGACTATATGCTGCCGAGTCACTTATTTCTGGCTTTAAACGTAGTCCTAAGGATTCATGTTTTCCTCTGGCACAGCAGGTTTCTTTGATATTAAATGTTTTATATTAATCATGGCAGCTTTTCTTTTCAGATGGATTTTTCTCAGAGCTTTATTGTGCAGATTTAGTGAGCTTGCTGGATTTAATATACCACAACGTTTTCAAAATACTATGAAGGAGAAATCTTTATACCCAACACTTCCTGATGTATTACTTAACAAGTATACAACCTGGACTTGTAAAGTTAGAAATTCTAATTTAAAGAAAGTATCTAACATTTAAAACAATGTTAGATATACATTACTTTTTCTAGAGATTTTGAGCTAAGCTTTTACTGCCTACTCCCTTTTTCATGCAGTTTTCAAATATGATGATGTTGTGCACCTGGGAGATTTATTTTGACATAATATAAGTTGCTATGGGGTATTCACTTGTAGTGATGATGATACATGGATGTCAGCTTAGCCTGTAGATACCGTGGTCAGATATATCCCTCTGAGCCGGCATCTTGTCAAAAATGCATGGGGACAGTAATTTAAAGAATTTAACAAATTACTTATTCTGTCATTGCTCTCTGAATTTACGTGTCAGCAAATACGATCCAAATATGGATCATACACCATTGTTCAGCAACATAGTGCCAATCCAAACTAGGTACTGTTACCTGCAGAGCACCTTTATGTATAATGTCTGCACCTGCAATGTGCCCCATGTTAGAAGTAGCAGTAGTCTCCCACTGTGGCCCAACCATCAACATCAACAGCTCACGCCCAATCTGTCAATTATTCTGATTAATCAATATATAATTTCGTTTTCATATTAAACAAGAGAGACAATCTATAACACCATTCCACAGAGCATATCGTAGTCTTTAAATAGATGTTCTGTCTCACCAATCACTGGAAAACTCAAAAGCAAAAAAAGGAAGCAAATCAAATGTTTGAATTTTCAGTACAAAGTAGCTTGAATAAAATGCTTCAGCTAACAATCACTTTCATGGTTGAAAAATCCTATTTAAAGTAAAAAAAAGTCTCCAAAATGTTGTAGAGGCCAAGGTGATGTCTATGTAGCTTAATAAATCACCCAGAGAAATTTAATTTTGCATTAAACTTATTTCTCACATGTGAGAAACTGAAAGCCTAATTGTTCACTGTTCTTGCTTTAAAAACCCATGTCAGCCTATTATAATGTGCTGATAAAATTTCTGTCAATCACCCTATTGAACACTAATTAATTATTGTAGCTCTACTACAATTATTAAATATTTCTCTGTCAACTGACTAATTGTAACACAAATTTCCCACTTGGTAATGTTTTAAAAAGGCATTCATTAATGTCTTTAACTGGTCACACATAAACATACACTCTCTCACCACCGCAGACACATAAATACAGCAGATATTATGCCCAAAGTCATTAAGAGATGAGGTAAAGCTGGAAGCAGCACTGAGTCTGGAGACTGGAGCTGAGGAATGGCAGAGGAGGGATAGAGAGACACTCCTTGCATGAGGTCTTCTTATTAGTCCTGTCTCCATGGCAACCTCGGTCATCCTACTGTCCACTAATTGCAGGAGTGTGATATGGTGGGTGGGTAAAGGGAGGTGTGATGCTGACAGCAGTGCTGGGTGGGGTGTGAGGTCAGGGCGGTGACAAACGGTGGCCATGCAGCAAGGCCAGCTGCATTTGTGTCATTAAAAAAAAAAATCAATTGCCAAGGCAAAAGGGTGAACAGTGCCTTTGACAAAGAAAAAAAAGAAAAAACATACAGTAGTTTCGAGCACTATTGATCAAGAATGCAGATTTGCTTTGTGAATAAACTGGAGCAAATCTGGTGACACAACTGAACTGGCCATAACAAGGTAGCTGACTTCATTGAGCGGCTGTTTTGTTTTTGTAATAGCCACTGCCTTGTATATTGGCACTTGCACTGACCAAAGGCTTGTTCGATAGTTTTAAGGGAGAGGTGACATTAAATCAGTTGTAAAAATGTACTTCTTTTTGCCTTGGCCAATGAGAGGGGCAAGTGAAAGTTTAATTTTCATATTTTTTTAGTGTCACAAAAGGACAAGTGACAGGATGACGTTATGCTAATGAGGGAAAAGACTGACTCAAACGGACACCATGCACGCTCACACATACGCAAACTGAGTGTCTTCACGGCAAAGCAGTTCAAATTAATGGCAGACGATTGATTGTACACGCTTCATTTCAGCACCCTATGTATGGTACCTGTGAAGGCCATATGGAATCAATGCAAATCCATTAACACAGGCAGCCAGGTGTCAGCTATGTAACAACCACTGATTTCCAGCCTCTTAGCCTAGTTCCAATTAAAGTCTCTCAACAAGAGCCAACGACCACATCCGTAATGGATCTATACAGCTATTGTGTTTTGCCAAGCACACCAGCTGAGCCTTTCAACGCCAGCCAGGTAAGGCTTCTCAGAGACTTTCAGGATCGCGTCTCAAAGCTCCAGAACCCATAGCTTCACGGTCTGAATGCAGCACGGAGCAGCTGTCCTCAAACTCTCAGCTCCAGCTCCGCTAAACTGACTGCACTTGCTGGGAGGGGGCTTAGCTCTGTGTCCTGGAGGTACATACTAAATTGGCAGCCATCAAAAATCAATACCAAACAATCAGTATGCATGTCTTGCACTGTTTGTGAAGGCTGCTGGTTGGCACACACCAACTCAAGGCAGCTGTGAAGGTGTGAATGAAAAATAGATGTCTAGCTAGACTAATATGCTGTTTGGAATGTTGGGGTACTCATCCACAAAAGTACCTGTATGCACATGTGTGTGTGTATTTAGTGTACGATGTGTGTATTTGTGTGAAGGATGAGATGTATATGATGGGTCAGCATGGTTCTGGGCCTTACCTTCGCTGCAGTCATTGCCTTGGTAACCGGTGCTGGAGCAGTCGCAGATGGCCTGGTCGTTGACCACACTGCACACCCCTCCGTTCTGGCACTGGTGGTCCGGCCCACAACCAGCTGTTACTGCGACTCCATCCGAGCCATCCAGCGTCACCAGCGAGCCGTTGATGCTCACCGCCGTGATCCAGCCACGGAAAGCGGGGTGTTCCCGCGCTGAAGGGGAAGTGAGGCGCATGGGCGAGGAGTGAAGCTCTGGCGTCAGCCCGCCCATGAAAGTGTGGCTGAATACCGTCATGTCTCTTCTCTTGCTCTTCACTTCCGCCCAACCCTCCAGCCGACCATCCACCTCCAACGAGGTGTTCCTCCAGTTCCGCTTGACGCGCACCGCGTGCCATCGCCCGTCACTCACCGCCACGCCCGACTGCAGCTCAGCTGGCTCGGCACAGAAGATGGAGAAACGCAGGTGGAGGTGGCCGTGGAGAAGCAGCAGCTCCAGGAAGTCGCAGAAGCCCTCATCATCCAGATAGAGCAGCAGGCCCTCCTGACTGTGAGTCCGCAGGCTGAAGCTCAGCACGCTTTCGCAGCAGGCGTTCCACACGGGGAACCGTCCCCACTGGCTGGACACACCTCCAAACTCCAGGACCTCCCCTTGGGCCTGGCCCCCCACGCTGCACAGGCACAGCCCCAGGAAGAGCAGGGGGGCTGCCGCCCAAACACACACCGCCATCACACTCATACACACACTCGCACTCTCTCACACACACACACACACACACACACACACACAGAGGAGGAGATAGAGGCTAGAGCTGGGCTATAACGTCTAGCCTACAGCTCATGGTGACAACTGTAGGGGCCTTGGTTGATCACTTGCTAGGTGCACCCTGCTTTCTTGATAATGCTCTTTACAAAGCGAGGCTCCTTTGCGATATGGTTCCAGTGGGGGAGGGGGAGTCCAACAGTAGCGCCCTCTGTCTTTTCAGCACGCTTGGGGCATCTTCTTTGGCCTCGGCCAGGTGTAAGTGTCTTCTCTGGAACGTTCACTGACTTCTCTCTCCATTCAGTCTTTCATTCTTTACTAGAAACAAATAACGAGATTCCAGTTGTGTGCGTTTGGGTGAGCATCTGCGTGAGTGTTAGATACATGGCGGATAGGATAGCTTCATCTCTGTGCCCTAGATAGGGCCTTATCCCCCGTGCAGACAACTCCCCACAGAGTACTAGTATGAGTGCGTGTGGCTCACACACCAGTAATGGAGAGAAATGACACCGTCATAGCAGAATTGTCTCCCCCTTCTCTCTGTCTTAGTAGGGCAACACTAAAAGTGCGTGTGTGTGCGCGTGTGTGTGCATGTGTGTGAGAGTGAGGTAAGTGTGTTTCTCACTGCCGCGTCATCACTCTCTTCAGCGACCTACAGAGAGAACAGAGACGACACAATCAACCAGGGTCTCTCTCTCTCTCACTCACACACACACACACACACACACACACACACACACACACACACACACACTCACTCACTCACTCACTCACTCACTCACTCACTCACTCACTCACACAAAAGACCAGTCTGCTATTATTCTCAAATTACTCCCTCTCATGCATTTTGTTCGTGCACGCGCACTGACGCCCGCGCACACATCGCTAACAGGCCCAAATCGGGAAATTAATCCATTAACGCAGCATACACAACAAAGCTTTGTTTCTTCCACGCAGCTCACGCGACAGTGACTCAAGCTAAACAAATACCGTGCAGGGACGCGCGCACACAAACAGCACCGTTTCAGTACATCTCCCCATCATGCCGCAGATATTTATAAGGCAGCATACCTGCCTTACTGCAGCATCACTTCCTGTCACTTCCTGCCGTTACTATGAAACGATATCCCGTAACTTCGTTATTATTATTATCATTTTGTTTGTTTTTTTACTTTTTCAAAATAACGGTAATCGGCGGGTGCGTCGCGCGACAGTTCCGTTGGCCACATCACGCAGAGCAGGAGCAGCAGCGCGCGCTGCGGCGAACGGCTCGAACCGCCTCGCGCTTTATCAAATTAACGGCTCGTACATCCGGACGCATTCATACACAAAAAAGACCACAAAGCGGCGACCACACACACACACACTTTCCGCTCCGCGTCTAAAGCCTGTGAACGACACAAAGCGGCGGCGTCTCAGTTATTGATAGACGGGGTGAACGAATGCGGTTGAAATATCGATTCTCGATTTGCGGGCATATCTCCTCTCCATTTTTCCTCCCGCGCGCCCGCTGCTTCACCACACCGGGGCTCAGCCGCGTCACAATACCGTAACTACAGCGTAGCTAACCGGCAACACGGCAACTAGCGCGTTCTGACCGGCAACACGGCAACTAGCGCTTTGTTGAATGTTACATATGCAGGCGAATAAACCAACAAGCTCCCATTCCCCACGACAGGCACGCGGAGGCTGGGGCAGCGACCTACCTCACGCGCATCCTGTGGTCCTGTGGCAGCAGTGCCGCGCGCGACTCATCGATCTCACTTTCCATGTAGGAGAAGGTGAGAGCCGCGAGACAGCAGCCGGTTTACCGGACAGAAAGACAATGACCACCGGTTCGACTCCGGGACACCAGGAGCTCCTGCTCTCGCTCTCTCTCTTTCTATCTCTCTCTCTCCCTCTCTCTCTCTCTTCTCGCTCCCCTCTCTCCTGAGGAGGAAAAGGTGCAGTCTGATGCTCTCCGCGAGAGGGAGCGTCACGTGGTCAGGAGAAAGTATGCGTGTGTGTGTGTGTGGAGAGAGAGAAAGTGGGGGAGAGGGCGAGAAAGAGAGAGGATGGGCGGGGCCGCGCGCTGCTGCAGCACCTTGGACAGCGCGCGC
Organism: Trinectes maculatus; assembly: GCA_016785345.1. Lineage (NCBI taxonomy): Eukaryota > Metazoa > Chordata > Actinopteri > Pleuronectiformes > Achiridae > Trinectes > Trinectes maculatus. Next base: position 98,460 of record JAFBJQ010000104.1, read on the forward strand.
TCCCCGTTAGCACGAATCAGAAACGCAATTACCGGACGCAGAAAATAAAGCGAGAAGATCCGAATGATCAAACCCGTGTCTGACAGCGACGGTGGCCTTTACCTCTGTGGTGCTGCAGGATCGCGTGTGAGACACACAGCGACACACAACAACAAGTATACGCTGCTCTCACAGGCAAAACACACATACAAATGGAGAACAACAACTTAACTAATTTTGCAGCAAGTACATAGCATCAGTAAATAAATGCTGCAAAGTGAATGGAGACACGACTAAGAAATATTGTAAGATAAAGGCAAACAACTGAAAAAAAAAGAAAATCCTAATTTTAATTGTGTTGTATTCTGTTAAACTCTATTTGGGCCCCTAAATCCAATTAAGAGACATCATACTGATAGCAATGCTGAATGGATTGAGGAAACCCCCAATAGTCCAAAGTCCCTCAACATAATCCCAACCAAAAGGGAAGTGGAGAACTGGGATGGTAACTGTCCATCACAGCATCATTACCTCACTGCCTCGCTGATGTTCTAGTGATTTGTTCAAAACAAATCCCATACATCCCAATATCCCTATAAAGCCTTTTGATAAGAGCAGAAGCTCTTACAGCAGCACTTAAGTGTCTCTGGTTTTGAAATGAGATGTTCACAATGCATTTAGGTGGAATGTTTTGAAGTCCAAATGCTTCTGGCTATGTCGTGTTTAAGGAGTGTGTGTGTGTGTGTGTGTGTGTGTGTGTACTGTACAGATCTGTATGTATAGCTCAAGCCAGTGTAAGTGCATCTGCTTTGATTTGTTTTTGCATAATTATTAACTTGTATGTTGATTCAGGCAGTAGGGCAATCATGAATGGGCGTCTCATACGTTTGGGTACGGAGCGTCTACATTCATGCTATGTGCATAAACAGAAACACGGTCCCATTCAAGACCATCAGCAATCACGCACACAATTTCTCACACACAGGGCTTTTTTTTTTTTTTGCAGCCAGGCTCAGGGAAGGACTGCAGCTGTGTTGAACCCAGCTTAGAGTTGCTGTCCCTGGGCTCCCTGGGCCAGCTGCTGCAGCTGCTCTTTTTCTCTCTATCTTTCTCTCTGGCTCTGTGTGCGTCTGTATCCGACTAGCCAACACATCTGCTTTACTCTTTCTACTCTGCTTCGCCATTCACCTCCATCGAGTGCAGGAGCTGAAGGAGGAGGCGTAGTGTAGCTGGGAAATTGGCAACCAAAGGCTGAGGCTTCTTGTCAAAAGAACAACCTTGACCTGGTTGGAAATACCTATTCAAGATACACACTAAAGAAACATCTAGTGGCATTCAGCATTTCTGCAGCAGTCAACTGCGCACATATGCATTATTCCTGTTTTTATACAGCCGCTGTGTCTGTTTGTAGAGTTTTGCAGTCTGTCCTGTCTTTCTGTTGCTATCTGATCTTACTTACTTACTTATGCACATATTTACTCCAGCATGACGGCCAGCTTATAGGTACATTTATGTTGTATGACCACGCAGCTGGATCACAATAAATCAAACTGATTTGAGTTACAGATATAAAGCAAGAGAGGTTGACCACAGAGACCACCAATGAGATAAAGAGGGGACGTATGTGTATGCAAAGAAGCACATGTTTTTGTGTGTGTGCGTGCGCGTGTGTGTTCTTATGGGTGATGGAGTGTTTGGGAGGGAAGGTGTGATAACAGGACAGGGAGAAGGAGGAGGAGTTACTATGGAAACTATCTCAACATCAGCGTCTGGTTTCCCATTGGACTGACCACCACCCCTCTGTAAACTCTGATCCTCCCTCCCTCCCTCCCTCCCTCCCCACTCTCACTCCCCCATCCCCAGGCCAGCTTGACCTTTTGGACAAAATGGCATTATAAAATAATAACATTCTGCCTTCTCTTGCCTCTACAACCAAAAACCCCAATGGAAAATGCTGGTACAAACATGTTTTAAAAAATATGAAGACAAAAGCTACATGCACATATTAATGACTGCGCTTACACAATAGAGTTTAAAATAAAATCAAATTATATATATATATGTGTGTGTGTGTGTGTGTGTGTGTGTGTGTATACACTTTATCTTTTGTACCAAATAGTAAAATACTAACTTATTTTATTGTACCAAATATTATTATTATAATCATGGCCTTTGGTCTGAGCAAATAAAATGCAAAAATCTAACTCTAATCTGTCTGTTGATGTTTAAATGCTTTTAAACATCAAATGCTGTGACTCTACCAGCCAACATGAATCGTGACCGATATGGGCCGCCTCTGATTGAATGATGAGGTAGCGGAGCGCCATTCTGTGCATCCCTACAACCACATTTGCTCTCCCCTCTTTTCCCTTCCTCTCTCTGACAGGCTGACAGCAGGCACTGACCCCTGACTCTTTGCCTACTCAGCAAAGAGAAGGTCGCTGTATATGTGTGTGTCTGGGTGTGTATACATGTAGTATTTTCTTTATATACGCGTGTGTGCAGGGAGCGTTTGTGCACGGATAATTTGTGTCTGAACTGCCAGCAGAGAGAATATACAGCCAAAAATAAAAACTCATCTGTCAGCACCTCGTCGGTATGTGCGTGCGTGTGTGTTTGTGTGCCCATATTTTGTGCCTGCAATCAGTATGTGCTACAGTCTTTGGAGCCGAGCCTGAGAGCTTTACCTAGTTTGTGCTGTGAACTGTGACAAACAGCACAGAGGGGGGTGAGCTAGGGAGGAGCTGAGGTGCCATGTCGAATGCTTAGGTTTTAAAAAGGATTATATGCATGGAGAAGACTCTGGGTGTCATTTAAAACACTCTACGTACACACGGTGAGCGCGTATGATTATAAGGATGTCACTTAATGAGTTGCACGCACACCCTTCTGTCATTCATTCGTACAGAGAGGGCGGTGTTTGTGTAAGGAACGTGCACGAACATGTGCGCGCGCATAAGTGAGTTAGTGTGTGTATGTGAGTGTGTCTGACAGGCAACCACCCTTTTCTAAATGAGATTAAATGGGAGGTTTGTCTCTAATCGTGTTGTAATGAGTTTCTGTGTAGCTCATACATTTACTAATTCCACTTGCCAATAGCGCAAACAGCCACGTGCGCATGTGTGTATGGTTGTGTGTGTCCCTCCGCGTGCGGGACGAGGGGTCACCTCACTGCAATCTTATTCTCATTTATAACAATAGCACTGACCTGTCCTCATCAAAGGATTGCAGTTCCTAAACACAAACAACATTAGCTCATGTGCACGCACACACACACACACACACACACACACAGCAACATGACCAAATGCACAGTCCATCTGCGTATAGATCTGTGTGTCATTAGAACTCTCAGCAGGCATTAGCATTGATCAACTGACCAGTAGATGAAGAGTGAGCGACAAGGACCAAACAAACGTCTGACTTGTGTGTGTGTGTGTGTGTGCGTGTGTGTTTACCAAAGTAGGTGAAGAGGTTGAATGAAAACAGGATGGAAGGTAAAATATCTATAGTTCATTAGCCCTCACACCCCTGCTTGTGTTCGCACAGATCTTCGTGTGAGTCTCTGTGTATCGCAGTGACCGTAAATCTTGACCTATGAGCTGATACTGGTTGTCATGGCAATGCAGCCACTCTCAGCCTGAGGCACTCCATGCCCTACAGTTACGGGTCAAGGGTCAGAGCAGTTTTGTGCAGCGAAACAGACTCTCAGAGCAGATAATGAACAGGAAAACCAGTAACAAGAGGCGCATTGTCGCCTTTTACCTACCACCCTTCACCTTTTACCCCGTGGCCTCAGAAATGTCATAATAACGGCGCGGAACACATGGAGAACACTGGAGCTCCACACTGCCTGAAGCTACATGCACCTCACTGTGAGGAAATCAAATAAAGTGGATTCCTCACCACACATACTGTGCTACATTGCACACACAAATCACAAGTAAACTGGAGTTCACGCATGTTGCCAAAAGTATGTAGACTGAAATTTAGTGTAATAGGAAGTAGGTGCAAATTACAAAATTGTTATTGGCCATACTCCATTTGGCTGCTTCAGGACTGATGTTGGCGAGTAGAGCCTGGTGTGCAGTCAGCGTTACAGTTCATCCCCAGCATGTTGGATGGGGTTAAAGTCAGGACGCTGTGGCAGGTAGTCAAGCTGCTTCTCCCCAAACTTAAAAAGCACTTGGCATTTTGTTTTGACGAGTAAGGGCCCGACTTATATCACAAACCTATGTCTTGTTTAAATGCTCCACCATTAAGATTTCCCTGGATAGAAAACAGCACCAGACCCACAGCACCCAAAATATAGTTTGTATTCACGATACACATGAAGTGGCCCATTTGTGTGTGCAGGTGCAAGTACGTGCCATAGCGGAGCGTGAATTGGGAAGTGTGAGCGCAGAGAGGGGGTTACTATGACAACGGGGGAGAATGTTCCAGGTGACTGTGAGATCGTTGAGATGCTAATTGTCCATTTTCAATCCTCCATAAAGTTTAACAGCCACTCTGCCTCCACATGTTATTCTAACTCAGTAACAGAGTATACCTCTGGGATGTACAGCTTTTCCTCCAGCTTCCCCCCCTCCTTTTTTCATTTGTAATGACACCCCATCCTCCCTCCATTCCCTCCTCCTTCCTCCTGCCGTCACTGGCAGAGCGAGGGAGACTGTGTAAATATCATGGAGGATCTGGAGCATATGTGTGCATCTCTCATGAGGCCCACCACCACCTGATCATCAGACTCCCTTTCCATCCATCTTTCTCTCATTTCATTCCCCTCGTCCTTGCCCTCCTCCCCCCATCCTTCTTTACGCCTGTCTCCCATCTCCTCATTTCCTCCTGTCCAAATTCATCTCCCTCCAAGTTGTCTCTCCACCCCCCTCCCTCGCTCATTCCCTGCTGTTTATCTCTACCGCCGCTCCCTCCCAGTGCCGTGCGTTTAACCACTTTGTTCCCCTTTAAGATAAAGATAATTAAATCAGCAGCTAAATGAGAGCGAGCGTGCTGCTGGCGTCACCATGGTAGTGCTTTGATGTTCTATTTCAGTGCGATAATATCAACACCGACTCATCAGTTCCAAACTACACTCTCTCACACACTGTCACACATACCTGTATGCATTCATGCATTTACACCCTATGTTCCAGCTAGCACCTCCCACCCCCTCAGCCTGCACACACACACACACACACACACACAGATATGACACACTAAGCTCCTCTGTCTTAGGTTTTGTTTTGCCTCGTCCAACCGCAGCGTTCTTTACTGTTCATCCTACCCACTTCTCTCCCTTATTTCCCTCCCTCTCCACACTTTCCATCTCTCTCTTTTCTAATCTCACGCTGCTCTCTCTCTCTCTCCCCCCCCCGCCTCCTTCCTCCAGATCAGCAGGTTGCTAGGCAACTGTGCTCCATTGATCTAGAGGAGAACGATGACAAGCTCACATAACTGTCATGAAAGCACATACACATATATACACACACACATATATATATATATGTATATGTACACACAATCGCACACACACACACTGATATAGACGTATGAACACACACATTGTTATCGGTGATATGTAGTAGCACCTATAGAATGAAGGTGTCCTCACTTATCTGATAAGGACAAGGAATGGGAGGAGAGAAGTAGGAGGGACACCTCCACATCGTCTTCTGTACAAATGACAGAAGAAGAGGTGGCATGCGAGGACAAGACGACTCTTTATGTTGCTTACCCACTTCCTCCCTCCCTCCCTCCTTTCTCATTCCCCATTTCTTCCTGGAGCTTTCCCTGTAACCCTTGCCATCCATGGAAAACAATTACCTTCCACAGTGGCCTGGCTAGATTTCCAATCTGACCCATCACACAGTCACAGCCACGGGCAAACCTCATCATCACAAACTGGCTTTATTCCATTTGTGTCTCCACTTCACAACTTATTACACACACTGTCACCATAAAATGAAAGAAAGAAGGAGATGGTGGTGAGAGTTTGTAAGTCAGGTCCAACACTGTGGCATGAAATGGCTGACATTTGATGACCCTGGATTTTAAGATGAATTGGATTTGATGAAACAATTCCATTAAGTGAAAGGAGCCATGGGCTGCAGATGCTTAGCTTAGGTTCGGAAAAAGTCTGGCTCTGTCCAAAAGTACAAATACACACATACAAGTCTGGCTAGAGCTCACTAATGCACACATTTTGCTTCATTTGCGCGACAACGAAGCAATAACACAGCTAATTGTGGTTTTATGAGGGGTAGTGTGCTGTATCCCTATAAACCATAGCATTGCTGTTTTTATATTCAGATTTTGGCATAAATGTAACTCTGTATTAATTAATGGGCTATAAAGATGGTGGTATGGGCTGATTGTTCTTAACCTCTGTACAGAACCAAGCAGCTATGTCTCCGTCTTCTACTCTAAACTAATGAGCTCCCAGTTGTAGCTTAATATTTAACATACAAACATAAAAAAAACACTGCATATAATCAACCAATAAAATCACTGATGTTTAGTTGTTCGATCAGTGATGAGTTAGATGTGTTGGATTTTCCTTTTTATTATGAGTATAATATAAATCGGCTGGGGAGGGAAGGCAAGACTTATATATATTAATATATATTTCATATATTATATAAATATATCATTTTATTCTGTTTGCTGTATCTCTTTTTGTGTTTGATGATGTTTTAATTAAAAGCTATTTCTTCAGACGATCACGTTTGTATCAGTGGATGAAACTAACGCGTGTGTGAGGAACCTCTGAGCTACAGTTTCCTCCGTTTCCTTCCTGCCTTTTATTGCCTATTATGTTCATTGTGTGGTGTGTGCAATATTTAGCTGTGCACCGGCACCCATGTCCCTCGCTATCACGAGTCCTGCATATTAAGCAACAAAATATGTTGTTCATCTTTGCCCTTTAGAACAACATCTGCAAGTGTGACCTGACCGAGAGAAAGTAGAAAATAAAATATATTAATGACATCATTTCTTTCTGGACTTTCCGTGGCCACTTTATCACAAGCATTTGGGGCACAGATGCACACGGACACACACATGCACAAAAATAATATTTGACTGTGTTGGTTGTATCTCACAGCTGGGGCCAAACGTAGCTGCTACAGTCCGGGTTAGGTTTCAGGGAGAAGATGAAGACTCAGAGGAGCGCGTCATGCAGCAGACAGTCAGCTGGCTTTTTTTACGCGACCCTACGCTGCACACGCAGAACAAACGATGTCCTTGAATAGTGTAAACTCATGAGTCAGGCCTGCAGATTGAACACAGAAGAGAGAGAACTGTGAATGCAGCTCCTCACGTGGCTGAGATGGCGAGAGAAGAACGAGCAGAAGAAGAAAAGAAGCATTTAGCAGACCTTGAGGTGCAATCGTAAAAAAGACTTTGTCACTACGATTTTTAAAAAAAGGTCAGAAGTAAATAGCTATCAGAGAGGGGCGTTAAGACATTCCACTTAGCAAGAAAGGACCAATCTGTAAGATGTTATTAGATATGAGCCTTTGATTCAATTGCCACTATGGACCCTCTTTGAAAAGTCCTCGAATGAATAACTTGATTTATAAGAGAGGGATCTTCAGGTAAACAGTCAAGAGCAACGAGTGTAAATAAGATTATCACAGTTATTATAGTTGCATAGATCTAGGTCAACTTAAGGACTTGACAGCATTTGAAGCAAGAAAAGCAAACATTCTTTCTCCAGCCATCGGGACAGACTCCTCCTCATCACATCACATCAAGCTCAGCACAATCCACTGACACCACTCTCCTCAGCCTTTCAATCCAACATGTTCTTGGTTTAATTAAGGAGGGTCTATTTCCAAAAATGGAACATGATAATTATAACAATGTGTTTAATAATCCAAAACAGACAAACACTAACTGGAGAGAGGGCCCTTCCCATTTCAAATGTTACCTGGAGGCCACCACAGCTCCACACACATACTCGGAAGGGGCCACTTATTCCTCCACACTGAACCTTTACGATCAGAAAAGGAATCGTTTGAGGAGAGAAAGGAATATTTCATGAATCCCCAGTTTCTGACACCTCCTCATTGCACTTCTCCTCCCCCACTCCACTTCTCTGTCTGACTTCAGTACAGACTCTGGCAGCTCGTGTGCTGGCTTCTCTCCAACAATTATCTGCTCGGTTCCACTCTGACGCAACTCCGACTCCACTCATCGTTCCCTTCGTCATCGGCTCCTGCTTTCTTAGTTAAAGCGAGGCTCCCTCTCTGACATCGACTCCTACTCATCTGCAGCGTGCGCACCATCTCCGGCTCTGCTCTGATGGGACGATGACTCTGATGCTTTGGCCATGAGTCTATTTTGGCTGCGTGCCAGCTGTCCACCAGTTCTGGCAGTGACTCACATCTCTGCACTTAAACCCTTGACCCATGCTTGTCCTCTTTCCAATCCAAAAGCTCCGCCTGTTCAGTGCAAAGACTTTTTCCCCCAAACGTTCTGCCTGAATAGTGACGCAGCCTCAATTTTCAGCCACGACAGGAGCTACAACTTAGGTCCAGATAAAAATATCTCAACACGTACTGAATACACTGCTATGAATATAAATAATTTATATATAATAAATATATAATAATATTTGTATGTGGTATTATACTTGCTGCCTTTGGGTATCACTGGTGCCCTCCATGAGGTACGCAATAAGCATTTCTAAATGAACATTTCAGGTAGATAGCCACAAACTTTTGTGCAGACAGTAATGTGGGTACGGTGGGTTCACTGGGTAGGTTTTGGTGAATATTATCACGGCGGATTTATCCACAGTACTTCCCACTCCTCCTACACAGGCACCATATGTGGTATTTAATTAGTAAAGGATTGTTCTTTGCCTCTTGAGGATTGCAGTTTCTCCAATTAACTTAGAACATAAAGCCAAATGAAGCCAAATTTTTCAAATAACAAGTTGGAGTTGCAGTTTTTCAATTTAAGGGTTATTACGGTATTCAGACATTGTATAAAATGTAGTCATCTCAAATCTTTATCCCTACCTCTGCTCTTCTTTGCATTGTCTTCTGAAATCCGACAGATCTTTATGGTCATTCTTCTCAGTACAATGAAATAAACATGAACATTTTTCTCACTCAAATTCAATGGGCCCATTGAATTAGTGCTGGAGTCACATAATTGCTTGATCTGAAGATGGATAATTTTAAACTAGTCTCCTCTGATCAGTTCCCTGTAATACTTCTCACTCGAACATGCTGATAAAGTTACAAACTTTGGTTAAACCCAGGACGGGGCTCATTTGTTCTGGTTTATTATTGTAATTTTTATATTCCACTGAAATGTGAAGAAAAACACTTCCAGTCTTAAAGACCTACCTTCAAGACACGCATCAACTTTCTTTGCCAGAAAGGTCACTTTATAATAAAACACAACACGCCTTCATTAATCCCAGGGGCGATGTTATAATCCTATAATTTTATAATTAAGCCTGTGAAGTTAACAGAAGCCTCTGTTATCACATATTCCAAATGTTTGGCTTTTGTGTGTGATAAGGCCTTCACAAACCTTTATCATAACTTCTATTATTACATCGAACTATTACAACGTTTAAAGATAGAGGAAGAATATCAGTCACGCCAAGTGAACATGAATCTTCCATTCTGTTTTTCCAATTTGTCAGTACTTATGCTGGTCCAACGCCTTTTTTTCCCCAACAAATGAGGTTCTTGTAGTTTTATTTTTAAACTAAATAGACAATAACGTTGCTAAAAAAAAAAAGTATTTCCCATTTTACTGTCTTTTCACGTCACCATTGTTAGTTGTTACAACAAAATGCAGCGACATTTTTGTGCAAGCACAGCAGCGGTTATAGATGCGGCTGCTTCCACAAAGCCTCTATGTGAGCCTCCAGGGAGAAATCTCAGGAGTCATATGAGCAGTTCAGGATCAAACAGTCTGAGCCCAAAATGGCCCACTCTACTCTGCTCTCTACACATAGTGGACCTTTATGGCTCAGCTGGCCAATTCTTCACCATGGCTGCCGAGGCTGAGTCAGAGGTTCAAGAATCTTTTCTTTCTGTGTGTGTCTGCAGCCACTGCTGCCAGAACGAGTCAATATGTAGGAGACCTTTAGATGGGTTTCGCAGACCTCAATCGCTGCGAGGGAACAACTAAATATTGGAGTTCTGTAAGATGTTTGCACAGGTAGATGGTGGGAAAGAAAAGAAGGTCCACCAACTGATAAAAAAAACATCTCTTTTCAAAGCTCAAGCTGAGTGGAGAGAGCAGGTTCAGGAAGGTTCATGATAACATTATTATAAGGATGGACTGAAAGAAGAGCAACAGCACTGATCCATGTCGACTATGAGCAATACTAAGTAGTAGACTGACTGAAGATGGTTAGTGTGGAGCAGAGCCTTTCACATAACATTTGAATCTAAGCTGGTACAAAACAAACTCAGAAGGAGTCTCACGCATCAGAGCCTCCAGAGATGTGGTGCATGTGTGTTTGTTTGTGTCTAAACCTGGAGGGTGAAGTGTGTAAACGAGGATATGTTAACATGCACATACAGTACATACAAATAAACACATGCACACACACACACACACACACACACATTCTCGTAGATCCTAATTCCCATCAGGAAAATCCAGTCAGATCAGACTCAGACACTGTGTTTACACAGGGGGGATTTGTTTAAGGTTAAGGGTCTAAATTAATACAGAAAAAGTCCAAAGTGACTTCAACCAATGTAAAATAAAACCTGAATATTGTCGGATGTGTCTAACTGGTTAAGTGCAGGAAACACACAATGACATTTTGTTGCGTGCAATGTTGGCGTGTATAAATAAAAGGACAGCGGTACAAAAACTAGAGAGGAAGATGGCGGAGCAGAGCTCCATCTTGGTCACCTCCCTAATGAATAAACAGATTACTTTGCAGAAGGAGAGGAAGAAGGTTTAGGATGGGCTCCCCTGGAGTTGGAGACGGAACATAAAGTGAGGTGGCGCATTGGGAAAAGAAAGGGAGAATGAAAGCGTGTGCATGTCGGGGAGGAAGAGGGCCTGTGAGAATAAACGGAACCTAATGGAACAGAAAGGAAAACAGGAGAGAAAACACCGCTGGAGAAAGACACAGGAGCAATGCATTAGTGAAGTCTTTTAGTATAAATCACTTCACTGATTTGGTTTAATGATTGAGCTGTTACAGCAGCACTTTTGATTACATCAGGAATAAAGGGTGGATTAAATTCGATGTAACTTTTATTTTCTAGGTGATTTAATTGCATGCGCTTTGTATTAAGATTGGAAGCTTAAAACGAATATCAAGGCCAGGACTCCCCCGTAAAAGACATTTCAAATCTCAATGGGATTCTCAGAGTAAAATTAAGGTTGAAAAAAAAAGAAAGATTTCATCTGCTTGCTACAAGCAGAAGTGATATTCACACTGGCCGCAACAAATTTGTGTACAAATCCTCAAATTATGAGGTTGAAAAATTCGCCAAATCCACAAAGCTGAGCCACATAACATCATGAAAACAAACAGGCTTTACTGAACGACTACTACTATTTTTTCTTTATGCTTATTGTCTTGATCATTAACTTATGCCTGAAGGAGCAGGAAACAGATCCAATAAAAGCATCAAAGACTAATACTGCACAAGAGGTGAGCCCGTAAGACAGCATGCACACGCTTCTGTGGCGTTATCCACATATGAGTGAGAAAACAATTCTATGTACATTGGGTTTAGGATGTTTGGAATAAGATTCAGCTCGCTCACATCAGTGAGTCGACTTTTGTGTAGCTCTATAGGGTTACGGTTCATACAAATAGCTCATTATTTTCACCATAGGAAACATTAACTAGAGGGAAAAGTGCAGTCTTGGACAATCAGTGCAACCTGCCTTAAATCACAGGCCGTCTTATAAAAGCAGTGTAGACAATGCAGAAGAGGGTGAAAAGCAAGAATATGGTTTTGTACTATTGGCATCTCGTCACAAAGGCTGGTGATTATTTTTGATGCCACTTCACACATCCATCCCCAGCTGAGAGCTGAGCTGCTGCTGTCAATCAGTGACCAGCATCACTGCAGCAGGTCAGGTATGGATGTGTGGAGCGACTGGAACATTCATGGCAGACCAGGTGGGGATTTCAATTACACATCGGCCCCTTCCAACTCCACTTAGAGAGGCTGCTCACGCCGCTGACTTTACAGGCCAGACTGTTGCTGTCCACTTCATTTGGACCCGCATCAGTCCTCACAAGGCATTAATGAAGGGCTTGTTATTTGGTTGAGCACAATGATTATACTGTGGGAAACGGAAAATCAGCACCCCCTGGTGTCAAGACGGAAACCAATATTTCCAGTTTTATCTGTCCCGAACACAAAAAGACAATTACACATTCATTGAAAGTCAATTATTGGCTGCGTATCAAAGGTAGCCCACAAGAAGATATGGGAGCTTAGTTTAATTATTACACCACTTAGCTCATTAAAAAAAAGACTGTTTCTGAGACTTAAATGGGCTTTTAGAGGCTCAGTGTCTGGCATTTATGGGTTTTCTGTTTTCTGTTTTTAACTGAAACTAAAAAAGTAAACACTTCCTTGGCGTAGAACATATTCATTATACAGGCCTGTGGGTTCATGGGATGTGATTAAATGTAGCATCCAAAAATAAGATGCAAACTAAAAAGTCTGAAATGTCCTGATTGAAATATTTGATTGTAAAAGCACAACCTGTGCATGAGACAAAACAATCACATGACGCACAGTCTGTTTCTATACCATTAATACAACGTGTATAAGAACGACAAAACTACATGTTTATATAAGAGAATAGGAGGGATACTTTTACGTTGATGTTATTTTTCTGTTTTTTTAACCCGGTCTAGTCACGTGTCAATAATAGACATTTATAGACATTTAGCTTTATTTTGAAATGCACACATACAGTTCTGGTGCTTAGGTGGTTTCTCAGTGCGCGTGTGCTTTCACGCGTTTCATATTCTTTACACACATATATAACAAAATAATAACAATGATTGTGTATATAGATTATCACTTTACCTGTGTAATAAAGGCAGGTCGGCGTAAACGCTTCCTTATGTAAAACACATGGCTATGATGATGCAGTATAGGCAACAAATAAAACAAGATTTGAAAGAGGGAATATATTATTATTATTATTATTAATATAATTTATCTAACTAACTGCGTCTTTGCGTCGTTTTTTTTATTTTTTACAAATAACATTTACGACATGAGCGGCGAGAAACATTTATACTGAAAGTTGTGGGGCGGAAGTTGACGTAATAACGGTCTTAGATAGCCTGCGTTACGGTCCATATCTATGTTACGGTCAACGCGCTTGGATCCTGGTTGGATGTCATCACTTCCGTTGTTAGCGCCGGTAAACAGCACCTGCTGTGTGCCAGCGCCACATGTCTGTCATTAGAACTGTCATATTATAATGAGCACAGACGGAGGCAGCGATCGTCCTCGGTAGAACCGTTACTGTCGCGAGCGCCCGAGTCATGTGGGTTTTCGGTTACGGTTCTCTGATCTGGAAAGTGGATTTCCCCTATGAGGAAAAGAAAGTGGGTTTCATTCGAGGCTTCAGCCGCCGGTTCTGGCAGGGCAGCACCGACCACCGCGGAGTGCCCGGCAAGGTCAGTTTTACGTTAACACGGCGGGGGTTTACGGCTGCGCACCACTGTAACGTTTGTTTATTGTCCATGACAACAAGCAATGAATGAAAGGGCTCGTGAACACGTCACTTCTAGCTTCACGTCACTAATAGGTGTTTCGTAAATTATTGAGCCACAGATACTGTAAATGTATAACAACAATGTTACGGTTATAAATATAAATATATGACCTATTTATGTTAATCCCATATAACCTCATTGGCTGCTTCTTTTACCAGTGTTTTTAAGTGCAAGGTCTTGTGTGTGTGTGTGTGTGTGTGTGTGTATATGTGTGTGTGTATATGTGTGTGTGTGTTTCAGCCTGGCCGGGTGGTAACACTGGTGGAGGATCCTAATGTAAGACTCTTTTTTTACTCAACTTTATACATTTCACGTGCATCTAATGACTTTATTTTTAATTGCTAAGCAAATTAAATTATGATTTTTTTTTTCCAAAATCAGAAAATAGATCAAGATTAAAATGTCTACCTTTGCCATATGTCATGTTTTCTGTATTTCTCTGTCAAATCATCAGTTCAGAACTTAGAAATATTCAGTTTTGAATCAATATAAAACAGATAAAAACACAAACTGTTACTTCAGAATGAGTCCTGTCAGTTAAAGTGATGTATCACTTTAATATATAGGTGGTACATACTTTATCCACCCTTTTTTACGATCATCTAGTCACTCTCAACTACTAATATGACACATCTTTATGATATTAATTAAATAGATCCCATGAAGGTGATGATTTACTGGGGAACAGAAAATGTTTTATAATATGCACCTACCCTAATACATTATCACAAACTCAACTGCTTCACCCACCCTGTCAGTTATGACTGTGTAAGTGGCTGGTTAATAAAAGACTTGCAGCTATGTGAACAGCAGGATTAAGGGGTTTTGACTTTTACTTGGCTGCAGGGATGGGCAACCTTTTTTCTGCAAATGCAATTCCGGTTTTTATAATGTCCTGTGTGAACCGTACTAAATTACTACACACATCTATCACACTCACCTCTCTGCTGGGATGGCCGGACCTGCTACTCTTTGGTTGTGTCAGATGTCAGATGATGAGGATGATGATGATGCTTCTGAACCTGGATTTGGCCTAAACAAGTTGACAAACACACATGACTTCCAAACCATAATTCATCTAAAGCTGAAGTAATTCCACTCAATGAAATGGCAACCAAGCGCCTTCTCAAATTGATTGACATCCCATTTTTACTAATTAGCCCACTAACATAAAAAAACTCACCTGCATGACATTGTCTTATGATTTGGTCTTGTGAAAGCTGCACCATGGGCACACTTGACATCGTTGTTATGTCCTGTGGGACTATCAAAAATGACATGTTACTTAACCCTTTTTTGTTGTTGTGCAAAAAAAGGAATTGCTGTCATAAAAATAGATGTGAATGGATAAGAACTGTCTCACTGAGCATATGTTCAATATTTTACTGATGTAACCTAGTCACAAGAAACAAAGTCATGTGCCCAACCAGATCAACAAGAATGTGCAGTACCAGAAAGAAGATGTCATGACATTGTTTACATTTCAAATAAAGGAAACTATGTTAACCAGCCATTACACCAATCCTCACAAAGAGCCATGTTTTTTCACTATTTCTTTTCACATGTCAATCAAATAATCAGTGTACAAATCGTAAAAAGTTTTGTTTGTATTAGAGGATGTAAAAAACAAAAGGAAACACACACACCTAACTAACTGAAGCAATCTGGATTCCTTCCAACATATGTCAAACCAGTTTTTTCATTTCTTCTCAGGGATGTGTTTGGGGAGTTGCCTACAAACTGCCGACAGGCAGAGAACAAGAAGTGAAGCGGTACCTCGACTACCGAGAAAAAGGCGGTTATCAGGTCATCACAGTGACCTTTTACCCCCGTCCACCTCACACCCCTCCTCCCAACCAGACACTGCTGTACATTGGCTCTAAGGATAATCCAGACTACCTTGGTCCCGCTCCTCTGGAGGAGATAGCCAAGCAGATCATCAGCTCTACTGGTCCAAGCGGGCACAATTCAGAGTACCTTTTCCAGCTCGCTGATGCTGTGAGGTCAATTCTGCCCGAGGACTCAGATGATCACCTGTTTGCTCTGGAAACACTCGTGAAAGATAGACTCCAAAACACACACACTCAAACCGGTCAATTGTGTTTAGATTAATATGTATCAATCTGGCAAATAGTCTCGGGGTTTAAGATTCACGAGGCCTGTCGGGATAGTTGTATTGGAGGGACATTATACTGAATGAGTCATGTTTTTATTCCTGTGGATGTCGCAAAGAAACACTAACATTCTGACCAACTAAGAAAAAAATCTGTACTGCAAATAATTCAATATGTATTGACAACTCTTTAGCTCAACTCTTATGTTGAGTTATTATAATTATGCTGTGAATAAATTGGAACTGTAAACAAATAAATGTGGTTTAGTGAATAACTGAATTCACACACACTGTGCACTGCTAGTAAATATTCCTGGCAATATTAAGTAACAGTATTTACACATACCTGAGTTTGAGCTATGAAATGTGTGGGTGTGGTATTAGTAAATATGAGTACTGCCAACATTGGCAAACAAGCCAACGGCTGTCATCACATTTAAATGGTATTAAATACTGAATTTGTTTTGCAAAGCGTTGTTCTCGTGGTATTCAAGAAAGAAAAAACAGGGTAGAACAGACAAAAAACAGGCAACATCAACATAATAGTAAAATAAAATGCTACTGTAATCAAGCTGTCAGGTACTGAGGGGCACCTTGTTAATGCCAGACTGTACTTACCTTGACTCAGTATCTGAACCTGTTGTTGTTTTGGCATCAGCTATCAGCTACATCTCATTCTGCCAGTACACGTCTCAGCACAGTGAACATAAAAGTCCACAGCAATGCATCAGAGAAAAAACATGCAAAAAAAAAAGGGGGGAGTATGATCTGCGATAATGTCCTTTTTAAACCCAAAATCATGCATGCATGCACAGCTGTGCCACCAGTCACCAGTGATTATTGTCTGTAGTTGTATCGCTGCAACATACAAACATGTTAGCAACAAACCTGAAAACTATAAATGCATGAAGAAACATCTGTGTTTGAGGTCCCTCACTTGTTTTCACCGTCTGCATGCAGAGCATTATCTGCTGCGTGAACAGCTATTGTGTGTCATATGGATTAATCTGAAAGTACTTTGCATGATCAGTCAACCCCACAAAACATACAGCACATCACACACACCGTTCTTCTCCAAAATGAAATAAATGTCCCTGTACAAATGATGCAGTGAATTTATTTAACTGGAAACAACAGGGAATTCTCAGTGCCAGTCTATTGTGTGTGTGTGTATATATACAAACATATATACATATATACATAAAAACATATGCTCTATATATATACACACACACACATATAGAATTATAAATTTGATGTTATTCTGCCATATGTTTTTAACATATATAGATATTTTATATCATATATATTATACATTTTAACATATCGACTACATACTTCTTTATGATATTAAGTATTGTACGCTATAACATTATCACATTGCAAGAGTTGCATCATAATAACTAATTAATTAATATAATAACAGCTCAAATACCATTAGAGTGTACAGTGTTTAGCACTGTTAATGTCTGTTTTATATATTTAGTTTATATATGTATATTTTCACTATATTTCTTCCTGTATTGTGTAACAGAATTGACTTTTCAAACCGTTTACATACCATTCTTTGATACTTTGGAAGTATGAAAGTGTGAATTAGGGCATATTAGCTGTTGAATATATTCTATATTCTACAAACGAAACCATCTACAAGGTGGTTATCTCCAAAGTACAGTGGCCACCTTTGGGGCTGTTCAGCTGCTTGGTGAGACAAACAAACACATCAAAAGAGATGCTATCCTGCTGGGGATTTTACTGAAGGCCAACAGTGACGTGAAGCAGGGCTCTCAGCCACTGCGACATTGTCATTTATTATTCTAACAGACTGTGCAGACGACTGGAGTTCCCAACAGTGTTAAAAGGTGAAAACCGTTGTCTTGTGCTAGTGGTCAGTCAGTCTGCAGGGGATCTGGCGAAGGCAGCTGGCTGATTACGCATAGTAACAGGGTGACACCAGCAGGTCAGTGAGCACCAGCAGCTGATCATCAGTGAAGCACTGCCGATGCTCCTGCCAGTTATCGTGGTGAGTGCGCCTGAACTCTGACAGGGTCTTCTTCACCGTCATCTGAGGACAAACAACAGCATCGTCTGTTACAACCAATTAATGGCTAACTCACAAATACTTATATTTATTTGGCACTTGTAATACTTTGTATGTCAAGATTATAGACAAATAAAGATTACATTTTCCATTTTAACATGTGTTGTACTGTTTCTGATTCAACCACAAAGCGGTATATAAACTAGTTGACATTAGCTCTACCTCACACAGCTACGACATTAAAATACTACATTAATCGCAACAGTGATATCATTTAATAATATTACAACACTTCTGAAATGGCCTTTTACGTAGTTGTTCTACTTTCGATTTGTAGGATATATTTGGCATTTTATTTTACTGCTAACTAAATGCCAAATTAAGGAAATAATAGTTTCACAAATTCAAAGTGTCTTTGTGTACAACTAAATATGTAAGTCACTGACAAAAAAAAGACTATTTAATACTGGAGTAAATACTAATTAAATAATCTATCTTGTTCATGCTTTGGTGAGCAAAAGTACACAGATCATAATTAAAGAGCTATTGACTTCTACGCTGGTATTTTTCAGGGTTTCATTGAGTCATAAATCAACACTGATTCCTTAAACACAGTATAAAGGCAACTTCGAAAAGCCCCTCAACTCATACAGTCTGATTTCTTCATGTTTTTTTTATCTGTCAGTCTCAACATCTATGTTTAGCTGCAGACATTTGGCTTTGAAAATAGGCAGGATGCAGCATAGGATTCTGTTTGATGTATAGATGTGTAGATAAATATATGTGTCATTTAGTTTTGTTTTGGTTAGCTATCTTTCTTCAAATATGAATTCAGGCTCGTTGAATGGAGTCGACAGTACCACACAGATTATTCCTATAGAATGCAAGGCTGAGTTGAGCTCATTTGCTCAAGGAAAATATATGTAATATTCCATCATGGAAAGTAAATGTACATTTACAAGCCACTTGTTTGTTTATCACAATTAGGACAATTCCATTAAACTCTGCAATAAACTCCTGCAATGAGAAAGATGCTGATAGTTCTTAGTCTTGCTTCATTTGTTTCAAGCAGCAAAACAAGTGAAGAGCACATTACAGCTCTTGCAAACAGCCTCTATCTATTCTTAGAATGAAAGCGAGCCTTTTTGTTGAGTGTAATGGTTGAACCACAATAAGGCTGAATATAAGTAAATGGTTCCTGTTTTAAACCATAATACAAAAACTCTGTCACTTGTTTTGTAAAAAAACAAATGAGGTAATTGTAATTTATTGATGTTAAAATGCCGGGTGTAACATTTACAATACACAACTGAGAAATTATTTAGGCAGAAACGAGTTTGGAGTGAAAAGTTAGTGTGGTTCAACAAGGACAGGAGAACGGAGAATTAAGTAATCATGACTAAAACATCACCTACATTCATTTTACATTATGGTCTTCAAACAAAACAATTAAATTAGACTTTAAGTAGAAGAGGAACAAGGTGCCTCAAGCTTAACAACCCAAACTGCTTTGGATTAAATTAGTAAGTATCTTTTATTATTCTGCACAAAACCTGCTAATTCTGTGTTTTTCCATTTTACATCAACTGCCCATTTTAGGGCAGTTGATGTAAATATATATCTATATATATTTACATCAACTAAATATATATCTATATATACAGATATATTTTTGAAAAGATTTCTGATGCATTTTCTTTCTTGCCTGTTTCACCTTGCAAAAGTAGAAGCACTAAATTATCATCATCAATGTATTATTCAAACTCTGCACTGTCAATTACATTGTATGTCTTCTTCATGCCTGAAGAAAAGCCAAAGGCACAATTTTCTCCTCAGCTGAACAATGAAATTATATTCTTTCATCCCACACTGTGTTCAGCTTGGTATCTGTATGTGAGTAAGTATGTGTGTGTTAATGTGTGTGTGTACCTCTATAGGCTGTGGGTCATTGAGATGGCTGCTTAGGTCCATCAGTATCTGAGGCATCCAGTCTGGGACATCATAGGGGCTTGACAGGATGCAGGCACTGAGGCCGAGCACTCCAGCATGGCGCCGCACTAAGTCTGCGCACCCACACACCCAACCACCCACCCACCCACACACACACACGCAGAGAGTGGAGTGTACATGTTCATTCATTTACATTGCAGCATAAAGAGACACACACACACACACACACACACACACTTACGTTCCTGTCACAATCCAAATGTAAGGCAATCATAGTAATACTTGCCCTATTACCCTTTCTTATCTCAGGGGAATTGGGAACCTTGAAATGATTAGGCCTCTTTTAACTATCCATTTGTGGTTGGTGTGTGTGCGTGTGTGTGTACCTGTGGAGGCCAGCTCTCCCCTGGCCTTGGGGAGTGGAGTCTGACTCAGCGTCTGGAGCTGTGTCTGCAGACTGAGGTCCAGAGGGAAGAACTGGCACTGCAGTAAACCACTGAGGGTGGTGGCTGCCATGTCCCTTACCTAAGAAGAGAGGAAGGGGGCAAGTGGGTGGGCAAGAAGGGAGAGAATGAGTGAAGATCAGAAACAACAAATAAAGGATGTGGCACAAGACAGTTTTAGGGCAAGAAGCTCATACTCAATCTATTAGGAGAGGCGAGTGAAAGTGATCGGGGGAAATGGGAAGTACACGGGACAGAGATGAGCAGACCAGGAAGAGGAGGAGGGCAGATGGGATGGGGGGGTGATAGATGCTGAGTTGAGCTGAGGTGAAATTCACTTGCAGAACATCCCTGCCTTCCTGCATCACTTTGCATAAATTATGAATAGAGCACTGAGCGACGGCTGATGCATTGAAACAGACATTGACACAAGCACAACGTGTTCGCCAGCTGTTCACTTACACAGTCTACAAGATATTACAAAATATTCAAATATTAAGCAAAGCTCCGGCTTACAGCAAACTATCCATCAACATCAGTGAAATGTTAAAAATGCACACACATGGGTTAAACAAATGATGTTATTTTGTTAAATAATCAGGCATTGTTTATTGGTTATAATAGTTGAGGCAGCCATACACAGTGAACGAGCCCTGAAATCGCAGACAAAGAGTAATGCAACAAAGCAGGAGAATGACTTATGAGCGGTGCAGTGAGGTTGAGGGTCATTTTTGAGCAATAACTGTGAAGGGAGAAGAAGGATTAAGATTTAGCGAGGAGAGACTAGAGGACAATAAGTGACCATTTATAATCCGGTGACAATTACACCTCACACAGGGCCGATGGCTGTATTAACCCAGCGCTTGCTGTCTTCCTGTGCCAACGTTACCTCAAGCTGTTCGTCGCACAGCAGCTGCATCACCAGCTTTCGGATGCGGAGCACCTGAGCAGGCAAACTGAGCAGCGTGAACAAGTTGTAGAAAACCATGATCTGGACGTAGGTCAGCACAGAGAAGCGTGCATGCCATGACCTGCTGCCTGCCATCTGCAGACAGAGGGGAGGGGGGGTCGTCATACACTATGTATAAACTTGAACCATGCTCATACTAGTTACACACACAAAACTTTGATTGGAGTAAGATTTGAACAGTGACATCAGCAAAGAGTTCACAGCTTGTCATCACATCAAGATGAATGTACAAAATAAATAACTGTGCACGACCATTTTATAGTTGTGATATTTCAGTCTGGCCCGACATTACCATCTATATTAGTTTAGCTGTATGGATTACCAACTGCTCTATCACACAGATGGTGATGACTTCACAGGACAGTGTTTCATATATTAATGAGCATACCTGTATATTAATAAATAAACTTGTATATTAATGAGCAGACTTGTGAATTAATGAGTAGACTTGTATATTAATAAATAAACATCTATATTAATGAGCAGACTTGTAAATTAATGAGTAGACTTGTATATTAATAAACTTGTAAATTAGCGAGTAGACATGTACAGTAAATTAATGAGTAGACTTGTAAATTAATGAGTAGACTTGTATATTAATGAGTAGATTTGTATATTAACCAGTAGACTTGTATATTAATGAGTAGATTTGTATATTAACCAGTAGACTTGTATATTAATGAGTAGATTTGTATATTAATGAGTAGACTTGTAAATTAATGAGTAGACTGGCAGCTTCTCACGGAACTTCATTTGGCTCAGTGCGTACCAAACAAACAGTTACCAGAAAGTTGGCAGGGGCTACAGAATTAGGAAAAACACATTCACACTTGTAAAGAAGTAGTCTGACATCGTAGGGAAATAGCTCACATCAAACCTTTTTACTCATCGAACAGTTTCCATTTGTTTTTCTTTATTTTCAGCCCACAGATGTCAGAGTTGTGTTGACATTATATAATATGTTGGGTTTATATTTTGCATGCAGTTCAGAATAAACAAGTATGAGCAACGCTAACTCTCGTCCTCTCCTTGTTAATCCACAGATACGAGTTAGTACATGTATATTTGGGCTACGCAGTGCTCTCTAGCCTGCATAACCCTTGCTGCTGGTCCAGATTTCCCCTAGGTCTGGTGCCGGTAACATATGCTTTTATATTGTATATCGACTATGAAATGTGAAGCCGTGTAGCCACGGCAGAAATATTGTAAGCAACACACAGTGCGTACATTAAAATAGCACAGGATGTTTTTAGTCATCACCTTGTGCAACATTAGGCTCGATACCCTGACAGCAGGCAGGTGGGCCAGTGTGTGTGTGTGTGTCTGTGTTTGCGTATTACCTCTTCCAGTGCTGCCAGAACCGGAGGGATGTGCTCGGGATACAGCAAGCCCTGGGACATGAGAGAGAGACACGTGCGCGCATCCTGCTTCATCTCATCATAGCTCTCATCAATCTCCACTGGGGCAATCTGCAGGGAGAGAGTCACTGTGAGAGAGATGGAGGGAGGTAGGAAAGACACAGCTCCGCACTTTGAGTAAATGAAGAGAGAAATTGAGTTTAATGGGCAAGTAAGATTGAGTGGGTATTAATGCTGTGCTGGGACCTGTGTGTGTGTGTGTGTGTGTTGTTACCTTGAAGAGTAAGGGCAGGAGCTGTAGCTGCTGCTGAACAGGAGTGGTAAAAGTTCGTCCTGCGCTCGCCATCAACCATTTCAACACTGCAAATGGGGTGTGACACATACACACACATACACACACGGGGTGAGAGAGAGAGAGAGAGAAGATTGCTGCCAAGTAATAAAAACAACGGTCTTGGTGCTGTGACCTTTCCGCGATGCTCTGATAATACAACACCATCTATCATGATTTAGTATCTAATGATTTGGATAATTTCATAAGCAGATATTTATCCGTATCAAGGAGATTAGAGTAATAACAGGAGCAGGAAGAGCAACGATGCACAAACGTTAATGCCGACAATGAGATCTAAATTTCCTCGTTGACAAGCAGGTAACAGAAAAAAAAAAACACAAAGATCGAAAACAAAAACAAACTATCTAACTCAAAACTATAATAATTTTTTAGATTCACAACCTTTAAAGATACAGCTACTGTTTGCATTGTTCAGTATTAAAAATAGCCAATTGTTTCAGTGTGGCTTTTATTTTATACACATATTTAATATTTTTGGAAATAAAGACCTGTATACATGTTAACTTTGAGGAAATACTGAATTAGATTTGTCTGAAAAGCTTGAACGCTCACCATCTGGATCAGTGCGTCTGTATTTCATCAGGAGAACAAACTGTCCTGATATAGACACGTATACATATTTCTCCACACAGTCACTGTCTATCCCTGGCCTCCACCCTGTTCACCCACCACACAGTTTACACGCTGGCAATTACATTCTGACCCGTCTTGAGCAGTTTGACAGCCTGGGTGCGCTCGTCCATCTCCTGGGTGTTCTCCTCTTGGACGTGGTTGTGGATCTCTGGCTCTGACGTGAGCGGTTTGAGCCGCTCTAGGACCCGAGTGACAAACTCGGCCACGTGCGGGGAGGATGTGGGCTGGGTGTGAGGCAGGGCCACGTCTATCATGAAGATATAGGTCAGGACACTGGAGAGGGAGAGAGACGGGGGAGGGAAGAGGCAGAGGAAGAGAAAATGGAGGAGTAAACAAAAAGGAGTAGAAAAATAGAGGAGGGAAAAAATACAGGAGCAGTCAAAACAGCACTGTTTATAGAGGGCAATTAGATGAACCTATTAATGCATGATTGTATAATCCATCCAACAGGAGATTATTTGGTACCTGCCGATACGTTCTCTGACATTCTTATACACCTGGGTGAGTTTGGGCTCCAGGTAAGCCAGCAGCCTGTGCAGCAGTTCAGAGACTCTCCACTGCTGCTGGGCCAGACCTCCCTGCAGCACATACAGCAAACTGACAGAGGAGCAGAGACAGAGGGTTGCGGGCAGCGTTAATGCATTGCTTTAGCACACTGCACCTCAGCTCGGGTTACTGCGGCCGCCTGAAATCAAAAACCTCGTGTAGTAGCAATGTTTGTTCAATCCAACTTTATTTATCCAATTTTCACGTCAGACCACTGGAACACCACTTTTTACCACTGCTTTTGGTAACACCTGCTTGTGGCTACTATTGTGAGGTTCATCTCCTCCTGCGCCTGCCGAGGGCTGCACTGATGCGCCGGTGACCTTTTGTCCTGAAATTTTCAGTTCCAGCTCATCAATACTGTGCTTCAGTTGGTTTTTTTTTCATTTTTCAGGTGTGCGGTTTTTAAACTGTTGTTCCAGTTTCCCTCGGTTGCATTCAGATCCTTATACAGATCTGTACTTGTTCGATTCTTTCATCTCCTTCTCCAATGCGTTATATCGCTGTACAATTTCATGAACATTTAACTGTTTCGGTGATATGAACATCATGGAGGTGACAATTACAAGACAAAGTGTCCTAACAGTTGCAAAACACAGGAAACATTCAAATGTCCGCTGCTGTTTTTCACCGTTCTGCTTCGGCCTTTTGCTTCAGCTTCCAGTTGCTGTTTGTTTGAGTCGGCAAGCTTCAAACACTCAATAAGCGCCATCAATTCTGTAAGCTGAATGATTTGATCTGCACTATGGTCCATAAGGCTGGCTGGTGTGCTTGACTGCTCCATGCTCACAGTGGCTCCAAGGGACTAGGGTCCAGCTGTGGTTCTTCATTGTTACGAGCCCTTTCTAGCAATAAGCTTGACAACAACGAGAACCTAAGATCTTTCCTGATTCTTTTCCTGATTCCGCAGATGTCTGCAGGCGTAAGTTTCTTTTACTTCTTCTTCTTCTTCTTCTTCTTCTGTGGAGTTTTAAGGCAGCTCGCATCCAATATGTTGCTTTGCTGCCACCTTCAGTATCATTCCATTGTTGCACTATATTCTTTCTTTTACGTCTGACTCCTGCTCTTATATAGATACATACATCCATGTGGCTGTGATGTGCATGAGGTCGTCACAACCCCAAAGGAAGGTGTTGCCCATTAAAACATTATTAAAGCCACTTTACAGGAACATTGACATCTTCAAGGGTAACCTATCGACTTGGCCAATATGGCTCCTACACCTCGGAAATATCGCGGCTGACATAAACACAGGCTCTGTCCATAAGTACAAACATGAATACCTGGCATCCCTGAAGGAGCCTCCCTCGCCACTGAGGGGGCGCTCCATTAGCAGCTCAAACAGCCAGTGGAGCTTCCTGGGGTCCCGGCCCTCCTATTGGATAGGAGCCAATACAACAGAGGGTTACGTTTATGAGAGGGCTCATAAAAGTAGTTCCTGGTTTAACACTGCAGACTTTGCTGTGTAGGTAGTGATGGGTTTAGCAGATTGATACCATCCTAATTTAGCGTGCAATCATTCCAATATTTGCTCATTAGCATTAAAAACAACAATGGGTTTGTCAGGTAATTGATCAGAAACAAATTGAATGAATAAACAGCGTTTGTGGATATTAAGTGTATTTTGGTCCATTCAAGTCAGATCAGATTTGTTGAACAACTAATAGATTGACCTTGTTGTCCCTGGAGCTGCTTGACTACAAGGCTAAAAATAATTAGAAACCGTTAAATCAAATCGTGGTTGTACTTCAGATGTTTTTTTCCTATTTTCACTGAAATGTTTGTTTTATTGATTTTTAATCTCGCTAATCTGATCCACACCACTTACTTATATGGAAAATAAACAGATCAATTAACACAACATTAATTAATTTGTCTGATGAGCCCTAAGCTATGTTGACTCATAACTCACACAGGCAGTAGCGATGCAGGTGCCCCAGTCTGTGTAGGTTTCCACTGTGATGTTGGTCAGTGCTGTTCTGATCAAAGGACACAAAAGCTGCCATAACCTGTCCACCTGAGCACGCACGAGCACGCACACACACACACACACACAGACACACACAGACACAAGAATACATTTTTTTATTAATATTGACGTTTCTTATCAAGAAATGCAGTGTGTATTTGTTGATTTGTGTGTGTCTCTCTCCCTCCAGTACCTTGCTGAAAGTCCAGAGTTTGCTGCCTCTGATTAGTCCTGCAGTAATCTCACACACACACCGCTGGGAGCTCTCATGAGGGTCGCTGGCGAGCTGCTCTAGGTGAGGCCATAGTAACGGCAGGAACACATCGCCATAGTTACGGAACAGCCCCTGTCAATCAAACATAGCTTTGCTCGATGCGGAGAAACCAAGGCCTCCTTTTTTATTTTTTTCAAACCAAAGAGACGGATTACAGTGATTCCTTTGACGCAATCGACCTGTCAGCTGACTGACGAAGAAAGATGAATCACAGCAGTTGATGACATAAATACCAGCTCTGCGCAGTTCAATTCAGCCTTGGCCTGTGGCGGTATGCTGTGTCACTTCTTTGTAAAAGCTTTGCCAGATCGATTGAGGCTGAGAATTTAAATTGCACCTTGAAGAGGCAGAAGCGTCGCGGGTTGAAGCTGTCTTTTCCTTTCCGCTCCTCCAGTGAGAGAAACCCTATAAGCTGGTCAATAAACTCTGGGTCTGAGAAATATTCGAAGATGATCTTTTCGCCCTGAGTGACACACAAACACACACCAAATGTAATAATAATAGTAATAATACCCTGGCATCGGCGAGAGGGTTTTGTGTGTGGTAGAGTGTGAGCACGCACCTCGCTCATCTCCTCATACGGCAGGTCATCTTTTGGCTTTTCAGAAGCTGCGTGGATCATCATTTCTCTGAGAGGAGCAGGAGACAAAGAAAAGGCTTCTGTGATTTATAGATAACAATGCACAGAGAAAATATGGACAGACACATACTGTTTTCAAATAAGCTGCCAGGATAAATGAATGATTAAAAAGTCAGTTAGTCAGCAAACCATCCGCATAGTGAGACAGCCAACCAGCGCTCCACCTATACATCAATGCTTCTATCTAGGCCAGGCAGTAAGTCGTTCAGTCAACCTTATCTGGGCCAGGCCATGACAGGAAGTCAGTTCAACACTGCACTAGTTATCCTGCTCCTCATATCACTCATCCAGCAGTTAGACCGACGCAAAGTTAGCCACGGAGATAAGGATCAAGTCAACCAGACAGTTAAGTCGATCAGCTATTTAGCTCCATCCAACTAAGCGGTTAATCAGCCTTCCAGTTTCTAAATCCACCAATTAAACCCTTGTTCTCGTTACCTCGGCCACGAATAGTAGCCCCAGTGTGTTTTTTCCACGTAGTGCTGACATTCCCACAGTTCCTGAGTGAGGGGAAGGTGTTTGCTGTCGTACTGCAGCCAGCGATTCCCCTCGCGGTCCCCTACACACACTCCCTTTGGCTCCTCGACACCACCTAAACAAAACAGTCGCACATATCACTGTTTAATGTCTGTGTGTGTTAGTGTGTGTGTGTGTGTGTGTGAGCGCACTGACTGATATCTGCTGGCTTCACTGCCACTTTCCTTCCGGGTCGTTTCAGCTGCTTCAGGATCCCAGCCATTGCTGAGATTGCTACCTGAGAGAAAGAGAGAGTGGGAGTTTATTACGAGGCAAACTCTGATATTTCCCCTCCTGTTGAGATCACAAAGCTAACGCAGGAGACCCTGAGCTACTATTCGATGCTGATCTACAGGAAACACGCATTAATTCCAGCCCCCAAAAAAGAACAAGTAGCTGCTCTGGGTCCAGTCAGAAAGTTAAGTGCTGTATGTATCTTTGCCCTAATTGCAACACTGGGCTGGAATATGCACTGGCAAGTCTCACTTTTACTTATTCTCTGGACTTTTCTGTTGCCTTTTTTATACTGTAATATATTTCTGCTATATTGTTGTATAATAAAAGCATAACCACGCTATTAATTTAGAGCTTGGCCCCAGAGAGGACGACCTAGAAAAGATTTTTTTTTTAAATGAAGCTAGTATGCACCCTAAAAACACACACCAGAGATGCTGAGTGGTCATAATTTGAACATCCCGCACTCTCCTTCTAAGATTCTTTTACAATCCTCTGCTTACAAAGCTTGTCCACACAGTTAGCCTGTCAGGAATAACATCACATAATTTGTCATAGACTGTTAAGATACACACACACAGCTGCAGACCTTGCGTATGCTGATGGAGTCATGTACGAGGCTCTGTGTGAAGTAGAGGACAGCGTCGGGGTGCAGTGGGTGATCATCTCTCAGCAGCATGGACAAAAGGTCTGTGGCCATGTGCTCAAACTTCCACGGCCTTAAATACGAGCAAGCACATCGGCACATTAGGGACATCAGAGTAATGTAGAGTAAGAATGAGGCAAATAACTGAAACCAGCATAATCACTGTGGCAGAAATCATAATGCATGCATTTTAATAAATGCATAGTTTTAATTAATATTTATGGTGAGTCTCTGCTCCTCTACAGTGTTTTGGTTTAAATATAAACTTACATTTTTTATAAACACACAGAGTTTACAGGGGGAGACAAGTGCATTTGCAACGGCTGTTGTCAATTGCTACAGAACTCATGCTTTATGAAATTACAGGGTTTATTACAGAATACACAGAATTATATGGAATTTTTATACTCCTTTGTATAGCAAGTGCATATATGTTTATATGTATATGGATTTGGTGAGAAAACCTACAGGTCCCTGTCTTCAAGGCAATCCAGGAGGTCACTGACCAGCTTCTCATATTTCCTATACAACAAGAAAAAGGAGTCTCAGTCAGTGGTGATACTAATGTACTGATGGTTAAAAAAAAAATCAATGAATGCTAAAATGGTCTCTAGTCTGTATGTAACCTTGAGAAAAACTAAGTGGTAGTATAAAACTGGAATAAATGCACAAGTAATAATAAGTACTACAATGTTGGTTTATATTTGTACCTTGCAGCAACCACATTTCTGATTTGCTGACGCTGTAGCCCCTCTTTTAGCTCCTCACTGGATGGTGACTCGAAACGAGTAATGGGACTTTCAGAAAGTGCAACTTGATCGGCTATCTCCACACATTTCTCTGATACCTACAGCAGGAAGAGGAAACAAGGAGCAGTAAGTAATGAACAACAGATCAGATGTGAAGTGTCTTTCCTGTTGATGGACACGGTGCTCACAGTAAAATAGATCCCGATGGTGCTGTGCTGGCGACTGATCCTGTCGATGATGTCATCAAGCAGTCTGCCAATGGAGGGTTTCTCCAGGGTCATTGAAGGTGACAGGCCGCAGCGGACCAGAGTGGGCCACACCTCCCCGACACAGTCCCAGTCCCTCGCACTGGCAGGACCAACACCACTATGCACAGCCAGCAGGCAGTATAGAGCCCCCTGATGTGCACACATCCAGTGAAGACATGAAAATCTATATAAATATAATGAAGTGAGGGGAAGAGTGTGGTGGTATGAGACAGAGTGTGTGCAAAACAACAGTTACTGTAGGTGGTGGGTGGGAAGTTAGGGTAAAATCCTGCACAGTCTGCATTTCTGGATATGGACCTATTTCAGGTCTGAAAATGCATCAGAGAAAGCAAGGTTCTACCACATACAACACAATGTTTGAACATTAATTGTATAACTTTTATAATGTAAGTTAACTAAATTATGCATAGGTAACTAGTGCTGGGAGCACACAGTTTTGGACTGAATTCAAATTTCAGCACCATGGACAGTGTCTTGTATGGATGACTGTGTTTATGAACATGCTGAATAAGGAGCTGCATGTGTGTGTGTGTGTGTGTGTGTGTGTGTGTGTGTGTGTGTGTGCAGTACCTTGAACTGCTGTTGCGTTCCAGTGGTGTGTTGTGGTGAGAGCAGTCGCAGGATTCGGGGAATTAGGTCTCTGTAGGAGAAGCTATAAGTTCCCAGTGCAGTAGTCAGCACATTCTGGGCCCTGCTACGAACCTGTAAGGAGAAACACACACACACACACAGAAATATACATACAACATGCACTCTAAATTAATTTCTATTTCACTTGAGATATGTCTGTATTCATTCCAACAGGAAAATAGGAACTAGCTGATCTGATAGTATTTTTTCTCATTAAAATAAATGAAAAGCTTCATGAGTGTTTTGTCAGCTGTACCTGGCTGTAAGTGCTGGTAGAAAGCAGCAACAGATCACAGAGCAGCTCCTGATGAACCACTTTATATTCACTGCCCTCGACCACCAGCTTCCTCATCTGTTCACACAGATACAGCATTTTCACATATTCTGAAAACCAGAATTTATTTTATGTGCTATGTGTGTGTGTGGTTTAAACTTACCTCATGCTGGAGTAAAACCCGGTCGATGAGCAGCGCTCTAATGTGCTGCTTTTTCCCGTGAAGCTACATGGGGAAAGGCAAGATGCTTAAATCTCCTCACATGTGACTAATTAGAACTGACAACGACGCATTTCCAACTCACCCTGTTCTCCATGGACTTCTTCACAAGGGTGAAGCTTTTCCAGCGGGAGTCAAACTCCTTCTTGTGAGTGCCTCGGAAAAACATTAGGTCACTGATGATCTGTGGTCAGACAGAAAGGCAAAGGGTGATATGTGACCTTTGTGGGCCTGCTACTGAAGTGAATAACATTTTATGAAAAAAAAGTCAGGAATGCTGGACCTTAATGATGACAAACAGGGACTTTGTGTCATCCTCAGAGTGCTCCAAGATGTGATCTGGACAGGCACATTGGATATAGATGAGATGTGAATTACAGTCACATTACAAACAGAAACAGGACGCTTCACTCACGTAGCAGCAGCCTCATGGTTCGGCAGATGGACTCTCTGTAGTTCTCCTGTGAATCATCTGTATCCAAACACCCAAAACAGAGTCTGAGCAACCTTATCACTCACTGAAACTGCTGGCAGAGCGGCTACTTGTGTATATGCATCATGTGGCTAATAGATTTTATTTTCCTACCATATTCGACACCTATATACAGCTTGATCTCTCCCAGATTCACCATGGAGGGTACTCTGACAGGAAGCAAAGCAACAATGTGACAAGCCTGGATTAAAGTCTGCACTGTTCTGTTCTATATGTATATATGGACTGTGTGTGTGTATGTGCAGCTGCAGGTCCTACAGGTCAGATACGTGTAGTCCATCCAGAGGGGGCAGCATGCTTCCGGCCCCAAGGAGGCAGTGATGCACAATTGCAAGACTTTGCAACAGCTCCTCCCTGTGAATCAGGCAACACATTACAGTCCAGTGAATCTGCTAGTGTGTGTGTGTGTGTGTGTCATAAATTCACTTGACAAGTTGATAATGGTGTTTTAACACCCTCGAGTATCTAAATTCCCCGTCTCAGCTCTTGATTAGACTTCATCAAAAGCGTGAGGAATAAAAACAGATGTTTACACAGAGAAATCTCATCATCAGTAATGAAAGGCTTTATTTGGCGTTATTTGGTGTGTGTGTGTGTGTATGTGTGTGTGTGCGCGTGTGTGTGTGTGTGTGTGTCCGATTACATCTAAAAATGGAAAAATGTTTGGGGAAAAAACAGCGCACCTGCTCATTGGCTGATCCCCAGACACATGTCCCTTGATTCGCTCCAGCTCAGGGTGCAGGAGGCGGGACAACAGCTGGAAGACAAAGTTCTCCTCCTCTGCACCAGGCACATGCCAACACACACCTAAGGCTGCCACATCTCCAGCTCTGCCCCAGTCCTGGAGAAGGAAAGAGGGAAGCCTACAGATTTTTTTCCACTGGAACAATTGGCAAGAACATCAGCACAACCAGTCCTCCACAAACCCACAGAGCAGTGTCATCTACTGGTGTGGAATGATTTGAAACACATGTAAACACTGAGGACACTCACAAGTCACCCAACACACTGATCTACAGTGATGACTGAATGACAGATGATCCAAAGTACATCCAAATAAATTGAACATCGGAAAAACATACTTGTAACTAACGTCACACTATAAACACATGCTAAAAACACATAACACAGACAAACCCAGGCTGTTTATTTAAGGTTTACCACTGCGGAATAATGCATGAACACACATGCTTTGAGTAAAGGAGTGGTTTCCCTTTTCTTCCCACTCTGCACCGAATAGTGCGTTAGGAAGTTAGGAAGTGGTTTAAGAAATGTGGAAAAAAAATCTCCTCTTAGCAAAAGCTACTGCAGCCCCTGTGTCAACAGAAAGTGATGGCAGCTTGACAGATTTGTCACAGTACAGCAGAGCACAATAGGTCATAGCAGCTTTCAGATGCTGATTCAGCTCTCTGACAAACCCCACTGTTGGTTTACAGGGGGAGAGCGCCGCCTCAATCCCTGTTCTTACCTTTTATAAAGGACAGCACTGAGGCTTGAATAGGCTGAGGGAGATCAGTAGCCAGTGTGTTTCACTGACTGCAGCCATTCGATCTCAGTTTTATAAATGCTTTCTAATTGCCTTCATGGAAATCGAGATTGCGTTGCAATTACCAAACCTATAAGATCCCATTTTACTTAACTGCAGGAGAGAGCAATTTTAATGATTCCACTTTAGGCGTCTTATATTTCCAAGAGAGCCTCAGTGTTTCCTCTCACAGGCTGGATATTGTGTTAGCTGTAATGACGCTCAGGGAGCTGAGTAAAGACGTCAGAGCTGGAACTATGCAGTTAAAGCGAGCAAGAGGATTTAAGTTCAGTAAGTTTAAGAGTCTGTAAGATCTAATATCCATGATCACTGATCTGATCTTCATAGTAACATCCTCATGTGCACTAAAGCCCTGCAGCAGATCTAATATGAGTGGATGTGTGTGTGTGTGTGCGTGTATTTTTACCCATATAGGGAGGTCGGTATCAAAGCCTCCGGGGGTGCTGCGGTACTCGGTGGGATAGATGAGGGACAGTGAGCGGAGTGTGTGCTCCAGGAGACTGCAAGCAAGTGTGTAAGCCCGTTTACAGCGCAGGCGCACGCACACACACAGGACTCGCTCCAGGTCCCCTTTGTATTTTAACAGCTGTTCACCATCCACACGGGTTACCTAATAACAACACACACATGCGCACGCGCACACACACACACACACACACACAGTCAATGCACTGAAGAGCTGTGTCTGAAACATTGAGATTCTCCTGTAAATCACAGCATCCGACTCGCTCGCACTCGCATAAGGCTCCCAGGAGTAATAAAACAAAAGAGAAAGGGTATCAATATGTTCTGGTAAACGACAAAGCTCTTTGATATTTATGACCGGGCAGGGTGCAGGCAGCAAAGAAATCCTCCCATAATATCACAACTGTAGTCTTTTTTAGAAACAAGCAAAAGCGTCTGTGGTTTGACATAAAGCGTGTTGATAACATTGAATCACAGTAGAAGACAAAACTAAAAATAACTTAATGTGTATTAAAATCATATGCACTGTAACATCCATAGTTCTTGAGATTAAATAACACTGTGCTGAAATTAAGTTTGTAGACCCTCACCTCAGAGAGCAGCTGGAGATTCCACAACAGCTCCTTATCCAGCTCATCTTCACTCTGCAACTCCTCGTCTACACACACACGCACACAGACAAAAAAATATATGATAGTCCCTGCATAAGTGTCAACTCAACTGATGGTATGATACTACACTGTGTCTCTGTAGGTAAGAGATCACTGTGATCTGTGTTCAACCTGAAGAATGATGATTTGTCTTCACTTTCAAACAGCCACTTTCATTTAGCAGTAAATTAACTTTTGAATTAACCTGTTCAAAGCTCATTAGGATTTCATACAAACACGCAATGTCTAGGTGACGCGCGCAGCGGACTGTTCACCCATACAGAATGTGGTACTGACTGTCGGCAATGTGGAAAATGACGCTGCAGCAGTGAGGGACGAACAGACGGAGAGACTCGGCAGGATGACACTGTGAACACAGACACACACAGATGCTTAAATACAGGAACAGAGAAAATTATAAATGATGAAACAAAATAGTAAGTAAATGTAAACGCACAAATCTACACAACATTGCAGAGAAACACGCACATACCTTCGCAGCAGCTCGACACATGTCAGCCACCATCCTGCCTGACACACATGTCTCAAAGATGTTGGAGGTAGCAAAGTTATACACCTTCTGCAACGCCACCTGACATGAGACATGTTTAAAGGATCAGATGGTGATAAATAGCTCATGTGTATAGTTATATATTTAGACATAATTAACAATAATAATAAAATAATGATAATAATGATAAAAAGTATTTGTATTTGTTTCCGTTGTTACAAATATATTACTCATTGTAATTGATTCAATTACTGATTCAATGATCTGTGTTGCAACTTGTATATTAAAACTTATTTCTCTCCGCTCCACTGTTTACTATCAAAATATACTTATTTTTATTACCTTATTTATTTATTACCTCATTCAGATTGGCCTTTTTAACAGTATACATGTTGACTTGTCACAATAGAAAAAACATAGCACAAATATAGCAAATAACGCTGTGTAATACATTGTATATTTCTGTGGAGCACTGTGTTAGGATGGTGCTAACAGTGGAAGACAGGCCCAGCTCCACCAGGCTCTCCATGTGAGTCTGGGTATCCGTCTCGGTGTCATCTCTGGTCTGTTCCAGGGTACTGCTGTCGATCAGAGCAAAACACCTGCACGAGTACAGACACACACACATTCTGTAAAAAAAAAAAGTGCATCTCAAAGAGAGACACACACTCATTCCTCGCCTCTGAGGTTTTACTAAGTGACAGCTTGACTTGGTAATTTGTTTCTACCTGTCCAGAAACTGAAGAACGAAGTCTTCAAACCCGGCTGAAGCAAAACACAGCTCTCTCTCAGCCTGAGGGGAGAAACAGGGAGATGATTAGTTGGTGCTTTTGTAAAATATGTGTTTCAGTTTCCTTGTATCTGAGCTGTTTTTTTATGCCAAAAAGTCATGAAACCATTTTAAGGGATTGGGTTTGACATTTTGGCAAATACGTTTTTTAAAATTTTTGCCAAATGTTAGATGAGAAGAAGACTCATTCAACACTGGCGTCATAAATCTGAAACATGAT
This sequence comes from Trinectes maculatus, assembly GCA_016785345.1. Taxonomy (NCBI): domain Eukaryota; kingdom Metazoa; phylum Chordata; class Actinopteri; order Pleuronectiformes; family Achiridae; genus Trinectes; species Trinectes maculatus. Next base: position 133,694 of record JAFBJQ010000104.1, read on the forward strand.
CATCAGCTTAGCTTCAGACAAAGTGGAACAGCTGGCTTTGTTTTGGAAGCCGCAGCTGTCATTGTGTACATGTTTATTTCATCCCTTTTGTGTTTTAATTGTTAACGAGTGTTGTGTGTGTACCTCTGTGAGATCATTGTGTTGCGAAGGAGCAGAGGAACAATCCACTAAAGGCACCAGAGTGGTGAAGGTGGCAATGAACTGGAACGTTATCTGGACAGAGAGACATACAGTGGGAATTTGCATCATCTGACGGTTAAATAACTGAGCAGATGTCGGTGGAATAACTTCTTTTGGTTTTATATAACTTATTCTGGAGAGCTGGATTTATGTGGTCTGGAGGCAATAAGCAATCTGTTTCACAATGGATGCAGACACTGCAGACTGGGCCATGCTAATTGTGAGTTTCTCAAACTGAGATAATCATGGCACTTCAGAAATTATTAATAGCATAAAGAAAGGAATGTAATTAGCAAGAGCTGTATTGTCTAGTCCCAATTCCTATTCCTTACTAATCAGCACGTCCATTGCTCACCATGCACTTGCTGAAGTCGTTTGGGTCCACCCCTGGCAGACAGCCCATGAGCAGTGGGAGCACGTGTGCGCGGCCCTCAGGGTAATGGTTGTTAGGGGAAACCAGGCTGTGGGCCATGCCAATCATGCAGCTGAGAGTGGCGGTGAGTGTGTGCGGCTCCGTCAGGGTCCCCATTGCTGTGTAGGTCCTGTGATATACGGGCCATGAGGGAGGTGCTTCTCTGAGTCACATCTCAGCTCACGGATATGATGCACAAATGTTTAGATCAATAACAGTTAATAGCAGATATCTCAGATAGCAAATACATGTACATACTTCTCAAGGACAGGTGGTATGGCAAGTTCTGGGGTAAGGAGAGCCAGGTTCTGTAGAGCGTAGGCTGCATCTGTACTGCCTGTTTTGCTATAGATTCCACACACACACACACACACACTTAATACCCATTGTGACAACTATAGTTTCTATTTCTCCCTGAGTAGTGTAAGTTAATATGACTTTGCCCTTGAATTTAAATATCATCATACAACCTTTTTTATTTTTTTACACAAATGCTTTAATTCTAATTACTATTACACTTAAACACTGTGAGTTTATTTTTTCATTGGTGCTTAATTGTCTGAGCTCTTTTATTTATTATTACCGTATGTATTATGATTGTAGTACCTGAACATGGCCAATAGGGCGGCTCCAATAAGGCTGCGGGTGAACTCCTGCAGGTCAGCATCAGTCAGCCTCTGAGCCTCAGGAACCACTGTGATCCAGCTGGGGTCAGCATGGCGCTCCCGGTGCACACGACGCACAACGCTGGCCGGGAGACGCTGAAGCAGCCGCATCAGACGAGACTGCAGGTTCAACATAAGCGTTATCATCTGGAGACACATTGACACAGTATGCAGTAAACAGATCTGCGATATCATTCTTTTCCCCAGCGCTGGTGCATGCCATTATTGAGATGTTGGCGCCGAGAGAGCCAGCCAAGTCCTGAAGGACGGGTTATAAATCAAAGGAGTTTGACAGCAAGTTGCTGAAAACACATTTGCTGCTTGCTCACAATGTGTTTGTGTGTGTGTGTGTGTGTGTGTGCGTGTGTGTGTGTGTGTTAATGAGAATGAGAGACTAACCTGCCAGCGGCCGTGATTGGATGGATGGTAGAATGAGGCGATGCTATTGAAGAGGCAGGTCAACTCTCTCTGTGCAGGGTTTCCTGGTCCACCCTTTAGCCATATGAAGTAGGTGCAGTAAGTGATTAAGTAGGTAATGAAAATTATTATTTTCCTTAAATAAATCTAATAGAAATCAAAAGAGACAGTGTATATGAAGGAGAAATGGGCCAGGGTGGGTGATACGGTTCTCATATGGTCTGTGTTAATGCAGTGGAAACCTACAAGTTGGGGGAGATTTTGTCGGATGAGTTTGATTTGAATGGACACAGAGCGAATAATTCAGACTGTTAAAGGTAATCCCAGGCCAGCGTAGAGAAAAAAAACCCATCAGTCATATACTTTGGTCCTGCCCTGTTCTGCCTGCCGACTGGAACAATATCTCTCTTAAGCTCTCTTGAGCGAGGACTGGAAAGACATGGCACATCTAATATGATGGAGAAATGGACATATTACCTCAGAGTACAAATACATATATACATGGTGGATTAACTTTATGAGATTCAAAAAACAAGGCTTTACATGAGACATATACATATACATATTACAGTTCTTGTGGAGCACATAATACATTCTGTTCTCTGGTACCAGAAACTGATACCTGTGGCCGAAGGGGAAGGAATCTCATGAAATTCTATTTGGAAATTTGAATATATGGTGACCTTTACCCCCATTATGAAGGAAGTGTGTATGTGTGTGTGTGTGCTTTGTGTATACCAGAAGTGCTGTGATCCACAATGCCAAGTGCCCAATGTCATAGGAGTTAGTAAGGTACCGAGGCGCCACCATCTGACTGACCCCTACTGGAAGGTTCAGACTGCGCAGGATCCTGGTGAATATCTACATACACACACACGGGAGAGTTTCACCTCACACACATGGCCCAACATTCCCACCAAAAAAAATTGATTTGCAGACATACTCATACATACTGTTTCTAATAATGACTCACAGTGGGAATATAAGGCGTCCAGTCCACGTAGCCGATGTTATCATTGGCAAGTCGAGCGAACAGGTTTACTAGGTGCTGCCAGACAACACAAGACAAACAATCAGCATGACCATGAAGCACATTCCCAGAATTTATTCATTCCTTCCAAGAATTAAATATAGCCACAGTGAAAAAGAAGAAAAGGCTTTCAAGCGGAGAAAAAGTGAGCACAGTGGGCCACTGTGTGTAGACACCCATGGAAAATCTTTTCTGCAAGTCAGTGCAGACCAACACTCCAATACAACGCTTGAACAACAGTTCAATCATCATTATCAGGTAATGTAGTGAAGTGGGTCATTGCAAATGACTCAATTTATCCATTTTGAGGAAGAAGGAAAACTACATGACTCTTTGCTTAATCAGGGAAAAAATATATATTTTTAAATTACCTACTTGGCCATGCAAATTTATGAAAAAATATGGGAGGTGGAATTCTCATTAGTGTGTACTTATTGATTTTGACTTTCATTTTAATGCCAATGAACAGTTTGTAGAGCTGTCACAGCAAAAAACAGTGTGCGTGTGTGTGTGTGTGCGTGTGTGTGTCTCACCCCTTCCCAGCTTGGCTGATTTTGCACTGCCATCCAAAGGTTCATTAATTCATCAAACCACAAGCTAAAAACACACACAAGAGAGAAACTGTTATATTAATTCCTGCTAACACACACACACACACACACACACACACACACACACACACCTGAGGCTGAAGTCACCTCATCTAGCCCTAATTCCCCAAAAACACTCCCTCCCTCCCTCACAGATTCAGAGTCAGAGAGAGAGAGAGAAGTGAAGCGGAAAAATAGAGTATTAAAGATGATGTATTGTGGAAACTGCAGAAACTGCTGATGAAACCAAGAGTAAATCCAGACAAATAACTTGCAAAAGAGGGAATACAGTAAAGAATGCACTGAACACTGTGAACTGTGAAGAGGGTTTGTGTTGGGAAAATAAGGAGGGAGGGGGCAAATTTTCCAAGTACGAAGGATATTAGCCAAACAAATAGACAGGAAACACAGCTCACATGTTTTTTACTGAAGTTCTCAGGTACCACAGTGTAATTAGAACCAGTAAATGTGATTAGATATGTATGCATACGGCAATGCAAGATCATGTGTGCAATCCGTGTGCAACCAAATCATTTCATAAAAATCCAGAATTTGACCAACAGATATAATGATTAAGGTTTTTGTTACATATTTAAACTTCTCCTGCTCCTACACAGAGTCCCTCAGGTTGGCTGCTTACTGGAAGCCCTGGCTGTGTTCCTCTGGGGGCATGATGGTGGGCAGGAACAGTTCCATGTTGCTGATGGCCTTCTGCATGACTGTGTCAAACACACACAGAAGGGGGCGCCACTCATCCAGCATCTCCTTGGTGGATGGTGCAGGGAAATACCTGTATGCATGCATGTACAAACACACACACACACACACACATTGCAAGCACAAACAAACATAAACAGATGCAGACAAACCATAGACAGACTGGGGATTGAAATACACACAGTGATCCCCAGCACACAGCTTAACCGGAGATCAAAGAAATACATGTACATTATCCAGTGCCCAATTTACATGATCGCAGGGAATGAGACTTACAGTCTGCAGCTTTTGATCAAAGCCTTTAAAATGTGATCCACAGAGCTGTAGATAAGCAGAGAACGGAGGTGTCACTGTATGTGTGTGTAGGATTTCTGCTAACACAATCCACAAGTCCTCCAAGAGGATTAAAAAAAAATCTTCAGCATTCAGGCTGCAAACAGGTGTTTTCAATATCACTTAGTAAGTAGTATGTATGTATGTACGGCCCTGATCACACACACCTGGATCCGTCATCCAGGTGTGTCAATCTGTCCATGGACTAAATGACAAGTGTTTAATCTTCAGAAATTAATAGACATTATAATTACCGTAAATTAAATTAAAAGTTAGACCAACTTCTGTCTTTTGTTTTGGTACACAGCAAGAAATAGTCCATCTCATAGCCTGCTTAAAATCAATATTTTTTATTTAATTGGAAATAAGCTACATATTATTAATTGGTGAGCCTGAAAGGTTAATTCCCCCCTATTTCCAGGCTGTATGCTAAGATATGTTAGCCAGCAGCACACATACATGGCATACTGTGTGAGCAGTTTGGTGTAATGACAAAATGATAAAATGACACACCTGGGGAACCAGATGAGTCCAAGGTGCTCAGTTTTGGAGTAGACTACCCTCTCGTACAGCTCATAGATAGGTCGCCACGGCAACTGGAGGTCGTCCCTTGACAACAGTTCCTTCTTCCTGTTGGGAAAAGCATAATTATTATCATCTGTCCATTTATACAGGTTTTGCAGCAGACACTATGACTATAACACCAACAACAGCAACATTATTAATAATAATAATAATATCTTCCCCCATGTGAGAGGGTCCTTTTTTTAAATTTTTGCCGTGTTGAACGTTAAAGATGGAAGAAAGACTCTGTGAGGTGGGTTGTAAGGCATGAAACCCATGAAAGGTGGCGACCATGGTGACAAAATTAATCATTACCCGACAGGCTGTGCTCGCCGTGACAAATGCCAACTTACAGACATGCACGACAGCTGCAGGCAATAGTAATCTGAAGGTGCAAACTCAGCTGCTAAAAAAATAACTCAAAACACACAGCAGCTTCTATAAGAGGCTGTTTCTGATCTGAAAGGAGACACAACTTGCTTTGCACTGGTTTAACCTTTGACTAAAATCCATATCATTTTTAAATTGCATGGTAAAAGTGTGTTACTGATTGAGGCCTTTGTGAGCTTTAAAGCAGAGCAAGAGTTTTAATCCCCCGGAGAAATGTTGTCCTCTCTTTGTTATACTTGCTTCTTTGTTAAATTACAATCTTACAGCAATGAACATCCACAGAAAGGTTGAGAGTCCCTGCACTGGAATATGTGCCTCAGAGTCCTCGTCCCTCATTCATCCAGCAGCTACAGAAGAGACTCTCATCGGGGAGATGTGAAAAATGAAGAAAAGACGACGTGATGGTGAAACGAGAGGTATGGAAAAAAAAAAGAAGCCTATTGAGACCCGAACCCTTGAGTAGAATATCAAATTCATCTTTTAGCTGGAAGACCTGGCACTTAATATACAGTTTCCCTTTTCATCTAATAGAAAACACTCAGACAAATGACATCGACGTCAAGATGTTGTGCTGTGATGAATGTGAAAATCACAGAAACAGCCGAAGACGAATGGGAAGTGATGAATGCAGCTGTCTTGGATAATAATTTGCAGTCGCAGGAGAAGTGACTGATCTGATTTGAAAGACAAAAGAAAGTTAAGAAATGAGCCTTGAAGTGAATAAATGAACTGGTGGGAGACTGAGGTATTTTAAAGAAATTACAATATGCTGCTATATTTTAAGCTTATCTTTGCAACATATTCAAAAGAAATGTAATGTTTGGCTTTTTTTTTTTACCTCTTACAAAGAACCAAAGTGGAAAAATTAGTCACTTTCAGATGTTTAGAAATTGTTAACAATTCACCAAGGAGAGACTGCTCAATAGTTTGAGGTCCCAGCGAGGAGGTACAATCAAAAACCCTCTTTATAGAACTGTTTTTTTTTTCCATTCCTACTCCATTAATCATCATCTCACAGCCAAGATATATTGTGTACCCCGGTCAAGATGCTTGACCTACTAAACCATAGAGCTGTTTGCTCGAAGATGAGATCATGTGACACACAGACATTTTGTAACAACCCACAATCATCTAGATGTTTGAGCCGAATGAGGGGTTCTTACTGCATATGACGTTATCATAGAGTGTACGTGTGTGTGCGTGTTTGTGTCAAGACCCACTTGAGAAGGTGAACGAGCAGCCTGGCGTAGCTCTGCATCAGGTGGGGCTCCAGGTTGGGCAGCGTGACCAACTCGTACAGCAGCTTGATGAAGAGGATGTGGTCGTCTTTACTGAACCTGCGGCCGTACAGCTTCAGAAACCTGAGAGTGACAGCTGATGGTCAGTGAATGGCAGAGCGTGATGTCCTGATGTTCTCTTTACACAGACACAGTAGATCATGTGGTCTCTTCACTGAATCACTGACATTTTTCATGATTGACATTTTTGCAATAAAGTTAAAGATCTGTAATTGAATTCTAGATTGATTCATATTTATTGCTGCTCTTCATTAGTTAGTATATCTAACCTTCACACTGCGCATACGTCCAGTGACCACGACAACACTGCTACAGCTACATCTGATGCTACCCTGCAAAGCAGAGGTACTGATCAGACGCTATGATCGGTTGTTTGGATGCAGCTTGTTGTTTTGTTTATCTGATTGCAAAGTCATACAGATAAAACACCCACTTACATTAACTTCATGTAAACTATAAGTATGGATCATAACCTGACTGTGGTTAGTTAGGTTGTCTTACGAGAAGAGCTTCCTGGTCCAGAAAGTGGCCCCGGGACACAGCTCTCGGAGGAGGACAGCCCGGGACAGGTTGGCTTTGATCAGTGCCAGCAGCTCCGTGGCCTCCTGGTCCAGCCGGGCCGAGTACGGGAGCAGTGCGTTATAGGCGATCTCCTTCTGTGGGATAAACCCGGCCATGTCTGCACTGCTTTTCTGCAACAGAAATAATAAATAAATAAAAATAAAAAAGGTTCCTCTTTATCTAATGGATGTGTGTGTTGGGAAGCTCACTGCTGCAGTCAGTGGGAATAATCCGCAGTGTGCGGCCGCACAGCAGAAGTATGGGGGGAAAGTATGTCACGCTAATTGAGCCGCAAAGCCCTGAGCTCAGAGACGTCCTGCAGGGTCATCTCACACACCCCCAACCCCCCACCGCACACATCACACATGGGTACTAGGTGATTGACTGGCGGTAAAACCCGGAAGTTGTCATTCAGGACTACAAGTCCCGGAGGTGCTGAGTGCATGCAGTGAGCTAATCTGAAGAATATCAGGATGATCTGGATTAATGCCTCTCTCCCCTTCTACTGACACACAGTGGCAGGAATAAACAATATCCACCCACCCACCTACAGTATCTTTCTATCAGACACATGTAAATCAAAATGGACCAATATTAACCTAATTAAATTACAGTGGCTCAGCAACATCTCCGTCACATGTGCCCCCACGCTGCATTACTGTGCATTACTGTGCAGCCTTCCGTGAAAATCCTTTTACTTTAAGACCTATGTAATTCAGTGGCAGTTGTAGGTCACTGCCTGGTCTGAGCAGCACAGAGACAGCTTAGAGCAGAGTGCAAGTGGCCTCTTGAGCTCTTTGCTCTGGATACATGAGGAGAGATGTGCCAACTGATCTGACTCTACTGTCCTCTTTAAAACACTTTCCACATGGGGAAGGACAGACTAGAACACAATGTGTCTTCCACAAGACATGTCAGTCCATGACCTGTCACGTTGGACTTTGCACAAAGACTCTCACCCAGGCCTTTTGCTTTTAAATCCCCTCAGATATGATTTCTTTTGCACTTTTCCTGTCTCTCTCGGAGCAAAGAGCCCACCTGCTTTCGCTGTCTCCAAAGACAATCCTGTTCCAGGAAGACACATGCTGCCTGTTCCTATTTCTTCTCCGTTTTGATGTTTTTAGTTATCTGGAAAATAGAGAATTGGTGGGAATTGTGTGCTTGTGTGCACACGAGCGAGTGTGTTTATTTGGGCACAGGCGCTTGCATGTGTGTGCATGCTTGCGTGCACACATCTGCGAGAGCCATTATTCCACGAGTGGAGTTCACAGATGGAAAATATGATTCAGGATGATAATGCTTCTTTGACTCAGCAGGACAAAACCGAGAGGGGCGGGGGAGGGATGAGAGATAATGATCCCTATGGAAGTAGATGCTTTTGTATCCAATCAGCCTGCTCCTCTTTCCTTCACAATCTTTTGCGGAAATCAAGAAGTCAGTCCCATGAACACACACACACACACACATACACACAAACACGCACAGCTACTTCCATCCAGCTGGGAGATATGCAGGTCGGTTCATCGCCAGACAGATGAGTAATATATGGCCCCCCTTCTGCCTAACACACAAACACACACACACACACACACATTCAAACAAATAGATGACCACACAAGTCCCTCTTACAGAGCGAAAAGAGCTATCCGCATGTTCCTAACTCAAATTTCTCTCACCAACCTCTTTCCTGTTTCTTTTGGATGCTACAGCAACAAAATAATCAGCAGGAAGCTGGGCTGGTGATCCCCTGGTCTGAATGCCAAGGTGAAAAGGAAACGAGGAGACAAGGAAATAAGGAAGAGGAGAAGGAGACAGACTTTCCATTGCAGCCCCTGTGGAGCTGCAGCAGGGACCAGCCTACCAGCTGCGATTTAGTCGTGAAGAAAGGCAGAGCTGCAGGGACACGCAGGTATGAAAGGTTTAATCCTCTCTTTATCTTTTGCGTTTTTTATCTATTTGGCAGCAGCCACATTTGTTTGATTGCAGCTGAAGTAACAGTGTGGTTCCTGTTTTTTCATCATAACTGCATATGTGATTTATGCCTGAACAGGAATGAGGCTGCTGAGAGGTTTCTCCTGGCTTCTGATCTTCCTTTGCGCAGGTAGCAAAAACTGCTCTCCCATGCATTTTCTCACAGACAAACAATATATATACCTGAATTGTGATTAATGCACACAAGACTTTAAGTCTGCAAACTTAAAATCCAACATGGAGCTATACAAACTTGTGCCTCCTCTTCAGGTGCGGAAGGTACTAAGGTCGACAATGCATCGCTGGAAATCTGTCGTCACTCATGCGAAGAGCTGGTGGGTGTGCTGACTGAGATCCATGGCCTGCGCATTGTGACCAGCGACCTGCTTGAAGACCTAGAAATAGTGGTAAGACACACAAATACATGCACATGTATCTGCGACTTGCATGTTTGCTTATTTTTATATGGCATGTGCTGGAAACTGGATTCTATAAGGAGAAGAAATTGAGGATTTTAAGTAACAGACTTTACATCTATTGTTTTTCAGACAGTTAAAGGTATTCAATTTAACACTTAACCCACGAAATATAATGCTTTGATTGATTGCTAATTAAATAATGATGATGTCAATTTCCAAAAACGCTGTCCAAATACACTAGAACTTTTTCAATGCCCTTACTATTGCATGTGATGGGGAGTAGCTTCCACTTGAAAATGGAACAAGAAACTCTGTCAGGACAGGCTGTGGTCTGTGGCAAATGTCATGGTAGTTCTGGGAAAAAAACATTCAGGAACAACACAGTCAGTGTTTCAATGTTGGCTCCTCAACGTCTAGATACAATAAAGAGAAATAAATAGACTTTGTCTTACAGTTCTAAGAATTTAATATATTTATAGTGTTTCAGAAAGGATGTGTGTCTTTTGTGTTCACAGTCAAAAGAAAATGAAGAGATGCGCTTATATTTGGCTGAGCTGAGCAACAGCGGCAGCAACAGCGGCAGCAACAACAACAGCAACAGCAACAGCAATAACAGCAGAAGAAGCAACAGCAGTAACAGCAGAACCGGCAACAGCAGAAGCGGCAACAGCAGAAGCGGCGGTGGTGTCACTGACATTGCCAATGATTTTGACAGAGACAGAGACGGGGAGCTGTGGTGTGTGCAGGACAGACGAGTGTACAAGCAGGGAGACAACTGGGTGGTTGACAGCTGCACCTCCTGTATTTGCCAGGTCTGTGTTCGACCAACTGTAAACGACAGTTACCACAGATGCCTGAATACAAGCTCTGTCATGTAAACATCAGTTCACTTTGTGTGTGTTGACCAAAGTTAAGTCATTCTACAGTTTGATGCATGTTTCTGAGGTAACCTCATTTTTGTGGCTGGAGTTGAATGTCGATGTTTTCATCAGTGAATGCATGCAGTCAGCTGACTTTGACTTGATTTCTCTCCTGTTAGATTCACTTGAAATTTGATTGTCTTAAGAAATTAACTTGACCTGAGACTTAAATGGCAAAAACATTTAAGTGTCAGGTTTCAATCTGGTAAAATATCTGTCTATTTTTCTATGGCTCTGTTGCAGCGATGCTCTTTTCCCTGATTTTGTCTGCATGTTCCCACATCATCGCTTGCCTGGATCCTCCAAGTTCTCGCAATTCAGAGTTGTCACGCTACAGTTACTGATCCATTATCGTAACTTAGCATAAAGACTGGAATGAGAGGGGGGGTGGGGGGAACAGCTGGCCTGGCTCTCTTCAAAAGGTAAAAACAATCCACCGAATCCAGGAATCACTGCTACTGCCAAGAAATAGTCTGGCTCACCTTCTCCAATGTGCATGAGCTTCAGAGGTGGTGAGAAGGAGCTGGTTAGTCGAATTAAGCCTAAAGACCTCAACAAGGAGGAATGAGCTTGGTTGCTGGTTTGTCTAAGGTCTCTATTTTTAATTTTCTGCTTCACTGTCAGAGTCTGTTTCTCTTTATAAAATACCATTAGTTTTGTCATAGATGGACTGGCGAAATCACCCAACCTATGAGTCATATCATTCCTCTGCAAGGACTGGCATCTCCCACAAACATCTGGATCAAATGACAGCCTATGACTGATGGCGTTATGGCTAAATGGGCATGAACACTGGTCTTTCTCTCCTTTACCGTATTTAGAATGGAGAGGTGGTGTGTCAGCAGGTGTCTTGCCCTCCTGTATCCTGCATCAACCCAGCCTTTACTGATGAAAGGTGCTGCCCCATGTGTCTCAGTAAGTCTGATTCGCCAGCACCTGTCTGCTAAGATGGCACAGTGTGATAAAAGTATCCCAACAGTGCACATGTTCCTATGTGTGTACAGATAATGAAGACGGCTGGTCCCCGTGGTCTGAATGGACCCACTGCTCAGTCTCTTGTGGACGTGGAGGACAGCAAAGGGGCAGATCGTGCAATGGTATCATGCCGTCCTGTGCCGGCCCGTCGGTTCAAACTCGCAGCTGCATGCTGAGGAAGTGTGACCGCAAGGGTAGGGCAACACTATGCACGTATGCATCAGTCACATCTTAATTTGATTCAGTATTTATTTATTTTTTGATTGATTGAGCACCTCCGATTCCAGGGGAATTAAATAAATACTCAAAGAACAAGCACATGGACCTTGAGAAAAAAATGGGGTTGGGGCATAATTGGAAACATATTGTTTTGGTTTGGTTGATGAGCACATGGTGTGGAGCTGCGGTGGTGGTCTGCATGTTTCTAATTGTCCAGGCTACTACACTGTAAGGAGTAAAATGAACTTTTCAGCATTCTGTCCTTATGTGCATGTTTCATGTCTAGTGCACGCTGACGGGAACTGGGGCCTTTGGTCTCCTTGGTCTCAGTGTACAACCACATGTGGAGAAGGTGACATCACTCGATTACGCCTATGCAACAACCCACCGCCACAGAAGGGGGGGAGAGGCTGCTCAGGCAGCGCCAGGGAGACACAACCATGCAACAACACACTCTGCCCCAGTGAGTACAGGCACACAAATGCACATACACACTGTGCACAGACCTACCGTGGTGCTCATGAACTTTACCCTACTAGTAAATGTGTTTGTGTGTAGTCACTGGAGGCTGGACGACCTGGACTGAATGGTCACAGTGCTCGCAGTCATGTGGGGGAGGCCTTTTGAGTCGCCAGAGAGAGTGTCTGAACCCAGCTCCTCGGAATGGTGGGAAGACTTGTGCTGGAGACGCCGTGGACTATGAAGGATGTAACAAACAGTCATGTCCTATAGGTAGGCATAGGCTTGTCCAGCACCCTCAGGCTATAGTTTAGTCTATTCTTTGAAGAAAACATCTTTTCAACCATTTGGGGACCCTAAAGTGTTTCCTATATTAAATTATGGCATAAATATATAATGCCCTATATGAATGATCAGTGACCTGATCATGGCTTATTAGCTTTGTGTCTGGTTGCCTAATTTGCAGACATGTGTCTGTATTGTTTTCAGACACATGCTTGCTGTCACGTCCTTGTTTTCCTGGTGTGGAGTGCATATCGCATGGTGACGGATTGTGGGAATGTGGACACTGTCCATTGGGTTTAAAAGGCAATGGGACTCATTGTGAAGATGAAAATGAGGTACTGACCATGAATCTTGGACTGTTTACGATGAGGCCAGACCCAGTATCAGACTAGAGGACAATGACAATTGGGGAAAAAAAAGAGTCTGTTGAATTTCTGTCCAATATAGCAGGTTATAGCAGACGTCAACAAATTCTACATCCACAGTGAGATGTCTGAGATGTCAGAATTATTTAAGGGGGGTATTGTCTGTTGAAGGATGTAACAAACAGTCATGTCCTATAGGTAAGCATAGGCTTGTCCAGCACCCTCAGGCTATAGTTTAATCTATTCTTTGAAGAAAACATCTTTTCAACCATTTGGGGACCCTAAAGTGTTTCCTATATTAAATTATGGCATAAATATATAATGCCCTATATGAATTATCAGTGACCTGATCATGGCTTATTAGCTTTGTGTCTGGTTGCCTAATTTGCAGACATGTGTCTGTATTGTTTTCAGACACATGCTTGCTGTCACGTCCCTGTTTTCCTGGTGTGGAGTGCATATCGCATGGTGACGGATTGTGGGAATGTGGACACTGTCCATTGGGTTTAAAAGGCAATGGGACTCATTGTGAAGATGAAAATGAGGTACTGACCATGAATCTTGGACTGTTTACGATGAGGCCAGACCCAGTATCAGACTAGAGGACAATGACAATTGGGGAAAAAAAAGAGTCTGTTGAATTTCTGTCCAATATAGCAGGTTATAGCAGACGTCAACAAATTCTACATCCACAGTGAGATGTCTGAGATGTCAGAATTATTTAAGGGGGGTATTGTCTGTTGATTGGGCTGTCAGTACACTACTGTGGCCCAGACTGAAATATCTCAACAACAATTGGAAAGATTGATTTTTTACACACATCTGTGGTGCCTGTAGGAAGGATGACTTTGACAGCCCCCTTTTTTACCACCCAACCACCCATACAGTTGATATTTCTATTTTATAGGTGTCAACAGCCATTGAATAGATTGTCATTAAAGTTAATACTGGGTCCCCAGAGGATAAATCCTAATGTCTCTGACTCTGTCTGATAACCTGTGCATTCCATACAAGTTATAAAAGAGCCAAAAAATATATAATACGACTGCACAGGCTTCAACCTCTAACCGCTGCTATCACCTGTCTGAAACAGTGACTACCTCAAAAGACATAAATATTCAGTGGTGTGATCCAGGCACAACGTTCCCTCTGTGAACAAACAGCTCCTGTAACACAGTTGTATCAACAATGGAACTTTGATATGCTGAACATGGTTAATCCCTCTATCTCTTCAGTGCGAAGTGGAAGGTGTGTGTGTAACAGAGTGTGTAAACACCGACCCTGGCTTCTACTGTCTGCCCTGTCCTCCTCGTTATAAAGGCACCCAGCCATATGGCCTTGGCCGGCAGGAGGCCCAGAGAACCAGGCAGGTATGTGTTGATATACTATTTGTATTCAGTCCTTTATTGCTTTGAACTACAAGCAAGCAAACATCTGTGAATCTGTATTCACCGATTATTACGTTGTGTTGTAGGTGTGTGAACCATACAATCCCTGCAAAGACAACACCCACACCTGTCACAAGTATGGTCAATGTGTGTACCTGGGTCTGGCGTCTGAGGTCTTGTACAGGTGTGTGTGCGCTGTAGGGTTTGCAGGCGACGGCTTCTTGTGCGGTGAGGACTCGGATCTGGATGGCTGGCCCAACAACAGACTGACCTGCAAAGAAAATGCCACCTATCACTGTCAAAAGGTTAAAAAAAACCACACCAATAATGCATGACTTAGTAATTTGATGGCATATCATTCTGATTGAGCTAAACTGATTTATGATTGGCTGCAGGATAATTGCCCCATGCTGCCCAACTCTGGACAGGAAGACCTGGACAAGGATGGACTAGGAGACGCTTGCGATCCTGATGACGACAATGACAACATCGTAGATGAGAGGGTGGGATTGCGGTTGAGCGTAACTTTAACCACCCTGTCTGAAAACATATATTCACGTCCTCTGTGTGTGTGTATGAATGCATGAATTTGTGGTGTTTGGCACAGGACAATTGCCCGCTAGTGTACAACCCCCGGCAGTATGACTCAGATAGGGACGGGGTCGGGGACAGCTGTGACAACTGTCCTTTTGACAGTAACCCCCTGCAGACAGACACTGATGACAATGGAGAGGGAGACGCCTGCAGCATTGACATGGATGGAGATGGTAGTATCAATTTATACCCAGATCATATTAGCTTTAGATATTTAGGCACCCTTATATTCTCCCATTTTCCCTCTCACACCATTTTGCCTAAGCAAGATTTCCTATCATTTACTTACAAACCATAAAAGTATAATTTATATATCTTCTCCTCTGCATTGCCTAGTTGTTGCTCCCTTGTTCCTTGTGATATAGTGTTTTTTTTCCCCAGTGTATCTATATTTAAGTAGTTGGAACTGCTCAGTATTGTACTTGTACCTAAATCATACAACAGAACCATAGTGTATATTGTGGGCTATCATAAATTACAAGCTACCATAAATAATCAACATTATTAACTGATGAAAATTATTTTTAGCCGGTGTTCTTGATATATGGACTTAACTTTATTTATCCAAATGCAACATAGGTTCACATTGGTTTGTTGTCTTGTTTTATGTGGAATAATATAGCTTGCTCTGTGTGTGTGTGTTTGTCTCCAGAGGTTCTGAATGACCATGACAACTGTCCTTTAGTCTACAACACTGATCAGAGGGACACAGACCTGGATGGTGTTGGTGACCAGTGTGACAACTGTCCTCTTCTCCACAACCCACTGCAGGTTCCTGACAAAAACACACAAATAGAAATACACAATTCCTAAAAATGTGCATCGGCTGTAAGCATGCAGTGGTGGTGGTGGGAACATTTAGTCTTTAAAGATTTACAACACAGTGATCTAACAAAGCAGTTCTGATTATACTGAAACTTTGTGGTTTTTAACAAAAGAAAAAATTTTTAGTGTCACAGTAAACATTGTGTGTGTGGGCATGTGTTTGCAGCTTGACTCTGACAGTGACCTGGTAGGGGACATGTGCGACGACAATGAGGACATTGATGAGGACGGCCTCCAAAACTCCCTGGACAACTGTCCTTACATTGCCAACAGCAACCAGGCTGACCACGATAAGGACGGGAAGGGAGATGCCTGTGACCATGACGATGACAATGACGGTATCCCTGACAACAGAGACAACTGCAGACTGGTACCCAATAGAGACCAGCTGGACTCTGATGGTGAGTATTGACTTTTTAAAATTTTATTCTTTAGGTGAAACTCAGAACTGTTCTACTAAAACCTCACCACCATCATCATCTGATATCATCATACAGATGTGAACAAATGTGATAATGTCTCCTTCAGGTGACGGCAGCGGAGAAGCATGTTTTGATGACTATGACAATGACAGTATTCCCGATGCACTGGACCCCTGTCCACTCAACCAGGATATTGGGTCAACAGACTTCAGGAAGTTCCAGGTTGTTTTGCTGGATCCCAAGGGCACAACACAGTCCGACCCGCTCTGGGTGATCCGCAGCCAGGGTACGGAGCTGCTGCAGACGGCCAACTCGGACCCTGGCATTGCTTTAGGTCAGACTGTTCCTAATTCCTTTAAGATAAAAACCCATTCAAAATATAAAGATGGAATCTAAATAACCAATGTGCCCTTGGTTTGAACAGGATATGACAAGTTCAATGCTGTCGACTTCAGTGTGACGTTTTACGTCAACACCAACCGAGACGATGACTACGCCGGCATTGTGTTCGCCTACCAGTCCAGCCAGCGCTTCTATGTTGTGATGTGGAAACAGGTGATGCGTTAGCCTGACATTATTGACAAACTCCTATCACAACTGTAGCATCTAAAGTGCTCTTTATTTAAGTTTTTTTCCCCCCATCTTTGCATATCTCCTATACCACACCCTCCATTGGATTTTTATATTAAAGTTCCTGGCAAAAATGGAGAGACACAATTTCACCTTCACTCTCTTCAACCCTCGTTCTTTCTCCCTATCGGAGCAGGTGTCTCAGGCCTACTGGGAGAAAAAGCCATTTAAAGCTTTTGGCACAGCGGGCGTCTCCATTAAAGTGGTCAACTCCACCACAGGACCTGGGGAGTATCTACGCAACGCCCTCTGGCACACTGGAAATACCAGACACCAGGCATGTACTGTCCCTTTGCCTCTTTTCACAGTGTGTCTACTGACACAGTAAAGATCAGACACTTGAGCAAAATATTCTTGTTGACATTTGTGTGTGTGTCTGTCTCAGGTCAGAACACTCTGGCATGACCCCAGTAAAACTGGCTGGAAGGAATACACAGCCTATCGCATGCACCTTATCCACAGACCCAAGACTGGGTTCATCAGGTACAGAGAGCGTGATCACTCTCATCACACTGTATAAAGTCTCATTTGCATCAAAACAAGATGATGATCAGCCAGAACACCAGAATATCCAGCATACATTAAATTGTTCATCTTTCCGATGCACGCTTGTCTGGAAACATTTGCTCCATTAAAAAGTTGTCGTCATTTCTATAACCAAGACTAGTCATAAACAAGACAGCTGATTTGTGAGTCCGTCCATCTACTGGCTCGAGGCGTTTGTTGCTTGACTGGTTTTCGTGTTGCACTGTCATAAATGTCATAGTTGTAATGGAATTTCAACCAAACTTCTGAAGTAGGCAAAGATTTGTGGACCTCCCCCCCGGAGCTTCCTCAGGGGAACGACTTCAACCTGAGCCATAACCTTTTAATTTATGGTTGAAGAATATTATTAACTTGGTTTTTAAAAGGCCATAACACTGTTTACATCCCAGTGTACAGTCTACTACAGATCACATATACATCATTCACACAAAAAGCTCAGTGGATATTGTCAGTTTAAAAACAGTGGCATGTTCCTTTACATTACATATGGTAATTGGGATTTAGTCAATAGCAGCTCCTGTTTTAGATTCTGTTTTCCTCAACTTTCAACATAGTATTCCGGGATGTAGCTGGACTTAATGTTTGAGTATAAATGCTTTGCATTGATAAGTGCTGTGTTAGCTGTTTTTTGTACCATCTTCAGGGTGGTGGTGTATGAGGGCAGGGAGATTCTGACCGACTCGGGGGCGGTGTACGATCACACGCTGGCTGGAGGCAGACTGGGACTGTTTGTCTTCTCTCAGGAGCATGTCCTCTTCTCAGACCTAAGATACGAGTGCAGAGGTGAGTACGAGGACCGGCTGTGCATAAAACTGACTTACGTGACTGACAGATAAAGATAGCGATCATTGCGATGCGTCAATGTGTAATGTGTGACAAACCTCTCATCTGATCGTTTTATTAAGAGACCAAAGAAAAAAAGCAGCTCTGATGTTGACAAGCTGCTTCACTGTTGTTAGTCCTGACTTTTTCAAGACCTCAGCCTGGATGATTTATTCTGTTTATGATTGCAACAATTATTGAAATGAAAACCATCTGTGGACTTTGGGGGAGGAAACGTTATTTATTGGAACTGAGGAAACATGGCAAGTCAAAGTCTACAAAGCTGGATTCACTTATTTACCTTTTAAACACGGCACTGGATTTTATGAGCTCCTATTATTCTTTGTGGCATTTGTTAAATGTAAAATCTTAATTTGCAAAAAGAGTCGAATAAATGTAGTGGATTAAATGGTACGATAATTTGGATATGTAAAAAAGCAGAGTAATGGAGAGGCCACAAGAGAAAAGACAAATATGCTAAAGTACAATGCGGTACATAGTAGCTTTTTTCCTTTCCGCCACTGCTCTGTCTCTGTGAATTTGCAAACACATTGCTCTGATAAAAGACGTCCTCTGGTGACCATATGCATTTGGTTTCTCAACAGATAACTGAATTTGTTTCTCTGGGATCTGAAGAAAATCTACAACAACCCACCAGAGATGCACATTAATTTCAGACAAAATCGTAACGAGAGTGAGAGAGGAGCCAGCCGAGCCCATCGGTCAGTGACCGTCATCTATCAGCTTTTTATGCAACAGCATTGATTTCAGACTGCCTCCTCCTCTGTATATTACTGTGGGACTCTCTAATAGCAGCAGCTCCTTATTGCCTTTCACCTGTGCTTTCCTTAAAGATTGTAAATACTTATTTATTGCCAGATAGCCGATATGACGGGGAGATGTGAGAATGAACTGGTGATGGAGTAAACAGAGCAAAAGTCTGGAACTTTACAATAAAAAACGTTTTTTATCCAGTCAATTCCCCTTTTCCCCCTTTGTGTTTCCTGCTGATCCATAATGAAGGTCTCAATGTGGTCTCTAGCGCCGTTTAGTGGTGGAAAAAATTATTACAAATGATGACTATGTAAGAAAAAAAAAGTAATTAATGTAAATATAGAATTAGAAAATACATGCTAACATTTTGAAAAACGGGATTTTAAAAATCTGATAACAAAATAATAAGACATTACTCATGATACAGACTATAGCTGCTGTGTGTGTACTTACATACTGTAGTGTGTCAAATTGATGGTAACTTTATATTGTTATTTAACCCATAAAATTGCAATGCAATGTGTGTAACCATATATATCTACTTGCTTTACATCAGTGGACAATATCAATCAGAAATCTATTTATTGTTCTTAAAAAATAAAAATAAAATAATTATTGATCAGGAAAATAAGAAAAAAAAATCACTTATATTTGTGGACATACCTTATTCCAAGGGAATTTCATCGAGAGAGGTCAGGACCTGTGCAAACACTGGCAACGGTGGGTGGAGACACTCAGGTGAGGAGGTCACGTGCTCTGACCTGCTGGGACGAGAGGGGAGAAGGGGGTCAGTGACTGATGTGTGACGATGACAGTGATGACTGGGATTAATAATTAATATCGATCATAAACTGGTGCTTCTGATAGAGCAGGCCCATGCAGTGATAAATCTGTGTCCCCATACAGAAACATGACCCTGACACGTCATGCAAGGTGAACACTTTGTGATGGCAACAAACACAAACCCTGTTCAACCTGTTTTGCAACAAGGCGCGCGCGCGCACACACACATACACACACACACACACAAACCCACACGCGCTACCTGGCACGGTGAATGACCACGTCACTACCCGTATCAGTGACAGGAGGAACCAGGAAGCCAGTCCGTCTCACACAGGGGGGTACTGACAAGCCACAACCCGGAGAAGGTTGTGCGGTTATTTGTTATTGATTATTGGTCAGGGGACATGTCGCACGGCTGTACCGGCGCCTCGTGCGCCCGCTTTGTGGATCGACACCACTCTGGGCTGAGTTTCGTGCTGTTGCTGGTCGGTTACATCTTCTACTTGATCTTCGGCGCCGGCATCTTCTCCGCCATCGAGATGCCCTACGAGCGCGAGCTGCGGCAGGATCTGAAGGCGGCGCGGCGCGACTTCCTCAGCAACAACACCTGCGTGTCCGATGCGCGCCTCGAGGAGCTGCTGGCACGCGCGCTGGAGGCCAGCAACTATGGCGTGTCCGTGCTGGCCAATGACAGCGAGCGCAACTGGGACTTCGTGTCCTCCCTGTTCTTCACCAGCACTGTGCTGACGACAACAGGTGAGGCCCGGTGAACACAGGTGTTCACCGTGGCTGCAATCAAGGCTTTTATTTTGGCAGCAAAGAAACGAACCCCATATCCCTTCACTTAATGTGAAAAGAAATTTGCCGATCGCCCCATGAGAGAATGATGCACTGTCTGTCAGTGGAAATTCACTGTTTAATGAGTGTCAGCTGGTGGAAATGTTGTTTAAATGATTTAAATTGCATGTAGGGACACACACTATTAAGTAAAACTGACACTGATTTTTAAAAAATGCAAAAAATATTGTTTAATGAGTGTCAGCTGGTGGAAATGTTGTTTAAATGATTTAAATTGCATGTAGGGACACACACTATTAAGTAAAACTGACACTGATTTTTAAAAAATGCAAAAAATATTTTTTCCCCTCAACAGCAGAGCCCCAGCGCCCCCTATGGGCCAGCCGCCGAAGTGGCTGTTGAAAATGCGAGAAAATGCTGAGTTAAATCAGCCAAGGCATAGAGCTATGTCGCACAATTCAGCAGTTATGGAAATTATGGTAGAAAAAATAAGCTCTAAATATTACTAGGACTTGTTAAGGAAAAGCGGGGAACATGGGACCCTTTTCCAGAAAAAGGGTCCCATGTTCCCGAGTATGTATTGCGAGCAGGGAACATAGGACCCTTTTGGGGGGAAATGGGGAACATAGCACCCGGGGAACATAGGTACGATTCCATGAAAACACACTTCTTGCTTTTGTCTACTGGCTAATGATGTGTTTACTAGGAAACACTGGTAACAAATTAGCGAACTGCCCACAACAATAGTCAGGTATGAACATTCAAACAGTTTGTACTTGCTGTAATCATTCCTGCTGTTCAATACCAACTATTAAAACACCCTTACCAGGAAGTGCCGTCTCTGGAAGCATCATCAAGTTGTTTGATTGAGTCTGTAACGATGAAAGATAAAACACTAGATCTGACTAACTCAGGCACCACATGAGTGTTTTATTTCCATGTGCCTGTAGCGTTGCCGTGAGTGAGGAGTGTAAAGAGGCAGGGTGACCAGGTGGCTTAGTTATAAGGCTTGACCTTGTGCTTTCAGGTTACGGCCACAACGTCCCTCTCTCAGATGAGGGAAAGGCCTTCTGTATCATCTACTCCGTCTTTGGCATCCCCTTTACCCTCCTCTTCCTCTCCGCCGTGGTGCAAAGGATCATGGTCATAGTGACGCGACAGCCGGTGTCCTACTTCCACCGCCGCTGGGCCATGTCGAAATCGAAGCTAGCGGCCATCCACGCCACCTGCCTCACCATCATCCTGACCGTGCTGCTACTCATCATCCCAGCGTGGATCTTTATCGCCCTGGAGAAGGACTGGAACTACCTGGACTCTCTCTATTTCTGTTTCATCTCCCTGACCACCATTGGCCTTGGGGATTACGTCCCTGGAGAGACCCACAGTAAAGAGGCCAACCCACACCCACAGCTCTACAGACTGATAATTACAGGTGAGTAGGTGGCTGAATGAACTGCCACTGATCTCAGGTGGATGCCTTTCATGGACAGGAAGTGAAATCCTGCACCTTTGATCGTGGCAACTGGTTCAGAGAGGGTTTCACTGCCAGATGCTGGTGCATTGCCTCAGTCAGAAGAATAGTGAATCCCAGTCTTGCTTGATTGGGACAACGCAAAGCAACAGATCATGAGACGAAAAACGTCCCTGGCCATTTTACACATAAGGACACTAAACCACTTGGCAACCATGGCGTCGTCGCCCACTTGTTTGCAGAAAATGAAGACATGCTCTCCAAGAAGCTTCAGTAGTGCGTCAGCGTGGACATCTGAAACACAGAAAGTAGATTGGTTGAGCTACCTACTCCCTATCCAATCAGATCAAGGAGTGGGAGGAGTCAATATTCCGCCTTTATGAAAAAGGCAGAAGAAAATATCAATCTATCATGATTTAGCGGTTATATTTTCTTATTTTTTTTAACAACGAGGAGTGAATAAAGAGGGAGGTTCCTCCTTTCTGTTGATTGTGGCGAACAGGACTCGAAGCCCGGTCTCTTGTAGCAGCGTCGGTAACTTTACCACTGCGCTATCAGTAGACACCGGCTGCTTGACCGGAAGAGTCATGCTCTCAGTTTTCTGTTGTATTGTAGTCGTTTACATCAGCTTTAACTAAGTTGCTGCCCTCCTGTGGTCTAAAGTGGTAACTACATGTTTGGATCTGTCTTTTTCGGTGATTTAACACGTCTTTCGTCGCTATTTTGTCTAAACAATTATAAACATTATAAACAAGGTTGGACCGGGACAGAAAAACCAACACCAGACTCACCACCTGCCCGTCTGGCTGTGACGTTACTGCGAAAGATGTTAGTTGTTTTGCCTCATGTTCTGTCCCGTCGTGTGCATCAGTGAGTCAGTGGACCGGGAACTTGTGCACTGACAAACGTTCCGTGTTGTCTGGAGCGCAAACTGCGATTAAATGCGTTAATTAATCGAAATTAACGCGTTAAAGTCCCACTCCTAGTGAATAGTTTTAAATGTTTATGCATTTTAAATGTAGCGAGTTTCCATTTCCTGTTTTGAAGTATTTTTTTCCCCATTCTGGTTTATCTGACTAACAGGGTTCAACAAGGCCATGAGTGTTCACCTCTACGCCCATTATCTATAAACCAAACCTTGGTATGATCTTATCAGTCACAGCTTATTGGCATATTGTTCCATCATGCTGCCCCTGTGTGTGTTTTCTCTCTTCCAGTCTACTTGCTGATCGGGCTGGTGTGTGCACTGGTGGTCTTGGAGACGTGCTGCGAGCTCCCCCAGCTCAGGCGCTTCAGACAGAGGTTCTACCAGGAAAATGTTCGGGAGCTGGACTCCGAGACGACCAACATCATCGACAGGGAACAGAGAAGCGACCAGTTCTCTGACCTCTCTGACCTCTCGGATCACGTGACAGATAACCAACCAGTCATCTCATCTGTGTCAGACCAGGCTGCGTCTTTACGCCAGTATGGCAAGTCACCGCCCTACACCTCCACATTAGGAGCAGCTGTTAACAGGAAACTGAGATGACTGATTGTTTTCTATAAATTGTTTGGAAAGGAATTTACTATGGACCGATGCCCTGTTTGCGGCTGCTGGGGCATATTTGCACTGACCACTGTCCAAACATGTCTACACGTGGACACTGTGGACACTGTGGACACTGTGTTTGTGTCCACATCTCCATCTAAGTGGAGTCGTTTACTCTTCTAAAAAGTTGTTGCTTTCTGCTGTTGCCAACATCAACACACTCTGCAAAAGCAGGACCCACCCACAGATAATCAGGATGACGTTGTTTTTTGTTCTCCCCTGTTGCTCCGCTCCCTGCAGATAAGAGTTAGATTCATGGCACAGAGGAAGGGCTGGGCCCCCGAACGGAGGGAAAGCCCAAGTGTTTCCACTTCCCACCAAAGTCATTAGCACAGCACAGTCTGCTGTAGGAGGATTTCACACTCCCTTTGTGCACACGAAATAATCTGCTGTGGTATTTACATAGGACATTTTCCTTTTGGGAAGTCATATAGCAGTAGCAGGAGAAAGAGGCACGCCCTCACCTTGCCTGTTGTACAATATATGGAAGAATTCATAGCAAACGAGGAGGAAAAAAGAGCATTTTTTTTGTTTGTTCTTCCTGGTTGCTTATATTTCATGATTGATCTTTACCTCCCTGTTGTATGTTTACATGCTTATGTTTACAAGTACATTGCCTTATTCCTACTACAATGTGTGCCCCTGACCACTAGAGTGCAGCACTTTCACATTTTAAACATGTATAGGTCATTGTGACAACTGACAGGGAGAGCATGGTGTTGAACAAAGTCATTTTTAATATCCATATAGTGTTGTCAAAGCCGTTTCAGTTTACAGGAGAGCTCAACTCTATATACAGTATATGGTGGCAGATGTACTTGTCTCTTCACTTGCATAATAGCTGGTTTAAATGATAGGGTATGACTTGTCTTCCAAAGACGATTATGTTGCTGTTTCTACTGTTACTTTCTTGGTTTTATGGGTTTTAATCAAGAGCAGAACATAGAAAATATATAGAAATCAAATTATCTTCCTGGATGAAGTATAAATAAATCATGCAGCAATAAACATTATGTAATTGATCAAACAAAGATTTCTCTCTCTATATATATAAACTTGGGTTATTTTATTTATATAGTAGAATAGTCACATCATGATTCCACACACACTGATCATGCAGAAACCCATTCACACATGCATTAAAATACAGCCGTTCAAATGTAAGCATTTATACTTACACCAAACAAACGCAAAAACAACTTTCTACCAGTAAACAGAGGAAATATTTGACCTTCTGAAATGTTCTTGAGTTGCTATGAGCTGCAGGAGCACAGCATCCTCACACAGGTCGGCATGTGTAAAGTTGACAATCTTATTCACAAACTGGTAAAACTGTCAACAGCAGTACGCCATCACATACACTTCCATCAGCGACCATAGATGTGCGTGTCTGTTTGTGTGCGTGTCTGTTTATATGATATGAGGCTGTTTGGAGCACCGGGGCCAGAGAGGACGCAGGCTGAGGATGAAGACGACCAAGAGCAGTATTCCGATGATGGTGACAAAGGAGACGTAGCCAGCATATGGCAGAGGGGGCTTGTCGGGAGCTTCTGCTGGAATCATGTTGGTCAGATTCAACATGTAGCCCAGTGTCCAGCCTGCTTCGCTGCCTTTTATCTGGACACAGCACAAGTAGAGAGCAAACTGACAGTGTCATCATGTACTTTACACCACGACAGTCCAGAAATATTCAGGTACGAAAAATAAAAATGACAAAAGAAACCAAAAATCAAATCATTAGATTTGGCCTTTATAATCACCAGTTATCAGTTCTACTGAAAACTCATATATTCTATTTGTATTGAATATATAATATTGGTTTATATATTTAGAGAAATATTTTGGCTCAGTTGAATTCCTGGATAATTTATAGCTGTTAAGGCTTACAACGAGGACCACTTGGATTTGATGCCAGGTTAATGCCTACATTTACATCCAGTAAATATGGATAGTCTACCATATTATACACAAGTATCTCTTATACTGTATCTGGGATGAAGTCCAGGTCTAAACTGTTTCATTGTGCAGGGAAATTTCCATTCATCAGTGTCGCCAAAAAGAAAACACAGACTTTAACAACATAATGAGAAGTAGACTGGAAGTTTCTCAGAGAGCAGATTGTAAACATTCACCCTGAAAGGTTCTCTGGACAATCGGCTACACGGCATTGTTCTGTTGGCTGTGTTTTATGCAGCCAATCTGCCGCCCTAAAGATACATTGTCCTTTTGTGGAGACAATTAAAGTACCTATAAATGTAAAGCCTGCATGTTTTAACTCGACCCTTATCATAACCCAGCCCTCTCTGAAACCCTGTAAACCTTTTATTATTTAACCCACTCCAACTCCAATGGTAGAAGATTGCACTCTAACTCCAATTTTATATCATTGAGACTGAGACTGGACAAACATGAACATGGAATGTGATTCAGAATAATTTAAAACAATTTCACACGAGAGTCCACTACAGACTCACAATTACAGGCTCATTCTCATCGGTTAAGGTCCCGCCTGACTAGAAACATCTGGTAATATAATAACGACAGTTCATGTAATGACTATCAAGTAATAAGGTTTTACATTATTGTCTGGGTATTGCATTCTTGGCTGGATTACAAAACACAGTTACACACAGATGAGGTGTTCAGGGTCAATAGGATATGGGGCTTGTGATGGCTTCTGGCATTCGTGAGACAGGATGGGAGTGGGGTGTGACCTACTGACCTTGGCGATGTACTCTATGTTGGCGTAGGTCTCGGAGGTGAAGTTGTATCCTTCAGTCAGCAGGACGATGATGTACGTGGCAGAGAAGCAGTACTCAGACAGGTACTTTGTTTTTATACTAGGATACTGCTCCCTTACCTGCACAAGCAGTTCAGAAACAGTGATACAGAGTCGTGAATGTAGATAAACATCCAAGCCAATGTTTTATTGTAATATTTTAAAGCCAATGTTTTATTGATTGAATATTGACCCACCTGGTTCCACGGGGTAGCACAGTGTTTCGCGACCTTTTCCTTGAGCGCCTCCACAGTGATGGTCGTATCTGTCAGCTTGAGGCCGCCCATCACGTAGTTGTAAGCAGAGAAAGCCTGCGAGGGCAAACGGAAAAGGAAATGACCTTGTTTTGGTATCTGATGCGAGTGAGATAACATCTCAGTGTATGACTCATAAGACCTGGCCTGGCCACAGCTGCTCACACGGAAATGTTTTTTTTTTTTTTTACTGAGAAATACTGTTTTTGGAAAGTCTTCACATGCAATGTTCAGGCTGGTATATCCTGATATATACTGTATAAAGATCAGGAGGACAAATCATGGCCTAACCGTGCTGCTGTGACAGCTGCTAGATGGCTTACGCAACACACAGAGTCCCCAAACAACACAAATGACAAATAACACTCACAACTGTGTCACCTTACCCCAAACTGCCCCTCCAGTGGTGGCTGGT
>JAFBJQ010000104.1:165558-169783 GCA_016785345.1 Trinectes maculatus
GCTCATTTCGCACAACGCAACATCATTTCTTCTCATTTTATTTGCGTCTTGCCGCATCAAAGGAGACCAAAGCATACGACCTGAGGGTAAATATGGCTGGAGTTCCCCTTTAAATCGAAGAAGTAATCTGCATTGAGTTATACAGAAATATGACTGATTCCAATAGTATTGTCAACATCTGCTTTAAGTTGCATGATAATCCCTACAGCCATATGAAAACAGCAGGACACATTCACAGTAAACACTGCTTCCTTTAAAAACATGTGCATCATGGAGGCTGTTTGGGTCACTGGCCCCTCAGGCCCTTCATACAGAAGCAAACAAATATGCGTGAATGAGGAAAACGTGCTTTTGCATGTTGTTAATTCTTAGCCTCCCCGAGCATAATATCCTGCTGGTGCAGCTTATGGTCAACACAGACACACAATCCCATTCATGCATGTTGCAGTCTTTTCATCTCTGCCCCCTCTGTAAACACAAATGCATTGTTAGGTTCAGACAATGTTAGACTATGACATGGGGAAAGACTGGCGGGAAAAACAGAGCGCAGAGGAACAGAAGAGGACAAAGTTACATCTGCGATCAATAACTGTATCTCTTGATCAGCTTAATTATTTTAGAGAGTTTTAGAGATTTCTTTTACATAAGCAAAGTAAAGAAAAAAAACATTAGTACTTGCTTAGTATTTATGAAATAATCAATTTAAAACGAATGATCTTCATTGTTGTTAAGATGAAGAGCATTCATTTTGTTTACCTACAAAAACAATGTTCAACAACTCTGGCACACAGAATAACGCAACACTGCAATAACAATCACAGTGCAAAAGCCCACGCAAACGCACGCACACACACACAAACACACACACACACACACACATGAATTAAATGAACGTCATTGACCATTTCACTTTCAAATTCTTCAACTATACTCGACTGCTACTGAAAGTTGACTTGACATGAGGCTCAGTAAACTGGTGTAGGTATTTGTTCACGCTCCTTCTACTGGGTCCCTCAACAGTCTGGAGTCAGAGCCCCATAAACTCTGATGCATCAAGATGTAAAGTTCTGAAACGGTTCTAAATCTCCATGCTTATATGAACAGGTACACAACTGTGGCGTTAGCGCTGATGACGCTTTATGAAACTGTGGGCTCATGAATCTGAGATACAAAAAGAACGACGGATGAGAAGGGGAGGAGGAGAGGAGGACTTTGAATCAGCAGATGTGGTGAAGACTCTTTACGTGCGCGCTCAGCGATGAGTCAAAGCGGGACACTGCTGGGGAGCAACTACGTGGTTTCATAATGATGGGTGAATGTGTGGCAGGTCGTATATTTGCTGAGCTGCTCTGGTGGTTAGGCCTTAACAACCCACATGCTAGCGTGTGGGCACATGCACCTATACATGTTTCACATAGACGCAGCCACCACAACTCGCCCAACACTATGGTGAAACAAGCATCTGCATCCTCTGTTAGATATTTGTAATGACCCAGATAAACAGATATCACCTATTCCAAGTAAAAATACTTATTCATCCAGGTCTGGATTTCTCAACTGTCACTTTGTGAATAGATAAAAGGTCAAATTAATGGCTGAACTTTGTGATCAGCATTTTTTAAAGGTTACGTACTTAAAAAAAACAAACAAAAAAACCCCCCAACAGGAGCCACAACAATCATGACAACAAAAAGCACAGTGCATTCAATAAACACCTCCAGCACTGAGCCCTGGAACATTTCCTCACACATCCATATAAACACACCATTGTGACTGGGAGCTCTCTGGCCCTGAGCTGTCGGCGAACTTCTTGTTTCAGTACCTTTTTGACACAGACATTGCAGATGTATAAATACTTTTGTGTCGACTATTGCGAAGCAGCGCAGTGAAACAACGTCCACCGCTTCCTGCAAAAGGGGAACCTCTGGCGCCGTCATATGACAGGGAAGGCAGCGTTTCTGCTTGCTACAGGGAAGTGGTCTGTCCTGGTGTTCCTGCAGCGTGACCTCGCCTAAAGGGCAGACTGACACTAACCCTGAGCCGGTCTATCCCGACCTTCAGCAGAGAGAGAGAGAGAGAGAGAGAGAGAGAGAGAGAGGAAGAAATAAAAGCATTTTTGCCTTTACTGTTCAGCCTCAAAGTGTGTTGCTGATAAGTTCAAGCTGGGATGACAGAATTTCATTCCCACAATGGCGACTCAGTGTTTACACATGGAGAGGTGGTTTCTTTATCTTGACAGTTTAGATGAGGTATCAGTCACTTAATATAAGCAAACCTGGTTTCTGTGTACACTGTCCAAACAGCCCCCAACTCCCTGGTACCTGGTACCTGATACCTGCGCTGGCTTTAAAGTGTCACGTCAGACAGAAAGAAAACCAGAGAGCGAAGTGCTTGAGTTTACTTTTAGTTTGTACTTTGTGTGTCACCATATAGATAAGTTCAAATAAAAGTGCTGTCTGCCTGCTGCCTTGTACTGACTGTTCAGATAAAGGAGCAGTCACGGAGAATAACCAACGACATTTGCATATTCCTGACTTCACTGATACATAAAACACAAGACCACATTTAAAGAGAAGTCACATCTCCCTGTTATGTTACTGCATCAGTCAAAGAACTGCACACGTCCTACTTTTTTTTAGTTTTAATACACACAGTTGCTTTCAACAAACCTCTGAGGTGCTGATAGAGGTTAATGTCTTAATAGTATGTGACTGTGACCAGTCAACAAATACAGTGTTCAGTCTGTCTCATAACATGAACATGTAATCTGCAACAGGAATGAGATAATTGCTTTCTAAACCAATCAATGCAAACCTCACATCCTAATGGAATAGAAACTGACAATTTACTTCAATCAGCCACCCACAGCATTCAATTAATCAGATAACGTTGCATAATTACACCCAGTCGTATGCACTTTACACTGCTAAATACCATACACACACACACACACACACATGCACACGTGCGCAGGCACCTGCTTGTGTTGACTCTATGCCTACTCAAGCACACGCAATGGAAAAGTCACACACACCTGCCTCACACAGCAACACAGATGCTACCTGCAGCCAAGCAAGACACACAGCGGGAAGAAAGACGAGACACACTCACCTGGTGTTTACATGCACACTCACATCACATCACATCACATCACATCACATCACATCACATCACATCACATCACATCACATCACATCACATCACATCACATCACTGCTGGACACACTGGGTGATGAGGATTTCCTGCTCCTCTGTCTGAATACAAGTGTGTGTGTCTGTGTGTGTGTGTGTGTGTGTGTGTGTGTGCACAGCAGTACACATACCTCTTTCTTCAGACATGGGTTCTTTCTCTGCAGCAACACAATGGTCTTTCTATTCTTTGCCCCTCTCTCTCTCTCTCTCTCTCTCTCTCTCTCTGTCTGGTATCACAGCTCTTTCCCCCAGTGTAATGTTTATCAGCACCACCGTTCACATCCACTCGCTTTATTAGGAGAAGCAGAGCCTCCCTCCTCCCTCCTGGTCAGCCCCCCCCCCCCCCCCCCCCCCCCCCCCCCCCACCCCCCCCCCCCCCCCCTGCCCCCCCCCCGCATGTTTCTCTTCCTCTCTCTCTCTCTCTCTCTCTCTCTACACCTTCATAATTTTTTCTGCCACTGACACTTTTCCACTCCCCCACACACACTTTCTGCATCCTTCCATCCACCTCAACTCTCCCACTCATCTTCTCGCTTCATGCTTCTTTTTTTTTTAAACGTCCTCCCTCTGCCTCTTTGTCACACTGACATTGTCTCTGTCATATAAAAGTGGGTCAAACATGAAAGAGGTGTAAGATGTGAATGGGAGCTGGAGCTGGAGCTGGAGCTGGAGCTGGAGCTGGAGCTGAAGCTGGAGCTGGAGCTGGAGCTGGAGCTGGAGCTGGAGCTGGAGCTGGAGGAACATTAGAGACGCAGCTGAGGGTGAACTCCTCCTGAAATCCTTCATGCCCACAATGCTCCTTTTTACAGATGTCATTTTAACTAAGGTGAAAAAGAAAGTCTCTTAATGGCTCCGTGAAGTCTGTGACATCAAGCGCAGCCTCGGACAACAATTTTAACAGAGTCTATGTGATGTAAGTTTCCCACAGCAGGAAGCTTTTAGTCTGAGACCATAAAGAAACATTGATTTCAGGCCACAGGCCACGGACACTGCCACCTGTGTGTGTGTGTGTGTGTGTGTGTGTGTGTGTGTG
>JAFBJQ010000104.1:169856-180152 GCA_016785345.1 Trinectes maculatus
TATATATACACAAATAAGGAATGGAGCATGTCATGGAATGGAGTGTGCGAAGGTGCACTTCAGCCATTTTAATAAACCTAATTGTATGAGAAATATGTGCCGCCATCAGCAGAAAATAGTTAATATATGGTCTGATCAGTATGCGTGCTAATGTGTGTAGAGCAATCAGCAGAAGTGGTGTTGGGCAATGCTTGTTTTCATAAAGATCAACATCCTTGATCCTTAGGAAGTTCCTTAAGATCAAGGATGTTATACTCAGCTATTAATCCTAATAGGAACAGATTCAACTTAAAGGACCTGCCCTGTTTGTTTTTCATATATTAAGCTCTGCTGGGTGTTTCACGGCTGAACTAGCCACATATTTTTGCAAATAATGACAAGGATACATTTTTGTATCAACAATGCACCACGTTCAGGACAAGACGGACACGCAGACTGACAGACAGACAGGCAGACAGACAGGCAGAGGTTTGCCGGACCAAACACAGAAGTCAATCAGCAATTACTGAAGCACAAGAATGGCCCCGCTGACGGACTGGTGCTGAGAAGGCTTTCAATTACAGAGCAGTTCTCTAATGAAAATGCACCCACAACGATATTTCATCTGTTCGTCAATGCCTCTGACCTCTGAGAAACAAGCCCCTCCTTTATTCAGGTCATATATATGGTCACACTAACGACCACATGTCAATCAGCTGCCTGGTCAGGAAATGGCTCCTGCTTTATCTTAGTTACTGACCTGACTGAGGTTCTGCTGCTGTTTCATTAACAGCAGCGTTAACACATCACTGTTAACATCCCAAACTACAATGATTCCAGAGGAGAAATCACATTACATTACCATTACATTACATTACATTACATTACATTATCATTACGTTTGCGTTCTTGCATATTTCTTTTCCAACTCTCATCTTCCAACGCCACACTGGACAAACAGTAATTACCATCATCCTACACTACAGATCAGCACAACATTATGAACCTGACCCACTTAACCTCCTTTTGGCAAAACTCGATTTGCATGTAAAACAAATAAGAAGAATGCAGGAATGGAGTGTTTTCTGGACCACTGTCTTTCTCCCCCCCCCCCCTGAGATGCAGTTAAAGCTGTGTATTTGTCCTTCAGGAGGGTGTCGATGTGAGGAGCGGTGCCTGAGCAGAGCCGAGCGTAAATCAGCACGAGTGGTCTGTACCATTTGGACAGAACGCAGCCAGCTGGTGTTCAGTGCATATCAATTCCAGGATTTTGGCCGCCTCTTCTCCTTTGATTTCATGGGAGGGTGGCTGGATCAGAGTTGTTGAGCTGTTTAATGGTCCTAAAGAAGCTGGTGTTATGTCAGCGTCTCTGGAAACCCGTTGTAAATCTTTTCATGAAAAACAAATGTCGGATGATGAAATGCTTTGGTCGCTTTCTAAGTATCACACGTTGTAAACTACAGTTTCACTTTCAACACTGGGTGATCAATAGGAGCCACGCTGGCCACAATTATTTCAGAAGCACGTCAACGGTAATTTATGGAAGTGCGTTTTCCTGCTTCTCAAGTGACTAAGGAAAGGCAACACTAAAAGTGCCGGACTGGGTCATGTGTGAAGCATCTCAGCCTTCCTGCCTCATGTCCGGTCACACACCTCTGACTCAGGCTTCAGATCTCAGCTTCTCTCTCTTCCCTGTAGCTATTTGCTGCTTCAGTCCAGATATGTAAGGAATCCCTGTGACTTCCAGTTGTGAAGATGTAACACAATGGGAGGTAGTCATGGTGGTGGGGGGTGGCGTTCATTCAGCCTTTGACTTTGTGAACAGGATCGTTAGTGCAATAAATATCAATATCAGCGACATTTTCCACACTGCTCCGTCTCATTTCGTCAAATCTCACCAAACTAGGATCAACCACAGTAAAAACTGTATCTGAAAAACTGTATGGGGAAATTTCCCACAAACTGACCCACATACCAGCCTCTTTGTGGCGTCGCCTTTTAACCGTTCCCTTTCAATCTACACTTCATTTTTAATCAGTCGCTCCGAACCAAGCAGTGGCTTTTGAGCATCAAGTGGATCCACGGAGAAGGAGGCCTGAAAGGCAAACGAGCCTAATGGAACAAGAGCGGAGTAGGATAACACTTCTAATGCGTTCTCGCGGGCATCGTGTCAGATGAACATCCCAGGAAGAGATGTCTGATTGAATCATGGTCAGCCTTAAAGTGTCTGTTAAGAATGTTTTCAGGGTGGCGAGATGCCGCATTGGGAAGCAGAGACAGGAAGAACGTGGGTTAACAAATCTAACAAAAAGTCATTATGGAGACAATAAGCACTCACTGAGCTGTGGAGTGGACAACGCCAGGGAGACAGACAGAGACACAGAGACAGACGGATCGCTGCTTCATACCCGGGATATTAATGCTGCTCTCTATCGACTAACCACAATGAGGCAGGAGAAAAGAGTGCGAGATCATGGTTGAGCTGACGTCTGACAAAACCACACTGGTCTTCTCTCTTTTTTCTCTCTGTTCTTACATTTTGCCTGTTCAGTCAGTTTGACCCTGCGGTCATGTACAGTATGTCAACAGTTATCATCATGCAATAAAAATCACATGGTCCCCACATTATAAATCCTACTGACTCACATGAGTCAACATTCATGATGCCCAACCAATCACTTGAAACAATAACACTTCAAAACAATAACATTTCAAAAATAATCCAGTACTAGTATTAAATCTATAGTCATATATAGTCATCCTATCAGCTGATCATTTTCCTCTATCAATGCCTGTTTAACATCAGACGTCCAAACAACCTTCGGGCATATCACGTATATTTGTACTTTTAAATTTAAATAAAAAAATAAAGGGTTAAAGGAATGTGCGTAAGACTGAGATACAGCGACAGACCAAACAAGGGAGAGGACTTTGTCTGACATCCAGAATGTATTCAGCCACAGTAGAAAGCCTTTCATCAGGGGTCACAGCTCAGGCCAGCCTGCCAATAAATCGCCCATGTTTCACAATATACTACATAGAAAAATGGAGGCATTGTGAAGTGCAAAATAGAATTGGTTAGGGGTCAATTAAAATAAGGCAGTCAGTTAGGGTTAATACATAATTCATATGACCTCTTTAGTGATACTGACCTTTTTTGGGACACAGCCCCTCCCACTGCGGAGCGTTGTCATGGCGCCAGATCCCTGAGGAAGTGGAAATTGTTAACAAAGAGGGTTTTTGTTGCTTTAGTCTTTTAAGTTAAAAAACATAATTGTTTGCCAAAAAAAAGCTCAAATAGATACTCCCATGTAATTAACGGGTATCAATCACATGACTGGAGCATCATGGGACAAGACAAGAAGATGTTTATCAACATCTGTGCAAATGTCTATGTAAAGGAACAGACGTCACAATTAGATTTACAGTATTACAGTATGTGAATGTGAATCTTCAATGGGATTCTTTGTTTCTTTGCAAATGTGTGAGATCATTTAGTAACCTGTCTTGAATTATGACTCATTATGACTTAAATTACTCCAACTCATGTGATAGTTCATGACGACTGATCACCAATTAAATTGAAACCAATTAAATATGGATCAGTTTAACCGTGTTGTCATGCAGGAGTTGTTGCATTATTTGACATCAGTCATGTCGTATTATCACAATAGCTGAAGTCAGTTGAAGCACAGCCTACAACCACCAAATCATTATGGAAGTAGTGTATGTGACAGAAACTTTATCTAATTCAATTTCACATCTGGAGAAACACTGAGGTATAACGCCCCCTATTGGATTGAACTATTAGTTACAGAAGTCCAGACACAAAAACAAGGTAAACAATCAATTACCATGTTTGTGTTTAGTCTCATCTGAACTCATGTTTGCATCATGTATTTTGGTTTCAGGAAGTAACCCCTGCGTGATGTCATGGGGGGAGGGCGTTAAGATATTGAGTTAAGAGTGTCTCGAAAAGCCATCTGAATGAAAATTATCATGGACTCACATCGCATTTAGAGGAATTTAATATTGCAACTTTGCATTTGAAAGACACTGAGAATCCAAAAAAAAAAAAGGGAAAAAACACCCACTGAGCGAGCGCAAAGGCAAAGAGCCGTCCTCCAAACAGACTCTCCGCCATGTTTAAAAGACAGAACAGAAGCCAGGGGTGAAAGACTTGTCTCAAGTCTCAGCAGTCTCTCTCACATCTCCCACAGACAGTCAGACAGACAGCACAGAGAATATGACCAATCACGTGACAGTTCTTGCACAATGTCAGCACTTGGTCGCTTCGCGTTTCCATACAGCATCAACAAAATGACTTGAATTCATTGAAGATTAAAGCAGAGCTGGTTTCCCGTTATTCCAAATGTTTGGTTCAATGCTTATTCATTTTTTCTAAGTACCAGACTGACATTCAGGCACCTGAAGCTCCACTCAACCCAATGACTCTGACACAAAGTCACTGAAACATTACCTTTCTTACACTTACCTTTGCCCAGGATCACCTGTCACTGCTTTACATATTTGAAAAAAAAGGTATATCCCTAATAGTTTGTGGAAAAAAAACGTCTAATCTATAGTACAAACAAAGCAATAAATATTCCATGTTCTTGGCAAAAGGCTTCGTTATGTGCTTTTTGATGGGACGACTGCATCCATGTTAAATACCACATACCACACATTCCTTCGTCACCCTGTGACGCTTCTGCCTGAATCGGCCATGAAGAATGACCCCAACATCGTCACCCCAGCCCGTGTTGCATAACGTTGCATCACGTATACGGTAAACGAAAAACAGTTTTCACTATCGCCTCTACGCTCGAAGAGAAGAGATGTGTGTGTTTAAAAACGACAACAAGAGGAAAAAAAAACCCAAACCCAAATCTTAACATCCCTGTTGTGTTCTCCAAACGCAAGGCTGGAATGTAATTGTCAAAACATAAATACATTTACAATGACGACAGCTTTGAAAAATATTACATGTTAGGCTGAAAATAACACTTCGACATTTAAAGTACAATATTATACAACAAAGAAAGATGAAATGTTTAAAACACGCCCTGACAAAATAATTATCATACACGATGTGAAATATACATTATTAATCTAACTTTTTTCATTTACATGTCTTATTCACTAACATACACTATGTTACAGTGAGGGTGGCATTGGAGTTAATTGTGAGACAAGTGCATAGCAAAATAGAAGATCATTTGACCATGTTAAAGAAACACAAACCAGCTTTAGAAAACAACATTTCAAAATCGTATTTAAGGCAAAAGCTCGTCATTTAAAATTGGCATAGTCTGAGAAAATGTCAACAAAGTCTTGTACCACCCGGTAGCAGAAGTCATATTGTTCCTACGGGGGAAAAGAGAGAAACAGAAGAGGTGGATTAGCAGACAGCCTGGAAAAAACCACTGGAAATGATCCAGTTCATTTTTTTCAGCAACCTCTTCTGATACTCACCACGGTCTGGACCATATGAGGCCTCTGCATGCGTAAACTCTTCACGGTTTGGAACACGTCCAGCAGGCCTTCCGCCTTGACTCGCTCCAAGATATTGCTCAGTGCAATGAACGTACCTGTTCGCCCTGCACCAGCACTGTGGCACACGCAAAAACTCATCAATGTTAGCGCCCCCGAACCGCCATCGCCAAATGCAAACCCCTCCAGCAGGCAACACAAATACGACAACAGAAAATCATCTGAGAGGAGTGGGGGTGTAAACTTGTGCGTTCATGAGCGAGTCGGCTCTACCTGCAGTGTACAACAATGGGGTGGTTGCCAGACTGCTGCTGCTGTCTCTGCACTGAGGCGATGATGTCGATCATGCCCTTCCCCTCGGCCGGGATGCCAACCTCTGGCCAGCCATGGAAGTGGAAGTGCCTGATCACCCTCGTCTGCTTCTCCTTTGAGAGGAAATGCGCGCACAGACAAAAGATCATACTACCTCTCAAATATGATTTAGTAGCAGCATAGAGGCAGATGCGATGTCGGTGTGGGTTGAGTGGACAGGAGATAAGTGGTGAGTGCTGCTCCAGGAGGCAGGAATGTACTACTGAGGCCCTGAGAGGTCACGTGGGTCAAACGTAATGAAATATACGCCATAGGAGGCTCCCACTTAAAAACCCTCAACACTTCCTGCCTGGCCCCACATGGTCCATCAGCCTGAGCTGTTTAAGGCTGGTTTTGGTTTTGGTTCTGTTTAAAGGCACCTGAGCTGCATCCTGCGTCGTTTTCACAAATCAAGATAACGTGCTTTCTGAACTTCAACAGTAACTTTTGTTATTTCCATGAGATTCATTTTTATTTTAATTAATTTAATTATTTTATAATTGTACCACATTCGTAATAAGTGTGAATAGTCACAAACCCACAGCAGCAAAAACACAGCAGCAAAATGCCCATAATCATAATTAATTACACTGTTGTATCTTCAATGTTTAATTTAAACACGATCACAGTTAATTCACTGTGATTAAAAAAGAAAAAAAAGGTTGCTTATGATTGATAGTAGAACCCGTGTTATTTGCTCATTTTAAGTATTTGCAATGCAACTCAATTACTTTTAAAGGACAACTAATGATCGTAACCGGCAAATATGATGTGGTTTTAATGGCACAGAGTTATAGGTCAGGTTGCTTACCGGGACAAAGGTGAGTACCAAGTCTCGTAGGCTGAAGGTGTCACACAGTGTGTCTCCCTTCAGCTCCACTGTGTAGTCCCCGTAGGTGATGGAGTCCTCTGTGGGCCAGTATCTGCAACATTTGTCCTGATCAAAAGCAGAGGAGAAACAGGAATGATGGTTTGTTTGTTTGTGTGTTTGTGGTGATGAATCGACAAAGCAACTGCAGTTTAATATGTGAGAAACGCTGCACAAACATCAGCTGACTTATGGAAACAGTTGTGTGTCAGAGACAAGGACATCAGCGGTGTCAGCGATGGTTTTATGTTGCGCTGCCACAGCAGTTATTTGAAGCCATCAGTCACAG
Organism: Trinectes maculatus; assembly: GCA_016785345.1. Lineage (NCBI taxonomy): Eukaryota > Metazoa > Chordata > Actinopteri > Pleuronectiformes > Achiridae > Trinectes > Trinectes maculatus. The sequence goes on from JAFBJQ010000104.1 coordinate 176,837, forward strand.
CTTGTTGGTGGTTCTCAGGCATCACAGCTCACCTGCTCCCTCTCCTGGAGCTCAGTGAGCATGACGATGGAGTGACATTTCCATTCCCACACCATTCTCCAAAAGTCTTCTACTGTGTGTGACAGAGGGCCCTGCGTGGCAATGTAATAGTCCTTCTGTCTGTAGCCCTGTGTGGCAGCAACACACACACACACACATGCGTTAACAGAAATACTTATGAACCATAGCATATGGTATATGTAAGCACAGAGGAAGACATGAGATATGAGCAGCATCAGCTTACGTCTATAAAGGATGCATTGATGTAATCGGTGAACTCCTGACCTCTTCTCATGGACAGAATAACCCTGTTGAAGTCATCTGAAACAGTTTCACACAGCATCAGGGGATCAGAGCCTGAGCTAGTAGTGGTTTGGTACTGTTGTTTTGCGTCTGTCTTACATGGAATGATCTGGAGGACTCGGTGTTTCTTCATGTTGGCAGGAAGGTTCCCCGTTCTCATGTTCTCCTTCATAATCCGCATGTTGGTCAGTTTCTGGACAAAGCAGGAAAATCGAAGCGTGCGTATGTTAACACGTGCACAACACAACTTTTGTGTACTGGTGAAATGTGGCACTTGTCTGGTTTATTGGCTGCAGCCGCTGTGAGGTTTGTGTTTTTTATTATGGCTCCAACTCTGCTGCTTTATGCTGCTGTTAATTCTATAAGCCGTGGCAGCTATGGGATTTATGCAGCCTCATATACCGATCAGCCGCAACATTATGACCACTGACAGGCCACATGAATCACATTGATTATGTCGTTACAGTTGCACAGGATGTATTGGACAGGAAGTGAACATATAGTCCTTAAAGCTGATGTGCTGATGTGGATCCCATCTCCACATGAGGACTTTCACCGGACTGAGTCAGCAAAACCTTAAAATCATCTGATGACCTAAAACTGAAATGTGGAATTAATTAATATATTAATATCTGGATATTTGGGATTTAATTACCATCACTTGGCGTTTCATCGCAGGTGATCTTTAAACGGACAGAAGGAGAAATAACAGGTCTTACCTTAAACTCTTCCTCCAGGCCGACCCGGTCCCCGTTTGTAAAGGTGTTGTGGAGCTTGTGCAGATGTCCTTCCAAAGACGACACGTCCAGCTCCGTGTCTCCATAGAGGTAGTATTCAAGCAGGGCCTGGTAGATGAATGAGTACTGCATCTGGGGTGAGAACATACACACACACACACACACACATTGTTTACACATGTTTCACAATAACTGTCAACGCTGATGTGGTTATCACGTCTCACATCCGTCTGGATGAGCTGCGAGCGTTGTTCCCGTATCTTGGAGACGAACCCAAACACGTCCACTTTCTGCTCGGCGTGCATCATGTCGATCATGCCGTCTATGACGATGAAGGTCCCCGTCCTCCCGACACCGGCGCTGCACAGACACAAAGCAAACCATACACTGAGTGACCCACTGCCCCCTGCTGGCACCAGCGTGTAAATGGGCATCAGGAAGAGGAAAATGGGCCCATTTGTGCTTGTGAACACATGTTTTGCCACAGTCACTCAAACTGTTACCAGCAACAGCTGACACACACACACAAAGAGGACAGTTAGGCCTAAATGCATTTGTCTCCATGGCAACAAGCTGGAGAATCAAAACCATTATAAGCAAGGTTCATCTGGAAGGGCTGAAATGTGAGTAAACAACAAAATACTACACAACGAGTCCCATCAGTCCCCACTGTCTGGTACCTGCAGTGAACCACAATGGGCCCAGAGATGGACGGATTCACGGCTTTGACCTTCTTGAGGAACTTGAGCATGCCGATGGGGGAGAAGGGAACGCCAAAGTCAGGCCAGCTGGTGAAGTGGAGCTGGGTCACCAGCCGCGTCGTCTTAGTGGCATCGCTCGCTTGCTACATAGACAACACACACACACACCCAGACAGACACACACACACACACACACACACCCAGACAGACACAAAGTTACCACTGACCCAGAGGCAACATTTTTATGCCTGATTAAACAGTAACTATTTAAGATTCCTGTAAAAACACACTTTACACGTACATATTGTACCCAGAACTTGCGTATGGTGTAGTCCACCAGGACAGTGAAGTCTTCCACTGCCACCCTCACGTTCCCATAGACCCAACAGCCCTGATCTGGCCAGTACTGGCAACACTTGTCCTGCAGAGAAACAACAGCCACGATTCAATATATATTCAGTCCTCAAAGACTCTGAGGCTCACTCGCTTCGATTTCACAGCCAGTGTCACGGATTAATAAGGAAGAAGGATGAAACGCCTTTGCTGGCTGATTATGACACTGGCTTAGGGGACTTCATCACACATTATGTAGCCATTGATTTGGACCCATCCACACGCTGATTTAGATCTTCGCCACTTCGCTCCTCATTGATTTCTCCGCTTGCTTATTGAAGGAGTTCAGGTTGGCAATAAAGCAGAAAAACAGAGGAAGAGATCACAGGTGTGAAATGACATCTGAAACCTGTGAAACCTATTTGAAGCACATTTCCTCTCAAACCTTCATCACATTCAGGGCCAAAACCCACAGGCTGGAAACCTGTACTGTTCTATTCACAGACACTATAGACGGAGAGCAGAGACATTTCTAAGCGGAACAACACCGAGCGATCACGGACCTCTTTCCTTTCTTTCAAATTTGTCAGCATGACAACAGTCGCTACTTTCTGCTCCCATATCATCCTCCAGAAATCTGCCACGGTGTCTTCTTTGGGACCTGCCAGTCAGAAAACATCCACATTTCATGATTTATACAGATATGAAATAAACATTAAATCAATCAATCAATCAATCAATAAAGTCATTTCCATTATTACCTTGTGCTGCTATGAATTTGTTCTTTTCCGTGTAACCCTGGGAGAGAAGACAGTATAGTTAAGTATGGAATGTAAATCTCGGGACAATTACAGATGCAACTTTTGTTGCGTTTGCTGTTTCCAAGATCCAAATATACTTTGAATTTTAACTTGAAAGCCAACACAGACAACAGTGTCTTACAATTTATTTTGGTCGCCGTTGTCATTTCAGTTAAAAAAAAAAACTGGTCGTCAGATAGATGAATAACAAACAAGCATAAACAGCGCTGAATAACTCACATCAATGTAAGAGGCATTCACATAGTCTGAAGAGGGATTTCCATCCAGCTGAGTCAGCACCACTCTGGAGTGATCATCTGTTGAAGATAGAAAAGGTTAAAGCAGCAAAATAAGGAATAGTTTCACATTTTAGGAAAAAATGCTTATTTTCGCACAGATAAAA
>JAFBJQ010000104.1:180158-219002 GCA_016785345.1 Trinectes maculatus
AAAAAAAAAAAAAAAAAAAAAAAATATATATATATATATATATATATATATAAATAATTAGGTTACTTGACCTAATGGAATGTGGGTTTTGGCACATTTTAAAAAAGGAAGGAGGCTGTTTCAGTGTGAATGAATACATGAGCTACACGCACCCTGGCACATGTGCACGCGCGCACACACACATACACACGCACGCACACAGGAAACTGTGAGCGAAACCAGTTCTTAGTTCCTATCAAACAGAAAGTTGTGCGCTCACAGGGAAGGATGTTGGGGTATCGGTTCTTGTCCTTGTTGTCGTCCTTGTTGGCCTCCTCGTACGTCCCCTGGACGTTACCCCCGGGCAAGGACTGCAAAACAAATGTTTTTACATTAAACGCGGTGCATTGTGTTGATCTGCTGCATGTATGGCTTTGTTCAGACTCGACAGAGGCACTTCCTCCGCCACCGCCCGTAAACAGTCCTCCGTTAAAGGCAGAGAAGTTCAACTTCCTCTGTCTGTGCTGGCAAACGCTCTGAATAAAATCCTAGGTTTATATGTTACATTAACTATGAGTCATGCTGCTTACTTTGACTCAGATACTTAATCATGGCCACAAATAGACACGGGGATATTTTGCAATGTGCATGGGCGTATATCTAAATGATGTGTGTCACTGTCAATGTGACACATACACCTGAGTAGTTTTCCACAGTGACAATTATATACATAAGTCATGGTTTGAATTTTCTCATGAACACACTGCAAGAAGAAAGGCCATTAAATAACAATAATAATAACAATAAGAGTAATAATACCACTACTACTACTACGACTACTACTACTAATAATAATGATGTTTATAGTAGTTGTTTCCCCCCTACAGTTTAACCTGGGGTACAACCTCGTGGCTGTTGTTATAATAATTATAAGGTGTTTACTATGAAGCGAGATGATAAGAGCTACTATAGAGGTCTCAAATCCATCTCTGACTCATGACCTCCTGCGACTCAAACCTCCATGAGGAGAAGAAAGGAGGCTGTTTACATTGTACTCCTCTCTGAAGAGCTTGCCGTCATCAGCAGAGCGGAGCCTGTACTCCTCCTCCAGGTGGTCCACTGGGATGGGGAAGAAGGTCTTGGAGGCGGAGGGGGATCTGGGCAGGAGGACCACTGTCTGTTGATCTGTGGGGAGAACAATCAGTGGGTTTATCAGCCCTGCTGGACAAATGCACTTTAGTGAGATGCTAGTGAATTATTTACAAGGCACGTTAAAGTGAAAAGTGGATATCATTACTGGGATGTTCTCATGGCAGAGGCCAGACGTTTCAGTTTTCACTTCAACTATTTCATCATTCTGTCATTTTACCCATCCATTATCTCTCCATCCATGATTTAGCCATTGTTTTTGATGATCATTTTATCAGATCATCCAGTTTATGAGTTTATAAGAGCATAATGTATGCAATCTCACTCACGTTAAGGTTCCTCAATATGAACACATGATACGTATATTGTTAAACTGTAACATTGTCTACTGGTTTGTTTTGTTTCCACATGGTCCTCAGAACTACACAACATGCACACACATACATCTGGTTTGCAATCAGTCTAGTTAAACGATCTAGTTATTGAACTACTCTGTTAGGACAAAAAAAAAAAACCCGACAATTAAATCCACCGATATTTGATTTGATTATATTTTAGCATTTCTGTGATTATTTCAAAAAGGAGTAAGTAATCAGTGACCACCAAACATCAACAGGTGTTAGAGAACCAAGGGAGCCCAGTTCACACGAAGCCCTGTATAGACGGGTGTTTCCAGTGGAAACCTCTCAGGCACCACACGACTTCTGTTAGCGCCCACAATATGGAAGAAAACGCAGGCTGACAAACGACCAAGAGAGTGTTAGTAACATGAGGTTATCTGACACCGCCACCCTGTATACCTGACCTGGTGGTACAGTGGTGTATAACGACTCAGTGCTGTATCCATACTCTAAAACACAACACATACAGCACAAATACACATGTACAAAGTTAGACAACACAACAAGGCCCATATTTTAAAATAAGATCTCATTCACATGGACAACATGAGAGTCAGTTTGTATCATGAGCGTTCAATATAACACCCCTTAAATATGATAATATAGCATCAGGATAATGAAGGGGATTTTTTAACAGTTATAAATTCCAAACAGGCAACAGTCCACCCTGCTCTGTACATTCCTCAGTCACGTTAGATAAGAAAACTTCCTACAGAACGTTCACGGGGCCTTGAGATGTGTTGTTTCCTGCTCTCATGCTTCACACACACACACACACACACATGAGCGCACACACACACACACACACACACTGAAAGTGTAGTGATGACGACTGGTGCAGAGATCAGTGCACAAGCTGAGAACAACCCGCGACGCAATGCTGATATAAAATATCGTTGTTCTTCACATTAACCACAGGAAGTCTGAGACAACTACACAACAGTGGGGGGGAACAACCTTTACATACAGATCCTGCTCTCACATGTCTTTACATTTCCTTTACAATCGCACTGTGCACGTCTGCTGTCTGTCTCACTGCCTCAGACAGGTTTTTACAACAGTGTTACCTTGTTCCTCCAGGATGCCATTGGGTATCTTCTTGTCAACTGTTGTGACAACTGGCTTTTTCTGGTTTTTTAACCTGCCAGGAAAAGATGCAATAAAAAAAACAACAACAATATTAATTAAAAAAAGAAATCGCAGAACAAAGATTAGAAGTTAGATTATGCCCTAATCAATAATAATCAAAATCCAGATCTTGATCTAGATCTTGGTGGACAAGATCACAAATCCATCCCTCCTACCATCTGAAGCTTGAGAAGTTATTCTTTCTCATTAGCTGATGACTCTAGTCTGAACGTGGTTCTGGATTTGTTCTTCAGCCGTCTTCTCTCGCCCGTCTCCGTCCACCGTCACAGCCTGTTCTCTACTAACTCAGCATGAGGGAGTCAACTGGCAGCCCTTCCTGACCGGGCTCCGCCTCAGTGACTAAAGGAGGAAGTGTTTGTCACCCTGAGCTCTGCCTCCGAGCCTGGCTCACTGCCAGCCGGTCAGGGGGAGGGGGAGGCGGGCGAGTCTGTGCATGGTGGGCTTCATTTATTCATTGATTTGTTTTTACCTGAGGAAGTACCAGGCGAGCAGTGCAAGGATGAGCAGCAGCAGGGACAGGACCAGCACGGTGGGGAGGATGTGGTGGCTCGGGGATGTAACGTCTTCTGAGGAAGAAGGAGAGGCAGAGTCGGAGGTCAGGGAGCAAGGCCAACAAAGAAGCAGGAAGGGGGAGGGGGGAGGGAGGGCATATACTCCTGTGTGCAAACGCCTGGCCGCATTCTGACCTCCAGTCATAACGCACGTCGCATGAAAGTGATGAAACTGCAATCAGTGCTCGGCGCAGCTGTGCACCTTCCGTTTCTCTCCTCTGGCCAGGGGACAGCTTTAATCACTGACTTCAGCTGTGGTGTGTGTGCAGTGATGAGTACTGTCCCGCTTTGTCCTGTCGCTCACTCTGTCTCACAGAAAACAACAGGCTCTAAGAATGGAGCCTCAGCCGACAGTCACAGCCACGCAGCCGGCTATTAGTGGTGTTTATGAAGACAAGCAGTAAGCTGTAAATGACTGTCCAGGGCTGCACACGTTCATTGTGATGCAGTAATAACAGGGCCGTGCAAAAGGCTATTATCAAGCAGATGCATGTGCTGCACAAGATACATAATAATCATATCGTAGGGAACAGGGACGACTGCGGTGGGCAGTGATGGGGCTTTGTTGCTATGGCGAATTGTTCAGTGTTATTCAGTCTCCCATGTGGAGGTGGCCCTGTTCCTGTGCGTGTTCTTACCTTGTGTGTGGTTGCCATTGCTGGAGGAATTTGATGTTGTTGTGGTTGCCACCAAGAACAGAAGTGGGACCATTGTGGCTGCAGGAAAACAAAATGAAGACGGATATTGAGTTTAGCGTCGTGCTTGTCTGCAGAGGCGAAATTCATGGGGACATTATCTGCAGGACAACATCGCCATTCAGGGGAAACACGAGCCACTGACAGATCGCAGGCATATTACTTTATTCCTGACTGTTGCGTTCAGGAATGTGCTCATCGGTGCAAAGTTCATGGGGACACAATGGAACAGCACACTCATATCCTGGTCATTCATTAACCCTGTCATAAAGCAGACGGTGTAATGCCGGACATGCCCACATGGAGGCGCAACACTCAAAGTCAGCAATCATGCTTACTTGTCAAACCCATTGACAAAAAGTATTATATAAAGATAAGCTCTAGGGCAGAGGCAAATACATTTATGGCATTTCTATTTGAAATGTGTGTAAACAAACTGCTTCTTAAAGCCCTGACACAGCATTTCCTCATGTTCTATTAGATTGAGGGAGGGGATTGAGAGCACTATTTAGACCTGATAACAGCATCAGGCAACATGTGATTTCCAGGATACAGGCTCTTAGTGTGCTGTGCAACACACAGTCACACAAACAGCATGTAATGCCGACATGCAGGAGCGCAGGTCAGCTGATGCACAAACCACTGCTTAAGCTTTATGGAACTGGACGCATATCGCACCATGCTGAGTGAGAGTCCACCTCCCCCCATCCTCTGCAATTACAAACACTCGTTCACCTGCACAATGGGACACACAGGCGTTACAGGCGAGCCGACACCTACACCACCATGATGCTGTGTCTCAGATGAAGGACTCGATATCATCCCCTCGTTTTCTCCCTGCAGAAGAATGCAGGAGGAAGGCTAAAGGAGTAGCTCCCATTGATTTCTCACATCACACTAAAGCAGCTCTTCATTTTCAAGCGACTGCTATGAAATGAAAAAAAAAAAACAATGTGGCTCCAGGTGCCACTTTGAAAGATGTTTTTATCCACACTAAATCACTTGGAAAGTTGGGATCTCTGTAAGGTGCAAGTCCACAGGGCTGCTCTCTCCACATGATTAAACATAGTGACTGCAGGTGTCTGTGTGTGTGTGTTCATGTGTGTGTGTGTGTGTGTGTGTGTGTGTGTGTGGTGCTTTGCAGCTGCAGTGGACAGAAAGCCCAGGCCTAGTGCCCAGTCAATGGAGACAGTGTGCTGGAGGCTGCACGCTGTGCCGCAGTGTCCTGTAATGTGTCCAGGCAGGAGACTGGAGGAATGTGGGGGCAGCTGAGCCGAGACCCTGACTGCAGCACCGAGAGGGAGCAGCAGGGCCGGGTCAATAATATTTCCTGGAGCAATTAATAAACCCTGGCCTGTCAAGCCTGTGCTCCATGGGGAAGACTGATGAGCGAATTCTAATGAGAGGAGAGAGGAGAGGAGAGGATAGCACCTCCCCCCCTCCCCTTCCCCTCTTTACGGCCCTCTCTGCTAATGTCACCAGCCTGGGTGAGGGGGCGGATACTGAGCTGAGTTACTACTCTGTGTATGAATCCCTCGAGGAGCAGGGCTGAGTTTGTTTTTGTTGTGTGGAAAAACACTCAAGACCCATTTGGGACTTTCCAAGACAGATTGTGTGTGTGTGTGTGTGTGTGTGTGTGTGTGTGTGTGCTCATCTCCTTCCTCCCCTACACATCAGCTTTTCCCATCCCATCCCTGCAGTGTTCTCCGGCCTGACCCCATCCCCAACTTCCCTCCTTCTGTCTTTGTGGGGAAACGTCCCCATCACTATAAATAACACTGCTTCCTATTCCTCTGTCTGTCTCACCTCGTTTTTCCGTATTCCCCCTCGCTCAGCACAACAACACTCTCAGATGGGACTGGGCTCGGGGTCGGACATCGCAGCTCGGGTCAGACTGCTCTCATCACATTGCGTGCGCGCTCGTCTGTGTATCGTGTTCTCTACTTCACACCGCGGAGCTGCTCACCAAACCATCAGCCATCATGAGGAACAGGTCATGGGAGATGTCAGCTTGCGGGGAGTTCCAAGGCGCACTTGTTTTCCAATGGGAGACATTTGCAAGTCGCCTTGGGGAAGGTTATTGTCCTGGCCAGCCAGTTATTAGTCAGTGGTGTGCGTGTGTGTGTCCTGAGTTAGCCATGCACAGAGTCAGAGTTGTCTGGTGGGGGGTGAGTGGTGACCCTGAACCACTTATTTCATGTATATACTCTATGAGTGTGCGATGAACTGAAACATTTGAATCCATCTTACTTTTCTCTAAAAGTTTATTTTGATGAATGGGATTGTTCGACCATGATAAGGAGAGGGCCGCCCCCCTGCAGCACAGGAAGACACACACGATCAATGTCCACAACGTGTGTCGTGTTTGAAGTGGTCTCATATGACACTGCAGCAAACACCACCGGGCCTGAGGCCACAGAGTGAATGGGCTGAAATCAGAAAAAAAACACCAAGGCAGTTTTCAACAAGAAGCTCAACTTCGTCCTTGAGCTAAAACTCAACAGGGATTAGTTAACGTGTCGTTTTACATCGACTGCAATAACACTGTAAAACCGATGACAATACACAACACTACACGCAACACTGAGGCCGCTGTTCTGCCGACGCTCAGGCCTCCACCACCTGGTATGTACTGTGTGAGTCACAGTCTCTACTGATTACAACCTGCCACCTCTGAATACCTGCATACCTCACGCTGCACAAACACACACACACACACACACACACACATATGGTCCTGCAACAGGCAGCGGGCCTCTCTTTGCAGACACACACTGTGAAGTGTGTCATTCTTATACCTGGACCAAGAGGGCGGCAAATATTTTGCGCTGACAGTGTTTTGTTTTGCCTCTTTACTACCAGCACCACTCCAGCTCATCAATGAATTCAAATCACTTCCATACCTAAGTATGCATGGGGGGCGAGGGGGGGGGGCATATTTGAAATGGACAACAAACAAAACATCAATAAACAACAAAAAGGTTTTATCAAGCTGCATTATGGGAATTGCAGAAACCTGTTTTACGGACTTGACCATTAGTTCCATTTTAATGTCAATGATAAAAGCTGAATAAGGAATATATATCATAACATATAATAAATAAATCATGTAAAAACAATAACAGTGGCCGGGAGCTGTTTTAACCAGAGCAGTGCAGAACAGATCAGGTCTCTGTGCTCTCTGCAGTGTATACATCAACCCGGGCCAGGCAGCGTGCTACATTCACAGTCCTGACTGAGAAAAGGAAAGCAGGGGCGTTCAGGTGCTCGCACACATGTGTGAACGTATATAACCCGGTTGGACAGGGTGCTGATTCTGCTGTGCAGATATGGTATAGTCTACGTTCAGGGTGCACCACAGTGTTGGCCCTGCATTTATTTTTAATTCTGAAGAGGAAGCCACAGAGGCCAGATTCTTATCCTCCTGACACACTGCTCACTAACTAATCTGAACCAGTGGTAAGATCGAGAAGTGGAAAAATGCTTGTTTGTTTTAATGTGTTTATCGCGGTTGCTCACAATGTGTTCCCATGGAAACCTGGCCACCAACCTGGCACCTGTGGGATGTTGAACAACTCGTCTTAATAAAGAAAAGGAAAAAAGAAAACCTGAGACACATCCAGTGCCGACCTGATAAAACTGTGACCTTTGCCTTTGCCAATACAACTCTTCATGGAAATTACATGTTTTAAATGACGTGTTTTATTACGATAACTATAATGATCACAGTCATTAGAAGTTGTTTTAATAAAGATTCACAGATTTTACTGCACCCACACTATTTATAGCAACATTTTACAGTAACACCTCCACCTCCGCTGCACCACACTCTCCCCACCCTTCTCCCAGGTTCCTCCCGTCCTGTGCTCCCAGCATTGTCATTAATCAATTCCTGCCTGTTTCCCAGGGCGCCCAGACGCTGTGGCAGTGGTAATGACCTTGGAGACCTGCTGGCTGCGCTCTGCAGCGTCAGGCCTCCACCTCTGTGGGAACAAGTGCAGCATCTTAAATGCTTATATATGCTTTTATACACATACATATATATATATTTGCATGTGTGCGACGTATACTGAATCAGAGAACAAAGAGAAAGGCATCTTATAGATGCTACCAGGAAAGAGAAACTGTTGTTGGTTGCCAGGTTGTGACCATCACCATCCTGTTGACTCAGACATGGCAGCCGACGTGTCTGACCCTGAAAGCCCTGCCATTAGCAGGAGTCCTCAGTGACAATTAGAGCTTTTAGCTGCTGCACATTAGTTAAAAACAGCCCGGCACTGTGAGACGAGAAACGATTATTGAGAATCCTCTTACCAACATTCAACAACTCATGCAGGATGTAAGCGAACGTCTGCTGCACTGAGAGCGTTTAGAGGCTTCAGCCACATCAATGCTGAGGCATGAAGACCAAGAGCGTATCAGGCAGTCGATGTTTGCTCCGGTCTGCTCTGCACTGCTAAACAGCAGATCTGATCCTTTGTACAACAACTGTCATGCAGAGCTACACTGCCTGGCTGCTTGGCATAAAACACACACACACACACACAGACACACACACAGACACAACAGGAGAACTGCACGTCCACAAATGCTACAGAGTGGATCCATGGGAAATGCATGAGCCAGGGCCTGTTGGACGCCCACCACGCCAGAAATCATTCTGTCCCTCATCCACAAGCATGTGTGTCTGTGTGGAGGAAGCCGTCCAGTCAGGGTCTCATCGTGTCCTCCCGGCCCCCCTGCACCTCCCAACTGTCAGCGCTGAATGCAGACACATCAGTCTCTCTCTCACCTCCACACCTCTGGGCTTTTACCTCACAGCCTCTTTCAATTATTCAGAGGCAAAGCAATTACGAGCTGGAAGCAGAGCCATCGATGGTCATCGTAATGAGCGGCAGCTGGGCTGCCAATGACAAAACCGCTGTTGTGACACTTCTCATTATCGCCCAGCACCCTGTGATTACTGGCGCTCTGCGGCGGGCAGGTACGCGTGCCTGAGCTGATGAGGGAGAAGGGGGAAGGGGGGGGGCTTCCTGTCAGCCGGGTGACATGTCAGAAATGTCTCGTCGGCTGGTTACACACAGGACAAAGCTATGGAAAAGAAATCATTACTAGCAAAAACACAAATAAGCGGCATCATTAGACAGTGAAGTCACTGGCCAGGTAGTCAGGTACTCCCCGTCCCCCCCCCCCCCCCCGATCTACAGTCTGAACGGGAACGCCAGTCACTGATGTGGGAATGACACAGATCTGATCTCACTCACAGCAGTAAAACAAATGAAACGATGACGCGCGGTCACATTATCTGTAATTTACGTCCTGGCCTGGTTATAAATGTGTCAGTGTTTTATGCTGACTGAACGTGACGGATTTAAAATATCGCTTTGTGGAGACTCATAACAGCTGAGTCAGACGTCATCTGGAAGCCAGATTATATAGACTGTAACAACCCACCAGACTGTACACCCCCCCCCGTCCCCCCATGAGAATATATGACTCATTTAGGTGTCATTTTATTCAAGCGGAGCAAATAACAGGCAATGAGAACAGAAACCCACTTTACTCGGATGAATGAAGTGAGTCCTTCCCTGTAATGACGACAATTCCCCAAAGTTGTTTTTTTCTTCTTTTTTTTTTAACAATAACACTAGATTCAATTTATTTGACATCAGTGCTGATGCAAGAAAAGCAGCTAACCACGCCTGGCCCACAGAGAGAGAGAGAGACAGAGAGAGAGAGAGAGAGAGAGAGAGAGAGACAAGACAAGATCTATTCCCAAAAAATATCCTTTCATTCCCAGAGAGAAGGGGGGCGAGGGGGGGCAGCGGTGGAGAGATGAGCGATAAGCACCGCTGCAGAACAAAAAGCCACTTGAGGCTGAGGGAGGAGAAGAGAGGGACGAGGAGATGTGGGACCATAAGAGAAGGGGGAGCGTCCCATGCTGCATGCGCACACACACGCACACACACTACAAACCCACCTGTCTGAGTCTTAACATTATATATTATATATAAGAACTGTTGTCGTCTGGGTCTTGAGATGTCCCCAGACCTGCGAAGCCAGACTTGTTGCACAAATCCAGTTGCCATCGCAAATAAAAACCTGCTCGCACACATCATTTTTTACTCTCCCTTATCGCACATCCGGCAAAACAACAGGTCTGACTAACAAGTGGAAGCACAAAAACAACTGGTGTTTTCCCTGTGTGGTCCAGGTCCAGCTCCACAGAGGAGGAGCAGCAGCAGCAGCAGCAGCAGGGCTTTGGTGATTACGTCTGTTGCTCAGCTTGAATGATACAGGAATATGAGTCATGCAGTGAGGCCTAGACCACCACGGTGAGCCCCATTGTCCTGCCTACTCAAGACGAGACACACACACACACACAGAGAAAGCCCACAACAAGTGACCTATGTCTCTGAGAACTCGCTGCCCTTCCAGATGGAGGAAGTGCAACATCCAGTTTTCACACACTGCCTCCAAAGGCTGTGGGCCTACATGCAGGAGACCTGTCCCGCTGCTGAGCTCTGGATGGAGGAGGAGGAGGAGGCATGACAGGCTGTCAGGCAGGACAAGGTGATGACACGTTGGTTACACAAACATGTCAACAATAGACAAATGTGTGTGTTTCTACCTCCTGGCCGACATAATAAAATTTTTTTAATACTTTGCCTGAATAGACAAATTCCTGCAAACGTGTGACTGTGAGTGAAAACAAGAGCGTGTGTGTGTGACTGGCGTTTGACCCTGCTTTTCAGTGGTATACACATATTTCAAGGTTGAAGAGATACAAGGGAGAAGGGAAAAAAAAACAGCTTTGGAAAAAGTGAAGAGGGCAAAAAAAAAAACAACTTGAAAGCAAAAAAAAAAAGTCCTTGCTGTGAATAAAATGTATTATATAAGACGTTTAGTTCAAACACCTGTGTCTTCTATCACCCTAATTCATATGGAACGCTATGAAAACGTCACATTCTTCATGTATGACGTCTGTGATGTGTGTATCTGGGTCGCACCAATAAAAGCTACTGTACTTGCACATATTTGTGCATGTGTGTGTGTGTGTGTGTGTTTCTGCAGTGTAAGCACATGCTGTCCTCCATCTGCTGCGAGATAGAGACTGTTTCCTTTCCTGTGCGGCAGCCAACCAGCCAGGCTTCCTGTGCCGCTCTGCTCCAGAAAGGGAAATGGGAGCGAGACTGCCACACACTCCTGACAAAAGCCCTGGATAAGATATGCAACACACACACACTCACAGCTAGACACTGATCGACAAAATCACGCTCGCAAACCAGTCTCCTCTGCGTCCCTGACTCTGGGCTTTTGTTTTCCATTCCTTCACTCACTCTGCGTTCCCTTTGTTCACTTGGTTTATCACGATCACGCACCTCCACAACTCATTACACAGCTTGCTGGGGACTAAAATATTGAAACTGCATGACAATAATGGAGGTTGTTAAATAGAGGAAGTCAGAGGACGGGTGTGGAGGGGCTTCAGTGGCGATAAAACATCTCGACATGGCATTAAGCCGCTGAGCATGGGCTGCAATAATAATAATAAGACAATGGTGCTCCATTGATGCTTTATGACTGGATTTGCCTTCAACTCTGCCTGCTTTTGTTTTGCCGTCATTGCAAACGTAAACTGTAAACGTGCAACAACTGTGAACAAGTGTGCAACACAAGAGTCAACGATTGCCCTTTATATGGCAAGACAATAAAACGTAACCAAATAATCCACTCAGGCCAGGAGCGAAATATCTCATCTCTAACATCCAATCACAACTCTGCAGTTAAACAGTAACAAATGATGGGTGTTATTTTCCAAACAGTGGCAGCAGTGTTTGAACAGGCTGCAGACTGCATGGTCAAAGTCATGCTGTACTGTTTCAGGCCACTGTCACGCTTCCTGTTTCTTGATCCTTTTTTTTTTTTTTGGTTACCAGCTGGTACAGACAGCAAAGTGGAGCAACACCTCCAGAATGAGGAAGTGGCCACAAAATGTTCTTGGAACATGTGACAAAAAGTTGAAAAGGAAAAAAAAAACAAACCTGCCAGCTAAATGTCTGAAGACGTCGCCTAATCCCTGAGTGCAGTATGTACAGTGTGCTGAATTACCTGGATGAGCGCTGATTCAGTGAAGGCTGATTCTCAGGTCCATAATAGCAGGTCACATGGTGCTGACCAGGTCCAGTGGTCACATCGCTGGCGTCGTGGTCAGTGGTTGGACAGACGGAGGAAGTGGGGATGGCGAGTTCTGCTCTCACCTCGCCCGACGAGGATCCAGGTGGCGGTGAGTGATGGATCTCAGCAGTCAGTCTCAGCAGATGCTGCTCACCACCTTCAGGTCGAACAGAAATCGAGAAATAGATGCAGCCCATGAGACGACTGATGAGACAGAGACAGATCGAGAGGGGAAGCCAGAGGACGAGCGAGATGCGATCAGTTCCTGTCTTAAGCCAGAACTCTGTGTGTGTGTGTGTGTGTGTGTGTGTGTGTGTGTGTGTGTGTGTGTGTGGAGGACAGAGAGAAGGAGGTTATGAAATAAAGACACATTACAACACAGCAGCACATGCTGATGCAGAGGAATGCATGGTGGAAATGTACAAGTCGGAGAAGGAGCCTATGGACAAAACATAACCTCAATAAAAAGACAGTTCACTGAGTGCACTAAATCCTGGTGCCACTTGGTGTTACTTTGCATCCGGCCTCACTAAAACATATTTAATAGTATCTTCATTTCTTTAACTCCTGCAAATGCAGATCAGTTCAGATTTGGGGCAGCGTTCCCGTTTGAAAAAAACAGAAGGTGCATTAACAGCATATTCATTTTCCTCCCTGCTGGAGTGGATCTGGCTGCCTCCTGCTGCCTCCTGCTGCCTGTGTGCCTGCACACAAGCTTTAGCAGAGATTGCAGTTTGGTGCCATCTCGTATATAATCCCTGCTTTTACCCGGGAGGGATGGGGGGGGCCTGGAAGCAGGGGGAGGTGGGTTGTGAGGGGAGAAAAAGAGGACAGGGAGCACAATTTATCTACCTGGGAACGCTGAGCAGCCAGTGAGTCTGGAAGCCTCTCTTCTGCTGGAGGCCTCTGAGTGAAAACTCTCACACGCTGATTCAAATTCCTGAAGATCACAAACTTTTGCCCCAAACTAAAAACGCATCACAGCTGTAAACTCTCGTTCGTCTGCGTTTACACCTTTGACATTTCAGGGGGTACAAGGTTTCTTCAGCTGACAGCGACAGGGAGCGTACCAACTGGTTGCCATGGCGACGCCGCTCAGCTAGACAAGGGAGGCGGGGGTAGGGGCCTGAGCTTCCCTATTTCTCTTCTCCAAGCTTGCACCGATGAATGAATAAAAACATCTCCTCCACACCCCACCCCCCAAACCCCATCTCAATCCCTTATCCACTGGAGCTCAATGAAAACAGGCAGCCAGCATTAGCTTCATGACATCCCAGAAAATGAGGTGTCGTGCCTGAGGATTCCCATGAAAGTCGACTAATGGCATGAGTCCGTGCTCAGAGAGCAGGATACGGTGGAATGAAGATGGACGACATCTCCAAAAGCCGGACCATTTAGTTGATCCTGAAAAAAAAAACAAAAAAAACACTTTCACGGTTTAGACCTCAGCTCCTGGAAAGCAGAGGGCGAGCGTCAGCGCGCCTACGGTGTCATCTGGTGTTGATAAATAATGGAGGGTCTGACAGTGTGGGAATCAGATCAAGCAAACTCCTGAATAATAGAAGAAGCTTCCTGTAATGCAGTCCAATGCAGAGCAACACATCAAAGCCTCTGAGTGCAAATCATATGTCCAGCATATACGTGTTGTGTTATGTGTGGAACAAGCTGTGTGTGTGTGTGTGTGTGTGTGTGTGTGTAGGACAGAGAGAAGGAGGTTATGAAATAAGGACACATTACAACACAGCAGCACATGCTGATGCAGAGGAATGCATGGTGGAAATGTACAAGTCGGAGAAGGAGCCTATGGACAAAACATAACCTCAATAAAAAGACAGTTCACTGAGTGCACTAAATCCTGGTGCCGGTCACTTTGCATCCGGCCTCACTAAAACATATTTAATAGTATCTTCATTTCTTTAACTCCTGCAAATGCAGATCAGTTCAGATTTGGGGCAGCGTTCCCGTTTGAAAAAAACAGAAGGTGCATTACCAGCATATTCATTTTCCTCCCTGCTGGAGTGGATCTGGCTGCCTCCTGCTGCCTCCTGCTGCCTGTGTGCCTGCACACAAGCTTTAGCAGAGATTGCAGTTTGGTGCCATCTCGTATATAATCCCTGCTTTTACCCGGGAGGGATGGGGGGGGCCTGGAAGCAGGGGGAGGTGGGTTGTGAGGGGAGAAAAAGAGGACAGGGAGCACAATTTATCTACCTGGGAACGCTGAGCAGCCAGTGAGTCTGGAAGCCTCTCTTCTGCTGGAGGCCTCTGAGTGAAAACTCTCACACGCTGATTCAAATTCCTGAAGATCACAAACTTTTGCCCCAAACTAAAAACGCATCACAGCTGTAAACTCTCATTCGTCTGCGTTTACACCTTTGACATTTCAGGGGGTACAAGGTTTCTTCAGCTGACAGCGACAGGGAGCGTACCAACTGGTTGCCATGGCGACGCCGCTCAGCTAGACAAGGGAGGCGGGGGTAGGGGCCTGAGCTTCCCTATTTCTCTTCTCCAAGCTTGCACCGATGAATGAATAAAAACATCTCCTCCACACCCCACCCCCCAAACCCCATCTCCATCCCTTATCCACTGGAGCTCAATGAAAACAGGCAGCCAGCATTAGCTTCATGACATCCCAGAAAATGAGGTGTCGTGCCTGAGGATTCCCATGACAGTCGACTAATGGCATGAGTCCGTGCTCAGAGAGCAGGATACAGTGGAATGAAGATGGACGACATCTCCAAAAGTCGGACCATTTAGTTGATCCTGAAAAAAAAAAAAAAAAAAACACTTTCACGGTTTAGACCTCAGCTCCTGGAAAGCAGAGGGCGAGCGTCAGCGCGCATACGGTGTCATCTGGTGTTGATAAATAATGGAGGGTCTGACAGTGTGGGAATCAGATCAAGCAAACTCCTGAATAATAGAAGAAGCTTCCTGTAATGCAGTCCAATGCAGAGCAACACATCAAAGCCTCTGAGTGCAAATCATATGTCCAGCATATACGTGTTGTGTTATGTGTGGAACAAGCTGTGTGTGTGTGTGTGTGTGTGTGTGTGTGTGTGTATAGATATATAGATAGAGAGATAGTAGAGCATGTTGACGTTTGCAGGTTCCCAGCTGTGGAGTCAAAAATACACTTTACACACACACACACACACACACACACACACACTTGATTTGTCCACCTTTTCAGGGTTGGGGGTCAATCACAGTGAGATCTCCAAGTGCAGCAACACAAATCCATTTACAGAGATAAGCATTAGAGACTGCAACAACAACAACGACATACACAAACACAGAGAGAGTCTGAGAGAGGGATGTCGATCGACACACTGAGTCGTTATCAGCATCAGCACAGCACCGTGTACACAAAGGTCGTCTCCGAAATGCCAAGTGTGCGTCGCTAACAATTACTCAAATGAACCAGTCTGAGAAGGCAAAATAAAAATAAACACAACATTCGATATGTGTTGAGGTTTGGCACTCGATTAAACATGTGTTGCCACGCGCAGCTAAGAGACACATTCCCCGGCTGTAAATAAATGTGGGAATATTGTTATTTATAAATGCTGCGTGACAGAAAATAACAGAACACAGTGATTTGGGCATATTCGTTATAACGAGGCTTTAATTAGTCGAGGTGATAGTCTGGCACCTCCTTCACCACCTCAGATGCTGAAGTGAGAGATGAAACCTTAGAAGAAACGACAACACCAGGAAACACATTGAGTCACGTAGGCCTGACGTCTTAATGATCAGATGAGAACGCAGCTTTCCACACATTGTGCACTTCGTGTTCCAGCGCGAGAGGACACGCAGGAGCAAGCAGTGCGGCTCTGTTTATCTGAGACTCCCTCGCCTGTCCGCCTCACGTCCAAACACACCGGAGCGTCCTGGCATCCGGGACTGAGCAAGCGAGGGGCCTGGAGCCAGGAAAAGCAGGATGCGAGTGTGATAAAATCGTACATAGCCGCTCTTCTCAACGTGGCAAACGCTGGCACCATCAAATATGTGGAAAAGTCTTGAGGGCCCGGGCAGGTCGAGATCATTTCAAGACAGACTGAGTGTGAGAGAACACATCAGTGTTGTTATTTATGTATCTCGTCTGCAGCTCAATGAGAATCCTGATGTAAAACTCACCTCCTGGCTAACCTGCCTCTCCCTGATCGATAACACACAGACTGATGGAATAAGCCTGGGCAATGGAAGAGAAGCCTAAAATCCATGAATGAGCGACACTGAAGTGAAACACTGCTGCTCAGGCCAGCATATATATATATATATTAAAAAAAAATAAATATATATATATATATATATATATATATATTTTTTTTTTTTTAATATATATATATATATGCTGGCCTGAGCAGCAGTGTTTCACTTCAGTGTCGCTCATTCATGGATTTTAGGCTTCTCTTCCATTGCATCTGATACATCCCCCCCCCCCCCTCAGCGGTTTCCCTGTCCGCCCCTCGCTGCATCTCCTCACAGCTGGGACAGAATGGGGTTCAGATTAAACACGTCCCCAGCTGAGGAGTCCCTGCAACACCTCCACTCCATCCACCCCCACCTGCTCAATATGCATGACGGTGAAGCGGTGGTTTTCCAGGACAAGTGCTGAGAAACAAGCATCTCTGCATATCACTGGCAGGTACACAATGTCCCCCTAATACATAGACAAACCCACACACACACACAAAGAGAGAGAGAGGCTGACATTAATGGCCATGTAAGAAACATAAACACCCACACAAAGTGGGGAAAAGGCCCTGTGCATTTGTGAAGCTACCTGTGAGTGAATCTGGCTGCAGCCCAAGGCTACATGTCTCTGTCTGCACAACCTTGTCTGGGAATGGAGATGTTTCACACAAGAGAGAGAGAGAGCGAGAGAGAAAGAGAGCGAGAAGGAGAGAGAGAGAGCCATGAACGCCTCCACTTCCCTCACAGACGACTGCCACATGTCGAACACGGGAGTGAGAAATCAAAAGCCAAATCAGGCTGTGAGGATCCTCTGAGTCAGAAAGACCAGGATGCTTTGTCATTACATGAAGCCGACTTAGAAAACACAGCGTCCACAGGCAGGAAGGAAAGCAGCTTAGATCATATCCTGTGTGTGTGTGTGTGTGTGTGTGTGTGTGTGTGTGTGTGTGTGTGTGTGTGTGTGTGGTGGGGGTATGACACAGTGTGGACTGAGTCAGAGAGAGAGTCTACAGTATTATGGACATAACTGACTCGTTCCTGTGGGTTTGTCCGTTCATGTGTGACACAGTGGGCGGGTGAATATAGGAAATATGCTGGTTGTGGCTCATTGTGGCTGCTTTAACATCCATTTCTTGTGGCGATCAATAGCTGTTAGTGTGCCCTGCCCTGCCCGATCAGGCTGAGGTGACTGATCCTGATGGACTGTATCAGCTGCCAGTACACATCCATTACAGACTGCAGCCATTTATATCAGTCTCCTCTTCTATCAGAGCGCCAGTGTCAAGCGAGCTGTGACCTCACGGCGACCTCGTAGCAACCAGGAGAAAATATGCCCGCGTCAGGAGGTAAGAGCTCACAGTGAGTGAAATGAAACAGGATGTGGACGACTTACAGGGAAACATCAACTGACTCATAACTGTCCTGCATCCTTTCAGTTGATGTAATCTGGTCATCGGACAGAGGGGGGGGGGCACTCCACACCCGCCCTACTTCCAGGAAACAGTCGTGTAAATAATGCTGTAAATACTCAGTGGAATAGAATCCGACCACCTGACATGAAACGTGAGACATAGCGGCGGCTGCAGCTTGGAGGGCAAAGGGATCGGGTTTCCAGGACTGGTGGCGAACGCAGCGACCACAATTTCGATTATTTCTAAAAACGAGCGCTCAGATGTTATTTCATCTCTTGACCAGGCCGAGGGAGAACTGAGCCGCTGTCTTCAGGGGACAGCATCACTGTCTGCCGCAACTCAAACGTCTTCAAAAACAAGGACTGGGTCACAAATGATCCCGGGACCGAGACGTAAATACCACGGTGTGTCATTTCAATCTATTTCCTAGCAGCGCTCCAGGAACCCAGAGGGAAATCATGATTCATGGAGCCCAGAGAGAGAAGCCCTGATGTGGTGCTTCATCTTTAAACAGGTAACAGGAAATTGGCCATTCAGCACATCATATACAGTCGCTGCTCCGCTAAGCCAGCGGACTGATGGATGGGAAGTCGCACTCCACCTGCGACGCCATTGATTTTCTCCTCGTACAACCCAGGAGTGCTGATTCAAGATAACGTTAGATGTTTCTGATATAGCTGTGATACATTTAACCCCCTGAGACTGATAAACGAGTCCAGGCAGCGGTGGCAGGTATGATTTATGTCCGGGGGCATTCGTTTCTTTTTCTGGCTCTATTTATTGATTGATTGATTAATTGATTGATTGCTCTTAAACCTCTGGAGCCAAAAACAAAACAACAAAAAAAGCAATTTATTGTAAAGCACTGTACAAGCTGAGTAACGTGACTTCCTTCCTTACTCAGTGTAACAGAGGCACAAACATACAGTAAGCAATGTGGCGGTTTCATTAGGTCCTGATCATCGGTGACGGGATGAGAGGAAGGATGGCGCTCAGAGAGTCCTGCCACCTGTCACAGGGGACTGCGACTGGAGAGAGCGGTCAACAAGACGCCCACGCGCACAGCTCTGAGGGGACGAGATAAGACGATGGAGGAGGGGGTTTGATGGAGAGCCAGCAGCTGTGTGATGGATTTCACACGCACACATGTACTCGTCTATCTCCGCATCCCTTTGTGTCAAACAAAGGGCGTAAGAGCCCCTCCTGAGTGCAGCCAGCAGAGGCTCATCATTCCCCCATTCATGTCATTTGCCCTCGCTGCATATTGTGCATGGCTGAGCAAACGCACCCCCGCGGTCCTCCGACATGCTCAGCACAGGCATGCTATTATTGTGCTTGACAGGCACACTGGTCTCAGGCAAGATTTGCTTTGTTTAGGAATTGAAGGAGAACACAGAAATAACCAGTTCTCATTTGTCAGCAGGCAAACTGCTTGAATTCAGAGTGAATCGAGGCACGTGTCTGAGAAATCATCTCTGGGTGCACGGCCCACACAACCTGAGCAGGACCCTGCATCCCTCCTGACATAACCCCGTCCTCATTTTTAACATCAGGGACATTACACAAGCAAGCAACAACACGAGGTGCCATGTCAGCCGCTCTGCAGGGTCAGGAATGGGAGGATTAGGCCGTCATTAATACTGAATCTGGATTACGGCGATGCTGAGGCGGCTCTCTGCTGTTTACAGATTACTCGTATCCCAGCCGCCGCAGCGGCGCAAGACAATGGCCCTTTTTGTTCCCCCCCAGAACTGACAGTACCGTGTCGTAACAAAGGAGGCCTCATTTCTAATAGGGTCAGGAGTGATCAGACAAGCAACAGCCCAGGCAGCTCCCCCCCACCACAACCCACATCCACAACCTCCACAACCTCCCCAGTTAACCTGCTACTGTAGTTAGGCAAGTTAGAAACTACGAAAAAAATAAAACTATATATATATATATATGTATATAGTTTTCGTGTGTTTTTAATTACGTCACGCTACCTGAAAGACAGCTGGTGTCACGTGGCCCAACAGAAAACACAAAACGAACTTTTCTTTCCCATTTTTGTCACAGTGTTGCCACTTTTGAAGTGTTGTGTAAAGTTACTGTTGATTCACTCACACTGAGTAATTTCCATTGATTCACTGCTCAGAATACATGGCAAACAGACAGGTGTCAAATTAAAGCAAAACTCAAACCAGAACCTCTTCTCTTCCATTCCCCTCAATAAACGACACCGTTCTTAATTACGTTTCTTGAAATAAACCAGTTCTTTCAGCAGCGCTCGAACATATGCCACAGTTAAATGTTAGACGCAATAACAATAAAAAGCCGAGTGAGGTTTTGTGGGGTTTTTTGTGTGTGTGGTGTTTTTTTTTTCAGCACAACTGAAGAAATCACTCGCCCTCAAAATTAAACCCAAAACAAATGAGTTTGGGACTAAAATGTTCCGACGCCTGAACACGCACGTCATCTCCTGCAAACACTGAGTGCCTCCAGACAGGGGGGTCCCAGTGGCAGACCCCCCATCACCACCATCACCACCATCACCCCAGCAGGATCTAAGGGAAAACCTAATTGGACACATGCAAATGAAAGCTGGGGGGAGGGGGGGGGTGTATATTAGCACCACCAGCTCCATGTGTTTCAAGTCTCCCAGTTGTGCGTGCGGTTGTAGTTTGAAGTGAAACATACACCCACCCCCTTTTTTTCCTATCCCCTGTTCCCTCACTCTCCTCATTTCCCTTCTGCAGCTCACACCCAACACCCAGTTAACTTGAACTTAAACCAGTTCATCCCGGGCTGTCGCAAAGGGCCGCGAATGAGGAAGTGTCTTGGTGTGTTCAGAGAGCGAGGCGTTTTCCCCCTCCAGGGAGCAGAGATCTGACGATCAGATCCTTTCCTGTCTCCTCGCTGAGCTACTGTCTCTCTCTCTCTCTCTCTCTCTCTCTCTCTGTGTGTGTGTGTGTGAGGCTGTCATGTCAGCCATGTGTCACACTCCACTGCCCTGCAGCCTGATCAAAAGCCCTAAGCATGTGCAGCAAAGACAGACTCCAAATGCAATGTAAACAGGATAATGTGGAACTGATTCCAGATATTCCATAGATACTGTTCCCAACGCACGTCTGAGGAAACTGTGCAGCAATGTGTCAATCAACTCACACAGCAGAGTACTACAAGAAGGTAATGTTAAACAAAATGCATTTCACTTGTTGTGACTATGTCCTCTAAACTCACACAGGCGCGGCAGCGGATCACAGAAGTGGTGTGATTTATAAAGGGAGAACACAAACAGACACACAAATGAGGCCGACCCACTGTGGCTGTTTTCTAAAAGCGCCAGTGTAATTCCTGGCAGGATCACAAATCAGTCATTGTGCGAAGACGCACACCACACAGAGACGCCCCACAGGGGACATCGACTCCCAGTGTTAAAAATACATATCCCCGTTACATATGTTTGTTTTTCTGTTTAAGCTGCAGATGCAGAGGAAGACGTATGAAGGATTCATACAGTAATTCACCGCCTGTATATAATACAGGCGGTTCTGTAAAGAGCCGCCCACTCACACGGCCGGGCCTCCACAGAGAGAGTGTGTTATTCCACCACAGGACACATTGTTATGATGATGACCCTGATCTTACCAGGTGCTGTGAAACAGGGGCCCCGAGGAGACGCAGGAGAAATGGGGCTGCGATGTTATCACAGACATCACCACATCGTTTACTCGCAGACAGCAACTGCATGAATAAGACATTTGTTCAGAAAAGATATGTAAACATAGAAATGCTGGGATGATGAGCAACATGCGGCGCAGAGTCATTTTGATCATATGCATGAAAACACTGCACATTCAAAAAGAGCAGCTTTAACTGAACCTAATGATGACGCTACAATAAAACTACATTCAATCTAAAGACACCACTTAATGAAAATGGACTAAAACTGCCAAACCATCTATCTGCATCCATTTAATAAGACACACTTCATCACAGTGAGGTAAAAAGGACTCAACACTTGGTAGGAGTCTGAAGTTAAAGGTGGTTTTCATGAAAACATCTGCGTCACATCCGTTACAGCTCAACACAAACGGTGACGCGGCAGACGTTGCAGGCCTTTGTGCTGTGATCGGCACATTTGCCCGCCATTACGAGTCTCTGTGTTCAAACTGATTTGAACGTGTCCCATTTGGCAACGTGTCCTTCTGAACCTCCCTGCTGCACATGTGTGAAAGTGTTTTCCTGGAGGTTTTCCCACCGTCTGCAACTCATCTCTGAAAACACTGACCAGAAACGCACAGGAGTGTGCGACGATCACAAATGACTCACACTGTAGCAGCCTTGAGAGAATGAATCAGAAATGGGCCGCTTTAGCAAAGCATCCATTATTCATCAAGCGCAGTGCTCGTCCATGTCAACAACCTCAGACGTGAGACAGCCAGCTTTTATTTCCTCTTTCGCTCTCTGTTTCTTTAACACACACATCTCTATCATCTAATCTCTACATGACACTTCAGAGTCAGAGCAAACATCAACATACACACTGTTGAGAAACAGCAGTTCCACTCACTATCTGCAGCATCTTTTCACTCAAGAGACTGTGCACATGTTTTTTTTTTTAAAACATTGTGTTATCAGGGAACGTGTGGGTGTGATGTGTAACGTGCACATAAAACGACTGCCTCTCAGACTCACACCAAGATCGATCAAAGACAAATCCACAACAGCAGACTCACACCTCTTCCTGGTTGTCAAACACACATTAACCACGTTGCCAGGCTGTGGACTGTGCTTTGTTGTCCACAGAAAAAACTTAATATTTGTTTTTCCCCGTCATTCACTGGGACTCCATTAGGAAAAGCAGTGTGATGTACACATGTATAAGCCAGAGCTTAGCGTCTGTTAAATCAGGCCACGTAGCAGAGCGAGCTCCACCCTGCTTTCTCTGACCCAGCGAGTCACAGAAACGAGGCTGTTTCATATCAGCAAGAAAATGATACCTTCATTGAGGAAAAGCTTTCATTCTGATGCACATCCTCCCACCAGCTAATGTTACGAATGGGACTCAAGCAGCCCGCTGCTATTGTTGTTCTATTTTCTAATGCAGACATAAACATAACATACAGGGTTTCAGCCGTGAGGTTCTTCCTCTGCTGAGACTCATCAAACAACTGCAAGGTCACAGGCTCCATCTCCCAAAACGAGTCTTCTAAGAGCTTTGTGTTGTACTTTGTAATGTGCTCATGTAGCCACTGACAGAAATACAATAGAGAAACTATGTGTTGCCCGGAGCAGGGAATACACCCAAAATCATTGTTTGAGAAATAACAAAGTATTAAGGTAGTCACTGCTACGTCCAAACACATGGAGCCAACTCCGATGTGTCGCTCCACCCAAACTCCGCCTGAGCAGAAATCTCATCATCATTCAGAATCACTGGAAAGAAATCTGGGTCCAGGAGAGGGAAAAAATGTCTCCTCGATGCTGAGCCTATAACCAGTGAGGGGGATTAATCTGCTGAATCGTTTCCAAACACCAATTAATCAATCAATCAATCAATCACGTCACCAGTCAGGCAGTGGAGGAGATACTGAAACAGGCAGGTCTAACTGTGGGGTTTGTGGAATTATTTTATTAGGACAGGAATGATGGGATTCATTTGCACTACTCCTGAAACGATTATTTCTCTCTTACGCCCCCCTTCATCCCAGAGGAACGCACAATGGCTCCTTTCAGCAGATGGGTGGGTGGGTGGGTTCTGACGCATCTGAAAAGGGAGAACCTTGATCTCCGGCCAGCTGTTGCGATCCAGCCGGGTCTTTAACACAGCTGACGGCAAACAAACACAAATCTGCGCAGCTTCAGCTCGTGCACATTTCAATCACCGGCCACCGGCAGTGGCTCGTATACGTCTGACTGTGGCTGGTGGTCCTGGGTGTGAGACAGGTCAGACGGATGTGTGGGAGAATGAGAGGCAGAGCTGCAGGTAGCTCTTTGCACAGCTGCACACATCCCCACAACAGCCTCACTTGATGGGAACTCACTCGCTCTGGGGGTCAGGGTCAAGGTCACCGAGGTCCAAACTCTGGACCCAGTTGGATCATACAAAGATACTCTGGCCATTTCTGCTTTCCCACCTTTGCTGGCACTATTTTTCAACCGTGTAATATTTACATTTTTAAAATGCATCCATAATATTTTTAAAATAGAAAGACATATCTAATAGAAACTGGTTTCCTGGTTTAGTTGTATCTATTCACTCTGCCTTGACTTTGTTTATGTTTTGACTCATTCATTTAGGCGTGATGCCTGCGGGACGAAGGGTCTGAGTTCTGCACAACAGACACAAGCACAAACAAGCCTGCTGTTGCAACACACTGCAGCTTCATGTGCTGGAGCAAGCCCCCACTGAAGCGCGCTGCAAAAACCACGCCGCTGGATCCAAGTGCTGTTTGTATCAAAGGGAGGATCGAGCGACACGACAACTCCCATCACTTATTCATGAACCCTTCCTCGAGGCCGTCGGCAAAATATCTGACGGGTTCCAGGTCAGACCAGGCTCCTCCCTAATTAACAGGACTTTATTCCAATTAGCTCCTTCTCCGCCTGTTTGTGGAAAAAGCAGACCTTCATGCAGAATGCAGCTAATGTGGTCAAGGCCTCAGAGACAGCGCGGCACAGCGTGTTGTCTCAAAGTTACAATCAGAGTGTTTTCATAAAACCTGGAGGGGGGGGGCAGGTAGATGGAGGCTGTGGTGCAGGCGGCAGGGATTACTGCCAAGCCTCAAAGCAAGCTGAGCACATTGCTGGGTGTAACTCCGTCCTCTCCACCTCAGTGTGCATTTCATTAATCACTGCATCTGTTTATTCTTCACAGCACCTGGGCTCCATGCACCGTGCACTTTACCCACATTCCTGTGCAGCAACGTACCTTTCTAACTATGGCTGAAGACCATGATCAGCTAAACCTGATGAGGGGTGCACATTGTGTCTCACAGTTCATATGGTCACAGCAGAGAAGGTGGACATCTTACAGGAGGAGGAGAGGCTCAGATTATTTTAATGATGGCAGATATTAAACTTACATCACTGCAGGTTTATTTACTGTTTAAACCAGAACAAAGTGCCCTCAGAAAACACCGTTCAGATGTAACAGTAAAGAAATAAAAGCCAAATCAATCAGCCGGTGGCGCTAATCAGACAAACGTTCCAGCTGCCTGTGATTTATCCCAGAGATCACCGACTGTTTATTCCACCGCACCCTCATTAGACCGAGACAAAGCCACTGCCGTTCTTCCTGGGATCGTTAAAGCCGAGTCGAGCTGGAGCTGGAGCAACATGGATGACGGACGCAGACATTGAATGTGACAGACAAAGAGAGAAGGGCGTGTTGTGATGAAGATGATGAATGCAGGACTATAGGCAGGACATTATAATCAACAACACTGATTTACCCAGAGAAGAAAAGCACTGTTGGTCACACAGCTGACCATTGCTGACTCGGCAGGTTTGACTTGTCCGAATTTAGGTTGAGCTGAGAGGACGTTTTAAAACAAGCACAATGGATCGCTGTTTAATAATGATAAAACAACAACAACAACAACAACACTAACAATGGAAGTCACGCCAGCCGGGTCCACATTAATCATCGTATGATACAGGTAATTAGTGGCTGATCTCACAGCCCTGCTTTCTGCTGGTTAGAATCAGGATTCCCTCTCGTCAGCGCTCTACTGGATGAGCTCACTGTCATTTCTCATTTCCAGGAGGGACACAAGTTACACATCCACACACGCATAACAACAACAACAACAACTGCAACATTCTTCCCCATCAGGTGAGACTTGACTCCCAGAATCTGTCAATTACTAAAAAAACAATATTGAAAGAGGAAACATAATAGGTGGTCTTATTAGACAAATGTCATCTTAGTGCCACACATCATCTCCTCTTTCCTATCTATCCATCTATCCTTGCTACAAGATGCTGATCTGTATCTGACCTCTGACCTTCCCAGCTGGGAATAATGTCACGTCCATGGACCCCACACACACACACACACACACATCACAAACCACAGCATAGAGTCAGATCTCCAGACGTAAGAGGCATAACCTGGAGGAGAGTCCTCCCACGTCAACCACACACACACACACACACACACCACAGCTCCATCCCTGATACAGTGTGTGGCGCACAGAGAGACAGCCGCTGTGAACACACCGTCATGTTGGAAGCAAACACTCGGCGCGTGGATGTAAAGAGCAGGGCGATCGTCGCAGTGAGACGATGGTGAAGCGTTCAAAAACACAAACATGTGGGAAACGACCACGAAAACAAAACACTCCACGCGCTTGTTCCACTGACCCACATTTACGCACCGGCACAAGCCTGACGATAAACCATAACAACCCAATCAATCAATCAATAAATATCGCGAGCTGATCGAACATAATCAATTAGTGGCGCGTGAGAGCTGCACGCGCACCTGGAACGGATGCGTCGCCTGAGAGAAAGGAGCGGCGGGGGACAGGTAAGGCGGTGACGCACGCCAGCTGGAGCACACGCGGGGGAACCTGACACGGCTTTGCGCGCGACGTGAGTCACCGCCGCGTGGACAGACGTCAAAGTGATGCTGTCACTCACCTCGGCATGAAGTCCCACGCGCCGATCGTCCAGGGGAAAGGCGAGGCGATGCTCCTGCGCTGCCTGCTGTCAGCCGAGAGAGAGAGAGAGAGAGAGAGAGAGAGAGAGAGAGAGAGAGAGAGAGAGAGAGAGAGAGAGAGAGAGAGAGAGAGAGAGAGAGAGAGAGGAGGAGTTTGTGTTTACTCCAACAGAGCAGCGCTGACAGAGAGAGGAGAGCCGGCCGGCGGATCCTCCTCCTGGCCACATGGTGTACTACAACACGTGTCAGTCTGCTCAGTCAGTTACAAAATGATATATTATTATATTTTTAAAAAATGTTGTTTCAGGATTGTGATGTCAATGAACGTTAATTGATATTTAAAGTTGATGTTCAATCAGTTTGTATCCTGACTACAGTGTGAATTAAATGTGTGATATTTAACCTGTGTGAGGGTGTAAACATAAACCTGCTACTGAAATGATGATGAATGGAAAATCTTCACTTCCTGTTGATATATTATTATTCATTCATCTTCTACCGCTTACTCCTGTTAAGGGTCGCGGGGGGGGCTGGAGCCGATCCCAGCTGACATCGGGCGAGTGGCAGGGTACACCCTGGACAGGTCGCCAGTCCATCGCAGGGCCAACACAGAATACATAAACAGACAAACAACCATTCACACTCACATGCACACCTAAGGACAATTTAGAGAGTGGCCAATTAACCTAACCCCCACAATGCATGTTTTTGGGCGGTGGGAGGAAGCCGGAGTACCCGGAGAGAACCCACGCAGACACGGAGAGAACATGCAAACTCCACACAGAAAGATCCCCCGAACCGAGATTCGAACCAGGGACCTTCTTGCTGTGAGGCACGAGCGCTACCCACACTTTTAAAAAATGTTGTTTCAGGATTGTGATGTCAATGAACGTTAATTGATATTTAAAGTTGATGTTCAATCAGTTTGTATCCTGACTACAGTGTGAATTAAATGTGTGATATTTAACCTGTGTGAGGGTGTAAACATAAACCTGCTACTGAAATGATGATGAATGGAAAATCTTCACTTCCTGTTCACTTCCTATCTCTGCTACTGCCAGGAACTCCTGAGACGCCATGGTGCAGGAAAAATAAATTGGTCATGTGAAGCCTACCTGTTGGTAAACAGAGTGGAACCACACACCTGTTCTCTCTGCAGTCGTAATGACTGCATAGAGACATGTTCTCACATGTGATCAGATGTGATCAGATGTGATCAGATGATCCCGTCACTTTTATTTGGTGAAACAGGTAAATAATTAATTTGTGTTGTGTTTTATGACCCTGCAATTTCAAGAACAGGACTTTGAATCCCAGGCCCAGAGAGGTCTGAGTAGGCACTGAATGACAGGACGGTGTATTTCATACCATGGTGAAGCTATCCCAGATATCCCAGATATCCCAGACCTCGTCATACAGACAGACAGACAGCAGACAGACAGCAGACAGACAGACAGACAGACAGACAGTTTCTGTGGCTCGGCACAGGTCTCATGTTTAACCATGCGGGGGAGAGACTGCTGTCCCTACCATGACAACCAGCCCTGCCCTCTCCTCTCAAACCAAAGGTCACAGTCATAATCAAGAGACTTTATGGCCACTGGTCCACATTTCACTCCGCCCAGGACGGTAACTCATGCACAGGCTCTTTCAGGGGATCTCAGGGTCGTAGTCTGCATCAGGGGCAACTGGAATACAGCCACAATGCCTTCCACTACCAAGGTTCTGTATTTCATAACCAGTGCTTTGGTTACTGCCATATCTGTTGGTGTGATGGGGTACAGCATGTCGACCCGGTGGGCTACCACCACC
Source organism: Trinectes maculatus (assembly GCA_016785345.1). NCBI lineage: Eukaryota > Metazoa > Chordata > Actinopteri > Pleuronectiformes > Achiridae > Trinectes > Trinectes maculatus. The sequence continues at coordinate 208,329 of JAFBJQ010000104.1, forward strand.
ATGGAGTGCGCCAGTGGTGGGAGCGGCTTCTTCAATGGAACTGCCACAATCACCTGGTCGCTTTTCAATGGGAATCTGGACAGAGTCTTCTGCCCCTTGTTTGGGAACGCTGAAACATTTCAAGGTAACTTTCCTAAGCTCACAAAGGGACAATTCACACAAAATGACCAGATATGCTCCCTCTCACACATCCATGTCCGGAACAGAAAAGGTTTCGAGATGGAAAAGAACATCGATATTAGATCAAAATTGAAATATTTCATGTCGTTCAGCACAGCATGATCCAAACATCAGATGGTGTGTTGCTATCACATCTTTATATTGCTCTGAAACAGCCTGTAATTATCATACATAGCGTTTGTAGTGTAATATTACTGTTGTGCTGTGTGCAGTGATTCCTAAGTTGACAGAAATAGGAGTGGGCCCGCTGGTCCTGCACGCTTTGGTGGTGCTCCTGCTGGCCCTGTGTCTGCTCTTCTCTGCTGGCAGCATCCTCATCGGCCTCTACAACAGCATCAGTAACCCCTACGAGACCTACATGGGTCCCATCGGAGTCTACGTCTGCAGCTCCATTAGCAGTAAGTGACACACACACACGTTACAGTTTTTTCACATTTCCACAAACGGAGACATGGAAATGGCGACTGTGCGTCCCGTGCCTTCGTCTGTGACCGCTCTGATGGCCGCGTGTCCCCTGCAGCGTGCCTGTCAGTGGTGGTCCTTATCATATTCGCGGTGAACATCAGCTCGACCAGCATGGCCGAGGATCTGGTGGAGAACTTCTCTGACCCTCTCCCCGTGGACCTGAAGGACAAGTCTTCAGAGATGCTGTTGGGATACTACCTGATCATCCCGTACACAGTGCTCTCTCTCCTTGCAGTTGGCCTGGTGTACCTGTACGACCACGCTGCCTATAAACACAGGCGAGAACAGCAGAGGCCCACTGAGGATGCACCCAAGGAGATAATGATGTATTAATCCCTGTAGGGTCTGTTTTTACAGACACTGATGTATTGTTTATCAGGACTGTATGTAGCAACTTACTGCCATGTAAAATCACAAGGATTGTATTGTTTGTATAGTAACAACTTTTTTAAATGAACAAGAGTAGAATCCGATTGATAGAACTTAGAGTTACAAATGTTGCAATATCTTAATTTCTGTTGTCAGCATCTTTAGATTTTGTAATGTCAGAGTTAAGAGTTCTTATGTTTTGGACTTATCATTAAAAAGCTATTTATTTGGTGAAGAACAATTGAATGTCCGTTGGGTTCAAATAATATTCCTTTATAAAACAAAGTGACACATATGAATCAGTCCATCAAAGTTTGCTCTGCTTTCGTATGTCCCGTGTCTGAAACGGGTTTGAATGTAAATAAAGAAGTACTTTAATGTTGGTTGATTTGTAGCCAACATTTATGTATTTTGTTATTAACTATTCCAGATTTAATATGTTGAATTAAAGAAAACATGAAAACAACATTAAAAAAAAAATCTAAAGTGAAGAAAAGTGAAGGAGCAGAGGGAATTTGTTGTTATCTGCTGCCCTCTATCTCTGAGATGACGTCAGTGTCATCACATGGGTCAACACCTACTCCCACTGTCAGCTGACGTCAACATGTTAACCACTGCTTTTTACTTCTCTTACTACTTTGACTGCTAACTTTACTTCATAACTAAGTGATGTGGATTAGATGATCAAGTTCAGTGACCTACTCTACAGTCTTTTAATATACTGCCCCCTTTTAACCTGTACAATGACGAGTCACTTCACTTCCCTTCATTAAGTCATGGTCCATGATATTTAGATTTAAACGGTGGATAAGTTGAGGCCTTTAAACGTCCGTGAAGCACTGTGTGTTTAACTGCATCCACTTCCAGGTGGGATAATCACGGACAGGCTTTGATGACAGACACTCCGTTGCAGATCTATTTATTTCATTTCAAAGGATTTCAAGGGAAAAAAAAAAGAACCAACGCGCGATGCTGACAAATATAATGACGGAAACACAGCCCGTGAGTCTGGAGAATGTCGGTGTCCATTGTCTCCTGGATCTTCAGACGCTCTCGCGGTGGTGATTCACATGACTGTGTTGACATGAGAGCATGGGTGAGGTGTCCTGTTACCTTTTCCCGTGTCCCATCACTCAGAGCCTGAAGTCTGTTTGGACATGTCCTTTCCAGCGCCTCTCAGCCCCGGAACGCCTTCTAGTTGCCTTCAAAAGAACCACTCTACCTCGAAGTCTTTGCACTTCAAGGGACCTGTGGATGGATGCAGCAGTCGCCTTTACGGCCGTCAGCGTGAATATGTATTCAATTTCTGAGAGGACACTTCCCTTCAGTGAATCACAAGCATTTCAGGCCTGACAGAAAATCCCATATGACTGTGTGTCATGTGTCAGTCAAAATGTGTGTGAGATTTTATCACCCATCTATTCAAGGCAACAAATTCAAACAGGAAAGTGTGATGGATTTGAATATTTGATTTGACTTTTGATGTCAGGACGGAGCAGGTCGGGACGTTCAGCGTCGGCAGACTGCAGCCAAAGAGAGATACAGTTTGTTTCTCATGACAGAAACAAAGGGCTCCTCCCGCTCAGTAACACAGGCTTTTGGAATGGTCTGGCATCAGCCTGTTTAACAGCTGCCAGAGGAGATCTTTCACTGATCTTCTCCCGTGTGCACTCAGGTGTGGAAGAGCCCCATCGCTATTGAGAGATTCCCTTTTGCCGTTTGCTGTGCAAACATCGATTGAATAAAATCAGAGATGGGCAGTATAATCTCTTCCTCTCTGCAAACTCCGTCGTTCCAGGATTATGCCGAGGCCCTGAGCCCTGACCACTCACTCTGTGTGATAGGATTAAAGCGGAAACTTTTGTACCTGTGAAACTTTACCCTCCCAGCTCCCGCACTACAGAGGCCTGTGAAACAGACACCTCCAGCTGCAGGGCAGGGGGGGCACACATTCAGCCACTGCAGTGGGGCATTGTGGGGTTGATGATGTGTTTGTGTTGGGGGGGGGGTCTGGTCTCCTTCCACTTTCGGGAATTAATTGGACATTGTCAACTGAGACAGGGCAAACGCCTCAAAACACTTATCACCTGTAAATCCACACAGCAGCTAGAACAAATACATAAACAAAGTATATCATATATTAATACAATACAATACAAAGTTAAAAAAAAGTCTGAGACAACAGAGCGTTTACAGCAACCCTCAGAAAAAAACCCGGCTAATCTATCAGTCTGAAAACAGTGATAATGGCCCAGAGCCTTATTACTGGATGTGCTTATAATGACTGAGTCCTGAGGTGACCTTCAGGAGATATATATATATATATGTGTGTGTGTGTGTGTGTGTGTATATATTACAAATAGCAAATAGCAAGTACTTCAGTCTGACCGTGTGATAGCGTGTGATACTGAACGGTAGGCAGCTTCCCTGTTTATCTCCGTCATTAATCTTAATTTGTCAGTGAAGGTGGAGGGAAGAAGGTGGAGGAGGACTAAAAGGTAATTGCACCCCTGCTGCTCCATTATGGTGTCATTCCTCTGTTAACAGAAGATAAGATCTTCTCCAAATCACCTGAAGCCAATTCTCCACTTTACCTGGATGGGACAGGGGGAGAAAAAAACAAAAAAAAAAAAACAGTGAGGGTATCCTGCCTGGTCTCTCAGCCTCGATGGAGACAAACTGGCCTAATCGATCTGTGCAGAGTTCTCACCTGGTTAGAAACAAAAAGCAAAGGATGGTGGATGAAGCTTTACAGTCGGGGTGATGGATGGTCGGAGTGCTGAGCACTTTCTCTGCCCCATGCCGCTTGACACTGTTGCTGATTGATGTGGCCCTGATTGGCAGGTGTGATAGATATCAGTGGCTGCAACACGTAGGGACACAGTTAACCTTCCGACACGGCACATGGCTGAACTGAACCGCAGCCATTTGACCTGGACACGGAGAGAAGCGGTAAACATCAACAACAGGAAACCTGTTCATTTACACCCACTGCATTTCAGCAAACAAAATCAAATCCGCAGGATATTCAGCAGGAACGTTTGCCATGGAGTGAGTGTGTGTGTGTGTGTGTGTGTGTGTGTGTGTGTGTGTGTGTGTGTGTGTGTGTGTGTGTAAATCATTGTTGTGAATGAAAGCACCTGTTCAGGCTCCAGTCAGTGATGACCTCTGTGTCCAGCATCTGCAGCCTCAGTGAATACATGACCTCGATTTCACTAACACGTTTTCATCAAAGTAATTCAACGTCACTTCTTTGTCTTTTCATCAATAACAAACACATTCACAGTGACAGCTCAGCATCATCAGGCCTGCATGACATAAGGTTCTCAGGAGGGTCAGTTGCACAAACCTTTCACCGGGTGGCAGCATTCAACAACAGAACCAGCTCACTCATCCAACAGATCCCAACCTTCTATAACATATGGAGAAGAGTTACAGACATACAGAGCGACTTGAACACACACCTCTTACACGAGGAGCCATTTTGTTGCAGATGTGAGCAGCTGTGAGGCTGGTCAGAGATAAAAGGCTGTGGTCATCAGCGGAGCGAGACGCACATCCATACATCACAGACACTGCACTGTAACTGAGACGCTCAGACACACAGCCTGCGAGCTGCTCTCCAGTCCATATGGCCATCAAGTTCCTGCACCACTGGACAGCACATACACACTCCCCTCTGCTCTGTGCAGCATCTCCTCACCCCTGTTTGGAAAACAGTAAACAAACAATATTTTCCCTGACATGGAATTTATTGTCTAAAAAGATGATGGGGAGTTTCCTGATGTCTGAGTTGTTGTTTTTTTTGTTTTGTTTAGTTTTTGGTGATTCAGTCTAATAAAAGGCTCTCAGCGCCACAGGTCACCAGCTCCAGTCAGAGCATCTGACAGCGCCGAGTGTCTCTTATAGAAGCCAGATGGGAAGAGGTGCTGGAATAAAGTGCATCAAGTGCCCCCCCTGTTGAGCTTTATGAACGGATTAAAGGATTTGCCAAGCTCTGTCACTGGGCCGTCAATCACTGTCACGCCCGCCTGAAATTTACAGCGCTGACCGCAGAGGCAGACCTGGGAGCTGCTGTCATAAAGAACATATCTTCATCTGTCAAGTCGCCGGCCCCAACATCAACACCTCCAGAGATGAGAATAAAAAAGCAGCCACTGGAAGCGTGACACAAAGACACTCGGAATTACCACAGCTTCACAATAGCTGAAATTTACCAAAAGGAATGTGGCTGCAACTCAATACGCCTCTGCCTCCGCTCCATTCATCATCACTTTCCACCCTTTTCCTCGGAGCTGCGTGGCCGTGGCATTTCACCCCATGCTGCAAGCTTCTAAAAGCTGCAATCACCTGTCGGCCTCGCCAGTCAAACACAGGGCCTGTGAAAAGGACAGAATTTGATATCAGCTCCCGAAATCCTGCATAAGCAACAACGCAGCCTCACGACAGGAGACGTGTTGTTCAGTGTCATTCAGGCAGACGTGGAGACACAGAGTCTGACTTCTGCAGGGAGCAGCAGTGCTTGGGGCCTGTTTGCATGTGTATGGAACAATTTGTCTGCATCACCAGCTCGACACAGGCACAACATCAGCATCGTTATGGTTTATTCCAAATTGGCTCGTGATTTTTATTTTTATTTTACAGCAAAGTCAATCAAAGCAAGAAAAAGACATGTATAAGATATGTGTGTTCAGGAATCTAATATTATTGTATTATATCTATTCTTGTAGCACAAATATATACATATACTGTACATATATACATATATATATACACACACACACACACACACACATGCAATTTCACAATTTCCAATCAACAAAATCAAAACTGTGAGCAACAAAAGTTTCACACAGTGGTCTAAAATAAATGCAGATGTATTTATATCACCACCAGCGCCAAAGAAAAAAAAAAGGGATAAAACTCCCAGACTTGTCTTCACCCTCTGTGTCAACTCATCACCTCCAAGTTGGGTGTCAGTGAGGGGAGGAAGAGGAGAGAGGGGTGAGTTGGGGGTTGGTGGGGTGGGGGGGTGGCAGGAGATGGATGGGGGGTGGGTGAAGGGATCACCTTGCCAAATCCGCTGTGAAGGCCTCTGCTGGGTGCACTTAGCGCAGTGGCTGGAGCCGACATGCAGCGGCGGGGTGGAGGTCTCCCTGAGGCGACACTCAGACCCCGGCCTCCCCGCCATTGTCATCTGTCCGTCTCTCAGCCTCTTCATCCAGCAATCTGCCTGGAGGAACCTCACTTCCTCCATCCACATTCTTCCTCCCTCCATTACCCCCAGGAGGAGCAAGGGAAGCTGTGCCGAGGGGGGCTCCCAGGCGGGGTCAGGGCAGTATCAATGTCGCAGCCTAAATGTCGGGACCATGTCCTAATGAGATCATCTACCGAGTCCTATTAACAATCAAAGTGTGGAATCTCGCTTCATATACGCTTTGAAGAAACGGCACATATGATGTGGAGGGTTTGGGCAGCTGGATCTGTGACAGCGATAAGATGCTCGCACACCTCACTGAGTGGAATGGCAAATATGTCATCACTGGGAGACAGGGTCTAGCCGGGCCGTTTCAGTGAGTGCACCTATGTCAGGGTGATGTATGAACGCAGTAACACAACCTCTGAGAAGGCATAGGGGGGGAAATGCTGCAATGCCAACCTGCCTCTCACATCCCCAGCAGGAGAATAGGGGCCACATGTAAACATTTGAGACGTGTCACTCATTTATCCACTGGTGATTCATAACAAACCTGGACACCGGCGTGCCTGCACCTCCTCTCAGTGTGATTTAACCTATACGCATATAAGACACACATCAGATCGTCCAAAGCAAAGGTCAGCGACTCCTGCTTTAATGCTGTGGATTACACCTTCAGAGGTTTGTCTGACAAAACCCTGACCTCTGGCTTATGATACGATTTGTGAAGCCTCTTCCAGGTCTCTTAATGGAAACGGCTTGGGAATTCATCTGCGAGGACGAGTGAGGAAAAACACTAAGTCTGGGAGGAATTTCATCCCCTGGGGATCTGTAAGTGTTGTCCATCTCCCCTCAGTCGATCAGGGAGCTGAAACCGGAGAACATCACTGACACTTCTCTCACTGACAATCGCTTCAACAATCAAATAATACCAGTCCAACTGTATTTTGAAGGGACAATCCACCCAGAAGTATTTCACCAAGCAATATCTCATAAAAACATTGTGAATGTAATTTTATTTTTTTATCATACGTTTCTATGTGGAATTATTCTGAATCGAAATACTTTATAACTGATGCACTATCGATCTAGATATTTTGCAGTCAGGTAGTCAGTGCTACAACCTGCCCAGCAGAGGCCTCTCTCCTCCCTCCAACCCGAAACCAAACACCTCTGTCATCATACCCAAGTCATATGGAGACAGAGGATCCTGAGACACAATAAAATCGGAGATGTATGGGAACCATCGAGGTGGAGACGTCCGGGGTGATTTATCCCAGCACGCCTTTCCCACTTTTCCCACTCAGGCATGTCTTACATGTGAAGATTTAAATGTGAGCTACAGGTGATGGGATTTAAAATGAGCCGGACAGAAACGATGAAATATGGGGACATAAATGTACATTCTGTCAACGGGGTAAAATATCATATGGGTAACACATACTCAGTAGAGTACAGTGAACTCCTGCCAGCTGCTGGACCCAGGCCCAAACCCGGAGCCTGGGACTAAACCCTCACTGCAGGCTTCACGTGAAGTTTGCTAATTTCCCTCCTCAGTGAATTTACACTTCACTGCCTGATTAACCTGAGCAGTGCAACTCGTCAGTGGGTGTTTCCAAACTTTATTTCCCGTGCTTCACAAACGCTATCTGATCCTTTAAGTGCGACACCAACACTTAACAAAGGAATGCTTCTTTACTGTGCTTAAGTGCAACCCACTGAGAGGAGAGTTTCACTTCCCATACCATGTCACAATCATCACTCTGACACCACACTGCTCATCACGACAGCTGTCATTAAAGCTGGAATATAAAATACATATGGACAAAACTGTGCTTCACACACACACACACACGCATCCAACAGCTGCGACAGGAACAACCTGACTTTAAGGTAAAACTGAGAACGGGAGCCGAGTTAGCTCATGAACTCCGACTCTGTGCCAACTCTTCAATTAGGCCTCTGAATCCTCATTTCCTCATTCCTTCGTTCCTTCATTGTGACCCAGGCCTTTGCGTTGGAGCCAGCGAGCAGTTTGGGCCGTGTTGGAGAATGCTGGGTCATACGATATGGGCGTGATGGAGGATGCTCTGTCTTGCTCCCGTCGTGTCGAACACGCTGACAGCTTCCCTGCCGCTGGCGGGAGCTTGGCTCTTCATCAGAAACAACACTGCACCTTCATGCCGCCGCCACGACACTGTTATCTGACAAATGCCTCCTACAGGAAGTGCTGGGTCATCACTTTGTTCCCCGTCTGCAGACATGTGACTGATTTACGACCTCTGGTAAATAAGAGTTATGGTTTTCACAAAATAAAAGAGTGAGATGCACATGAGGGTTTTTTTTCCTCCATCTGCAGCTGAAAGCCCGTTTTGATTATTGCACCAATTATGTTGGTGAGTAGCGTGATTCACCTGAAGATCACTGTCTGTCTCTGAGGCCCGATTGTGCAGTGCAGCAGGTGGCCCTCTTCATTACAGCTAAATGCCTGGTGACTGTGCTCTTCATTAAAGGCCGTCCAGTAAGACGGGCCTGAGATGATTGCACACGCGGCGGTTAAATATAGTGGTTGGACAAGTCCTCTGCCACGGCGTAATGAGAAAAGCCAATAGAGCCGGGGTCATTACGCTGTCAGCGCTCCCACCATTAACCACCATTAAAACAAGCACAACTCTGTGATTCATCCTCATTATATTTATTGGGTAGACGGCCTGATCTAATTGTAGCAGCAGCGCGACCTCTGGATAGTTCACCGTGCGTCATCGTTTTCGCGGGCACTCGTGCTTTATTGAATAATGCACACAGAGAAAGGGATGGATTTGCAGGGTTTGATATAGCGGCACGTGTAACTGTGAGGTTCTCAGAGGATTTCCCTCCCTGTGAGTCAAAGCAGTAGTAGATGTTCAGTGAGTGAGGCCTCAGCGAGTCAGCAGTGTGTGAGCTGTACAAGTCCCCCCCCCCCCACCTTTATCAAATCCTCTCTGCGTGGTCACCTGCACATGTGACATGTCTGTGCAGGTACAGGTACAAGACGGTGAGGGGGGGGGGGGTCCCCCAGACGCCAGAGGAGCCCGGAGATAAAGCCACACAAAGCAGCCAGTGTGTGCTCACTTGTGAAGGTCATTAATGTCTAATCATATTCAAATGGCTCTTGTGGAGGCGTCTGAGCAGCTCACCGGTATGCAGATGAAGGGGGGGGGGGGTTGGTTGGTTGGTGTTTGCCCTCCAGGACTTGTCCCAAGGCAGCGCTCCCCTCCTGGTCTGACTCCCCCGCAGGCCTGTGGACATGTCACGGCCCATCACCCAGCAGACAGACAGGTCTCTGACTGACTGGGGTCGTCCACTCCACTGGCAGACTCGCTTAACAGTCACTGTTCAGCCCCCCTTCCCTCTTCCCCCCCCGTCCCCCCTCATTGTGATTTAACTGCTGGTCACAAGTCCCATTAACATAATGATAAGAGATAGTGACACCTCCCTCTGAATTCTATCAGGTCGCCTGAAAGCTGAGTGTAATGAAAGGGATAATTACACAATTCATAAAGGGAGGGGCCCGACCTAATTAGGACGGAGACCCATCAATCTTGATGTCCCTGTCAGTGAGTTGGTGCCTGGCCGTGTAAAGTAAATAGAAAAGTGTGTCTCGTCACAGTTACTGTAATGGGCCGTTGAAGCCGGCCGCAGTGGAGGAATATAAAGAGGCTCTTTTAACACAATATTTCTGGTGTGACACAGAAACCGACAGAAACGATGATAATGCCTCCGCAGGCCGCCATTCAGCAGCCGCTCGCCACTTTCTAGTTGCGGTGACGGGGTTTAAAGAGCCGCTCCACGCTGAGAGCAGCAGGGGTTGGAAAAACAGGGCTCTTCAAACAGACCACTGCTGAGAGGGACGCACATGAAAGCTGCCAAACGCCATGTTGGTTTTTCATATTTCACTGTGCTAAACACAGTGTCCTGCAAGAGAAACAACACCGTCTCCCCCATACGAGTGGTAATGTTAGCAGGCAGAGCCATAATGTCCTCCACTAATGTTATTCCCTGTCCCCTGTGAATGGCTGGAGGTCAGTGGCATGCGAGTGACCCGGTGATACACAACATCTCTGTTTCACAGGCTGAACACAGTCCTCCCCTCACACCGTCTCATTATGCCTCTGTGAGCCTCGCATGATGTGAGGCTTGTAAATACCTATTTTCCCTCATGGTGGATAAAAAAGGCCTCTTTGTCAAGTGGGGGCATGTCAACACACTTCTGTGGATGAACAGTGCTGTCAGCATCAACGTGGAGTCTACACACACACACGCACACGCAGATGGGTGCACACGTACATGTGCATCCTGGATTATGTCACGGCACTGGAATGCCATCACATGACAACGGGGAAGAGGCTGTGTTCGAGGAGTTGGAGTGACATGGCACTTGCTTGTTTTTGTCGAGAGGCACAGCGGGGGGGGGGGGGGCACCT
>JAFBJQ010000104.1:219009-422946 GCA_016785345.1 Trinectes maculatus
GGGGCACAGTCAGCTCAGCTCTGTGTGTAACAGCAGCGAGCGAGCAATGGCGGCCTCGGCCTCCAGACTGGCTGCATGACTTGTGTTTACAGTTGACACACACGCTGTTTAGGGTTGAGAGAGTCCGATAGCGGAGTCAACACATACACACACTTGCTGCGCGCTGATGTTTGTCTGAACTTATTATTTGTCGGGCAAATAAGCGTCTCCTCTCCTGTTTCCCGGGCTGCTGCCGCCGCCGCCGCCGCCGCCGCCGCACACAATTTACATGCATCTCGTTATTTTTGTTTTTGTCCCAATGTTTCAACAAGGACATGAATCCAACTGTTTTCTAAAAAAAAAACCCCACCAGCATAACAAAGTGTAGTCTGTGGATTTATTTACAGCACGCAGAGGTTTCAGCAGGTTATTTAGTGCAGGCAGTTGAATCATATAAATGGTGAATGAATGGTCAAGATATTAATTGCTGATTGTGGTATAATTGCATGCTTAGGGGGGTGATCAGCCTATCACAGTCTCCCATCTTCTTCATTAAAGCACTGTTTAAAGTGCTGCCCTCCTCTTTCAGGTGATAGCAGCTGCCTTAGAAGTGAGACAGGGCCTTGAAGTGCGGCCCGGGATTAGCAGCACACACAAAAGCAGCCTTTTTGGGGGGGTGGCGGGGGAGGCTGTCCCTTTTGAAAGGCTATCATTTAGAGCCTTCAGCCAGGGAGATCATCTGCAGCTTACATGGGGAAACCTTGGTTAAATGTTGATCGGGCCCATTATGTGAGTCTCTGTGAGGGGTGCGTTTGATGGTTTAGGCTGGCGAGGGCTCCAGAGGTCTCAGTCTGTCTCCCCTCTCTTGTCTCTATATTGGTATGCATCCCTCATAATAGAGGCAGGAGGCAGGGGGTCTCATTAGGGGCCGGGGGAGTGTTGTTTTGGTGGTGGTGGTGGTTGGGGGGGGGGGGGGGGGTCAATGAATTCCTTAGGGCACCATCATATAGAGATGAAGTTGAATAATACGTCATGGTAGCAGGTGAAACATAAACAAAACACAACACTTGTTTTTTTGCTTCTGCAAATGCTGTGCAGCAAAAAAAAAAAAAAAAAACAACCCACAACTCCAGATCTGTTTCCAGCTGGGCTGCGTCTTTTCACCACAGGAACCTCGTCCGCCGCGACCCCTCACACTGAGAGACATCTTCCTGTCGAGCTGCTCGCAGTGACTGACGTGTGGCGCAGACGTGGCTGCTGTGAGGAAAACCAGAGCCCCGACTGATCTGCTCACTTCCGTCGTGCCACCAGAAGTCCAGGCTAACACCGATTCCCCCTGGGCGGCTACTTCCTCTGTCATCTGTCACCACTTCCTGCTGGTGAAGAGCAGGTAATGACAGCACGCAGGTGTTGCGAGCCGGGTGGTATCACAGCAAAGAGTGCTGTTTTTTTCCCCCTCAGTTGTGTAGTTTTAATTTCAAAACGTGGGAAAATATTGTATTTTGGTTTGTTGGTTTACACCACATTTCTTGCTTATTCACACACGCACACACATACACACACACACACAGCATCACAACGGTGAGTTTTAGCATTCGGGTCAAATGCGGCGTAATCGTGTGCATAGTCCCTGAACCGAGCTAAAATGATTACATATTGGCCGTTACTCAGATATTTGTTCTGCTCCGCTGCACATAGAAATTGATGTTCCATGAACCTTGGATATTGTTCTCATAAGGTCACGGTTTGGAATTTCACATAGGTGATGAATGGCTGCAGATTTAGTGAAGAGCTGGGGAGAGGGAGCGCCGCTCTGCACTATCAGAGAATACAGTTCAAAAATAAAGTGTATTCTGGCCTCAAGACATTGAAAGTGACCCATAAGTTGTTGGGAATATCAGTCGGGCTGATGGGAACCTTCAGCAGTGTGTAAAAACCACCGCCATGGTTTGTTATGACAAAGGTCACGGATAACGGATGATCTGCCTACAGTTCCCTAATGTGAGAACAAAGACTTTGTCAAAATATATTCCAGCGATAGAGTGAGCCGGGGATAAGTTACATTGTTGTGGGGATAGGTTTTCCAGACGGAGCGATGTGAAGACAGGTCCTGGCTGTGGATTTACTGGGCCTGGTTCTAGTCCGTTAATCCTCGGATCTCTTTGACTCCTTCCACAGGTTCCTCTGCTGGCAGTCGTCACAGCCTCTGATGTGACTGCTCTTCCGGTGCTCGCCAGCAACTTCTAATCCGCGCCGTTCAAACAACCCTGTTTTCACTGGTAATAACAGAGGGAGAGTCGAGCTTAACGCGATTAAAGAAATTGCCATGAACATAAAGCAACACACCGAACACTGGGAAACTACAAATATTCTTAGTTATATTAGTTTTCTTTTTTTGCGTGTGAATCAAAACTAAAATAGAAATAAAAGGAGGAGGTAAACAAACACGTGGTGCAGGAATATTCATAGGAGAGGCCTCTGGTTCTGAATGAAATCATCCATATGGGTTTTATGGGCCTCTGATGGGGCGCGATGAAACCGAACCAGGTCATGCCAACTGATAGACATTCGCCTCAGCTATCGTTTGCACCCCCCCACACACACACACACACACACACAGCCGTATACTGACTTCCAGAGAAGCTGTCATCATATTGTTCTCTTAAATATTTAACTTCCTCAAGAGATTGAGCTGTAATATAAGCAATGATCCCTATAATGCCCACTGACTGCTACAAACAGATGTGAACCCCCCCCCCCCCAAACCACACACACACACACACACACACAGAGCCAAGCTATCATGTTCTTCACTGGGGTCACACACACAGTCTGTCTTTTCACATTAGCCCTCAGATGTATCTGGAAGGTACTGCTATATACTGGTATGTGGGCTGTGGAGAATTATTCCCCCCGGAACGCTGCTTTTTGTTTTGAAATCCTAAAAAGCTCCACAAACCAACACATGGCCACACAAAGCACCTCTGCACCTTACTCTGACATCCCTAAATAAAATAAAATATGAAGTCAACACAAGTAAGACCTGGCACTGGGGGCGCGGACGTCTTGTTGCAGTTGTTTATTTATCAGCAAACCGGAGTTAAGTTCCTCACGTAACTCCAGCAGTGATACATCATCATGTCGTTCACTGGACATATCTCCTCCTCGTGTCGCTCTGACTGCTCTACCAGGCAGGAAACCGGAGTTCAGATGTGTATCTACTCCCATATAGGTAAATAAAAGGGATTCAAAGAATCCAGTTCTGACACATCAGCTCCTTCAATTATGAGCCCAGCTCACTCACCATTTACAGGGATGACCCTTTGAGGCTGAAACCCATCATTATCGCTTTAGCCCACTAGGCATGTATGGGGACCGGGACCACCCTTATGATGGGGTATTCTACAAGAGGCAGGGGCCCTTCAGGCCCTAGAGGGAGGGGCCCTCAAGCAGGTAGCGCAGAGACGTGGTGGCCTGACTGATATTCATGTGGACCAGCTAAATGTGCCCTTCAGGCACGAGGCAGTGGAGCGTCACAGTCCTGAGAACCCAGGAGAGACAAGCGGAGGAAAGTCACTGCACTGCATGTGGATGTTTTGTCATTCAGGCTCCGGGTTGTAAAATGATAACAGAGGCTGACTGCTACATGAATAACAGCATCAGCAGCAAAATGTAGCACAGGTCACATCACTGATCTAAGTATAAAATGGATTAGCATGAAAATATACTTAAAGTACAGCAATGAAAAGCACTTGTCATGTAGAGCTGTGTAATTTCACATCGTTATGCAGATTATACTCATACTGATGCAACAATGTTTCATCAATATTAATGACTGTAATTAAGTTTTCAAAATAAAAGCAGGGGAGAGAAATGTACAATTAGTAACAGAGAAGAGGTTTAAATAAACAACTCAAGTAAAACACAAGCAGGTCAAGACTGCTGAACATAGCAAATGAGTACATTAGATTTTTTTTTTCCCCCTGAGTTAATGCATCTTGAGAGAAAAAGTCACAACCTGAACCGAGGGGTCAATAAATGACAGTAAATAAAAAGTAAACGGCCTGTGAATGAGCTTTATTCTCCATCCACTGGACATGATGAGGGTTTGAAGAGAAAACTCGTCAGCTACTGTGAGAACTGGCTCCTGTTTGACAAAAATCCTCTTTGTCTGATCCGCGACCCTGCTCCACAGATAATGGAGCAAAATGTGGCCTGGGGGAGATAATTTGTTCCCAGATCTTCAGATGGCAATATTTTCATTTGAGCCCAGGAGGGGATCTCCTGAATTGCCCGCTTCCATTGTTTTCCAACAAGGGGCACGGATGTCTTGTCAATTAATTTTTTTCTTTTATTCCGGACCACAGAGCGCCTGAGTGAATTCAATTACCAACCAATTACGAGGTGTTTCCTTTTATTTGCAGCCTTTGATTTCGTGCGTGTCCATATTGTTAGAAAATAAGACGGGAGCGAGGGCTGATTAATATTCTCTCAACAGTAGCATGTTGTGTCTGTTGTGTCTCCCTGGGTCACCCGGCACAACAACAGCACATTTCATGTTGAGGAACTTGGTCCTCGATTGTTCCGCCGATGCTCTTCCACAGTGGTTCTCCATACAAAAGAAGAAAAAAAAATCCCATTAACAGGATTCAGAGCAGGCATCATATGCATGAGGAGATTGTGGGGAATAGATGGGGACAGGTGGAATATGCAGCCAACAGGTTCAAACATCAAACAGACGCAGCCTGAGTCAAAGCCTGAGTCAAAGCCAGGCCAGACAAAAAGCTGAACTCCTGAACCTGGTGGAAATAAGTTAAAGGTCCGGTTGCTTGTTGAAATGGGGCTATTGGAAGTGACAAGCGGAAAATGTCTCTGTCTTACACACTTTACTGCTTAAAGCCTCTGGACTGCAGGGTCCCTGACAGCCTCTGAAGCATGAATAGGCTAAATGGCTTATGGCTTATTTTCCTGCAGCAGCTAAATGTTTGAGAACTTAATCTGAGTCTGATTTATGTTTATATATATATATATATATATATTTGGTTTGTTTTTGGTGAATTGAATCATACACCAGAAAAACAAACAGATTATTGATGTTTCGATTTTCTGTTTACAGGTCATTTCTACATTTGAATTAAACTGGCAAACACACCAGTTTAATTCACACCAGCATAGACGTATCTATATAAATGACCTGCTAAAGTCTGTGTGGTTATTTGTGAATTAGAACAGTTGAGTATGAAAGTGACACAGATTTAAAAGACAGGACTTTTATTCAAACATCAACATGAGTTTAAATAAAACACAACAGAGGGTTCAGTCTAAAATACAAGTCTTCTTATGAAAAATAATTATTTCTGTACATAACGTGTCCTCTCACACAGGGAGTCGACCCCACCCCACACAGCAGCTACACTTACATTATAAAATAATAATTAAAAAGTACACATCCATCAGTTCAGGGACACATCCTCATGGGAAAAATACTTTTTACAAATAGAAAATTCTGTTACATTATTATGAACAATCCATATTTGGGCAGTGGATGTTTATATTCCTCTTTTTTTTTTTTTGAATACACTGAAACATATGTTCCCACTCTGGAGGGGTCCAGTGGTGGCTGGCTGATACAGCGAGGCCTACACACCTGTCTAACATGAGATGAGCGGTGAGACAGGACATGAGACATGTGTGCGGAGCATACAGCAGCGGCGGCGGCGGCTCACACCTCGGTTCCTTCCCGGCTGTATATGAGGTTATTGACGCTGAAGTGGTTGGAGAGGCTCTGTACTGATGTGTAGTAGTTGATCCTGTTGTTGTTGTCAGAGTTCAGGGTGGGGGGCGTGAAAGTGGGGGAGTAGGAGCCCAGTGTGGACGCAGCGTCTCTGCTCTGGGACAGGCCGTAGTCCCGCTCCGCGGCCCGGGGGCTGTCGGTGCCGCCGCTGGCCGCCAGCAGGGAGCTGACGCTGGACGCGAAGCTGCTGAAACACGGGCTGTGCTCCGCGGAGGGGGACGGGGAGGACTTGGGCTCCGTGGAGGCCGGGGAGCCGTGCAGGCTGGGCGGGGAGGAGCTGAGCAGGCTGGCGGTGTCGGAGAGTTTGTGCGGGCCGTCCTCTGACTTGACCTGGAGAGAGGTGCCGTCAGCTCCGGGTGTGTCCGCCCTCCTCTTCCTCTTCCTCCTGAAGTTGCCATTGTCAAACATCTTCTCACAGTTTGGGTCCAGAGTCCAGTAGTTTCCTTTACCTGGAATCAATCAATCAATCAATCAATCAATCAATCAAGGATCAAACTGTGACTAATAAATGATCACATCAGCACTGAACACATTGAACTGTTACTACTTTCAGACACAAACACTGTCACAGTACAGTAAAGTGTACGGAGATGACTGCAGCATGCAGCTTCATTCATTCACACACCACAGTCAGTGCATATAGAAGAAACACGCACCGGGATCGTCCTCGTCGCGCGCCACCTTCTTGAAGCAGTCGTTGAGGGACAGGTTGTGGCGGATGGAGTTCTGCCACCCGGCCTTGCTCTTCTTGTAGAAGGGGAAGTTGTCAGCCACGTACTGGTAGATCTGACTCAGGGTCAGCTTCTTGTCCGGCGCGTGCTGGATGGCCATGGCGATCAGCGCCGAGTAGGAGTAGGGCGGTCGGACCATCTTGAAGAGTTCCTGCTGGCTGGAGATGGAGAGCCAGCCCAGGTCTGCGCCACCAAAGCCGCTGGGCGGCGGCAAGAACTGCCTCTGGTTCGAGCCGTATCCGGACTGCAGGTAGGAGGCGCCGTTGTTCCCGGGCAGGTACGGAGAGGAGTTGATGCCGGGTCCGTTCAGCCACAGGTACGGGTTCGTGGACGGGGACGTGTAGTCTCCCAGGCCGTAAGTGGAGGCGTGCGTCGGCGGCCTCTGAGGGTGGTGGTGGTGGTGGAGGTTCTGTTGGTACACCCCATAGTTGTCGCAGTACACGGCCATGTCCAGGAGCTCCTGCGCGCTGTGGTGCTGAATCGGGCTGCTCTGCGGGTTCGACTGCTGGTGTCCGAACGCGTTCATAATCCACTCGAACCAGATTCCCCCGAGCCGAGCGGCGTCTCTGTGCGTCTGTCTCCCGCAGGACTGAGCTCGTGCTGGGAGGGAGGAGTATTTATGCGGCTGGAGGCTCCTCAGGTGGCCCATTGAAGAAAAGTTTGAGGAGGGTCACACCTCTTTTCTCTCCCATCCCCGTATCAATGAGCACCGATACTGCTCCTTCACAGCGGCGCCACGTTCACGTGCACTCTATAAGCCGTGCGTAATGGCGCAAAACCAAAGTGGTTTAAAGTGGTTGAAATCAAATTGAGCAAACGTGAAAGCCGAAGCTGAACCACATGAGTTTAGAAACGAGATATTACAAAGATGAATATTTATTCTGATGGTTAATGTTGTTGTTGTTTTTGTATATGATCTTTGTTGTTGTTATCAGTAAAACAGATCATCTGTTTATGACAAAGTCTCCATTCACATGTGTATCAGAGACAGACTTTTATTACATTTACACAACACTGGCTGTATAAAACAGCCACAAGTAATCAGCGCGCGCTGCTGAGTAGCTCAATAAGGGCTGGTTATAACAGCAGGACTAATGACAGTGCACGCGCTGTTGCGCAGATGTGTTCCCGTGTGTGACCTCGCTTAACGGGACAGTGTCAAACCCAAACAGCGGCCAGCGTCTCCGAGAACAAACCTGGTTTGCAATAAACACTTCACAAGCGCCGCGAGTTGAGTGTCAACACGGGACTCGTGGAAGAGACGTCCCCGCAGAAACACTGCGCTGCGGGACACACACAGGCGCAAAGTGAGCGCCACCGCCATCGGGCCCGCGACCCACTCTGCTTCGGACTCAAGCCAAATGGCACGCGCGCGCACACACACACACACACATACATACATAGCCGAAAAATATAAGCATATCAGCATATCAACAGGTCAACATGTCTGAGATGCATTAAAATATATAATAATAATAATAATAATAATAATAATAATAATAATAATAATAATAATAATAATAATAATAAAAATAATAATTTCCGCTGTGTTGATGATATCTTGGTGGTGATGGGGGTTGGGGGGGGGGGGCATGGCAGGAAAACGACCCCCGAGTATCGAGTATCGAGTGAAGGGAAAGCGAAGGGGAGAGAGACCCCAGCTCCCGATACTTCACTCTCCAAGCAACGTTATTGATTTGATTGAACCGGTCCACTCACACACACACACACACACGCACACACACACACACACACACACACACACACACACAGCACAGATTTCACACTCTGACTCACACCTCGCAACCCAATATGAGCATTTGGATATGAAGATCATAAGGCTACAGGGAGGTTATGTGTGTGTGTGTGTGTGTGGGGGGGGTGTTAATCCCTGCAGGTTGCAGGACTCCTGCACTAATCGCCAGTACATTCCTCCTCTCCATGACCTTGGTGTAATTGTTTGGCTGTACAGCTGTGGCCAGCAGTGGGCAGTGGGGTGGGGGTGGGGGGGGGTCAACCTGTTGGGTGTCTGACACCCAGTACAGCTAATTACTGTTGACTGGAAACCAGGACATGAAACAGCCCAAACACAGGCCGCAACACTCCTCACTTCCATACCCACTGGCTTTTGTTGCCGAGGCGACAGCATCTCTATTCACCTTCAATGTTATTATTTCTGTATGAAAATATTCTGAGCTAAAGATTTGGGAGTGTTGAGGTGAAGCAGCTCAGTTCCCTACTTTTCTCTCAGATTAAGGTCAGGGATGTCAAACGAGTCTCGGTGTGGCAGCCTCAAGCCCCTGTGTCATTGTAAAGCAATAACTCCAACATGCTGACTCTGACTCTCTCTCTCTCTCTCTCTCTCTGTGTGTGTGTGTGTGGAGTCTATTGTTACCCTGCCATGTCTGCCTTCATCGCCTGTTTCCTCAAGCTTTTTGAGGTCATGGGAGCTTTTCTCTGGGAGATCAAGTCAATCATGGAGAGGTCAGCGAGACTCCGCTGGCCCCTGAGAGCCGGGAGGGAAAACACACTGCTGCAGGTGACAGGGGGAATCCCCCACCCTGCCATCAGCTCATCTGACCACAGGGTTACACCCCATAAGCCCTATAAGGGTTAATAAGGCTGCAACCACAGCGGCTGCATGAATAAGACATCTGCTAACTGTTTAGCACTGAAGTCATTAGCAAAGCATTAGATAAATCCAGGGCCAATGAAATCATGAAAGACACAGTTGAACTCATTAATTATGACCGTGTAAACAAAATTACCCCTTTGAGCAGCCAAGGACCTGTCTGGCTCAGAGTCTCCCTCTAGAGGAGGAACAAAACAAAACCGATAGCAGAGTTTGAGTACTGGATCGTGCACGGACTGGCTGCAGTATGCATGCATAACACAACCCCCCCTTTATAAAGAACAGCATATATGTAGAATAACAATATATTTGACTTAGAATTAAAGAAGAAACTTTTCCTGTCCAGCAGGTGAGTGTAAAAACACATCCAGGTAAAGTTTTAAAAAGTAAATAAATAATACAAAAACTGTTTTGATACAAAGGGAGGCTTAATGTTGAAGGCATTTGGGTCAGTGGGCTCAGTGCATATTCCAAATACTATCAGCACATAAGTACCTCATGGTACTTTTTGGTATTTTCTTTTATACCTGTGAGGCCCATTGGGGAAAATCTGTTTCCTGCTAATTGGACGTTCCTCTCTCTGTTTGGCCCTGACAGCCTTGTGTGAAGAGACAATGCTCTGGCCAGCAGAGAAATACAACCAGCCCGGCCTCCTGTCTCACTGCTCCGGCTGCATTAGCTTAACTCTCTCCTCCGGCCGACAGATTTACACCTCTGCCACTGAGATCAGATGTTACTGCTCCGTCAGAGCCCAAATCACACTGTGCCTGGATCAGCATCAGCTGCAGGGAGGTTAAATACACTCTGCTACCGCCGCTGCCGGGTCTGGTCTTTAAATATGGAAAACTGGCAGAGAGGAGAGAGAGAGATTCCTGAAATGCGATATTGGAAGCAGAGAAGTTTCATTTGACTGAAATTCGCCCATGAAATGCTGCTTGAATGAACTGCTGCAAAAACAGTGGAGACGTGATGTGATGTGAAGCAGCAGGATGCTGGTGGTGTCAAGACTATTAATGGGCTCTTAAAGATGATATACACTCAAGCCAAAGGGTTATGTCACAGGTTATTTACTCATGTGGAGGGGCTGGCATGATTTGGCAGGAACGGTGCAGTGACAGTACAATCCAGATGAGGGCAGCATTGCTTCAGACATAGACACCCCTTGCATTACTCAGTAAAACTACCAATCTATCAACATCTCGAGGAGGCAGAATATATCAAAGCCAGAGTCTTATCACTGTATTGATTTTAATTACACAGAATTTAAGCAATACAGAGGCAACCTTTATAATGTCAGTGTGCCTATAATAAGAAATCACATTTTACCATTTGTGGTGGAATGAAAACAAACAGTCTCTTGATAGCGTCTTAATTATGAAACTGTTGTAATATGAGCAGGAATCAATTAAAATATCAGAATATGGAGATGTGCTCACTAGACCGAATCATAAAGATTCAATTAACCAAAATCAAACACACACGCTGCCACGGGGACAGAGAGCCCGTGGCACTTTTTGGTTGATTTCCATGTGCATCAGAAAGAGGCTGGGAATTCTGCTTCCTCATCCACCACCAGCCCTCCACCCCCGATCTCTAGGTATATGTCTCCTAGCAACACGTCTCACTGCCTGCCTGGGAAAACCCAGTGCTTCATAATAGCCTGAGCTAATATAGATCACCACCACTTCTCTCTCTCTCTCTCTCAGACCAAGACAATCAGCTTGTGTACATTTTGCATTTAGTGCTGAAGAAAGCAGAAAATAAGGTCCACACTAACAGGCTCAGCGGGAGAACACCAGCAGCTCTCCTGTAGGAGTCGCCTGTGACAGTGGGCCGTGATAAGGGAGTGATGGAGTGTGTGTGTGTGCAGTGTGTAAAGTTGGAGGCAGGAGAGAAAAACAGCATTTAAGTGTTGGATGAAAGAGCTGGCTCACAGCTATCAGAGCAGGTGTAAACACGCTCACAGGACACACTGTGCTCTCAGCTCCCCGACACGTCGCACACTTTAAACACACTCTTCTTTACTTCTTATCATTCACGACACCGGCCCATTCAACAGGGCTCCACTTGATGACCCCTTTAATTATCCTTAATTATCCAGCACCAGTCATTTTTTTTGGCATCAGCAGACGCACTGGAGATTTTACTCGAGCTCACGTTTGTGCAGCATAACTCAACAATGCATGGACGGATGTTCACCAGACTCGATGGACACTGTTTATTGCCTGAGAGGGGATTTCCAGATGATGTCAGAATGACATCATCACTATGAAATCACAAGATGACATGAAATGGAGTGGTAAAGCATTCAACTGCAAAAAAACCAACAGATAACACAGACACCAGCTGGTTCAGCGTCCTTTGTGTCTCCAAAGAAGCAAAAGGAGGAATTTTCAGTCAAGAGCAGAGAGTTGTATCAAAGTGATTTGTTGAATCGTGAACCGTTTCAGATTCCTTTCATAGAGGAGGGAAACAACAGGAGCCTCGTTGTCTCCACCGAGCAGTGACGTCTGCTCTGTGACTGAACACCGTTCATCCCGTCGGCGCACTGAACCACTGGCTAACAACAGTGCTGTGATAGAAAAGGGGCCTTACGGCTCCTGCTCGACAACATCTGTGACAGCTACACACAACACTCCACTGTCATGCTGACACCGACTGACGGCTGCTGAAGCTATGGGTTTGTTTACCATGAAGCTACAGGCACCAGCTGAACATTGAGCTGGGAACTGGTGACGTAAAAACCTATTGGTTCCCATCCAGCCTGACTTAATGTGATGATAACTCCCACGTTATTTTCAAGACTAACGATATAACTGTTCATTCTCAGCATTGTCGATGGATAGATAGATAGACAGACAGACAGACAGACAGACAGACAGATAGACAGATAGATAGATAGATAGATAGATAGATAGATAGATAGATAGATAGATAGATAGATAGATAGATAGATAGATCGAAACAAACAACACACATCACTTATTAATTCTGTCCATAATAAAACCAGTAAAGCAGCTAACTTATTTACAGACACACTATGTATGTATGTATGTATGTATATATATATATATGTATGTATGTATGTATGTATGTATGTATGTATGTATGTATGTATGTATGTATGTGTGTATGTATATATGTATGTATGTATGTATGTATAGATGTATATATATATATATGTATGTATGTATGTGTGTATGTATATATATATATGTATGTATGTATAGATGTATATATATATGTATGTATGTATGTATGTATGTGTGTATTCTGTGGGTGTCAGCCATATTAACAGTATAATAGCAGCCACTAAACATGTCCATTACTGTGTACTTCTCCAATTGGAAAAAATGCCATGAGAACCCTCACGGGCAGTTGTGAGTCTACGCGAGGCTGTAGATTTATGGAAATAAAGTTCTTTTTCATTACGCCAAGCAGACATTTAAGGAGACGTATGCACATTTGCAGCCCCCCGTCCCCCCCAGCAAATGAAAGTGCGTCAAGAGGGAGGCAGAATAACACACATTATTCCAGGCTGAAATGACAAATGTGACGCGGATGGAGCGCGTTGTAAATACATTCTCCCAGCTTTCCCTCCACAAAGCCCCTGGAAATCCTCTCAATTAAGGGATGCATTTCCCTCTGCTGTAAGGAGGAGCTGCTGAAGCATAATGCCTCAGCACAAATCACCCAGAGCCTATTGAAATAGCTGCCAGTTAACTATGTCATATTACCACAGCTGAAACGCTTCAGCCTTTATCTCTTTTCAATAGTGAGGCTGGAAACCCTGTGAGCCCTGGCTATTCCTTCTAAGTGAATTATGCCACTGATGAAACTTTTTGTTTCATCAAAACAAAAAACTTCTCAGAGTTTTATTGTTTCACAGCTGTGAGAGCCGTGGCTGTGATCAGGCCTCTGTAGCCTTCACATTAAACTTTCAGATGCCGGAGTGAGAACTAATCTTTAAAACCAAATTAATTAGTGATGGAAGGTGAGCAGATCAATAGTTGGTAGAGGAACCTTTCGGCAGCGGCTGCAGCTTGGAGTTAAGTTGCGTCTGCTGTGCAGTTTTCCTCCCTTGTTTCTTTGCAGGCCAAACTCTGAAACAATTACAAATAAGCATCAGATATAGAGATATATCTTCTTGCATGTAACATCCTCCACCTTATCCAACAGAACCCTGAGGCTCACATACACAGCTGATCACTGGCTTCAGAATGATCTGATTGTTACCTCTCAGTAACCTTGCTCTTTATATATTTACTTTATATTCCTGCTGTGGTTTTTGCCCAGATGCTGAGTCAGCAGCTGTCGGACACTGCATATCCACTGATCACACAGGTGAATAAGGTGTGATCTTAATTATATTTTTCAAAAGTAATATAAGTTATACACACACACGCAGCACAAGTGGCTGTGTCAGTATACCAGAGTCCTTTAAGGTTGTTATTCTCACCAGCTACCAGATACAGGAAACCGTCACCGTAGAAACCGTGATCACCTGCATGTTACACACCCTCATGTTGTTTGGACTTAGCCTTTCAGGCTCCGAGCAGAGAGGAATGGTTTTCAGGCCCGTGGCCATCAAGCGTCCTTCATTTTCCTCATGCGGTTTTCAAGGTTTTCATTAACGCAACCGTGTTTGTGTGACTGTGAGGAGCAGTGAAAGTGTAAAGGTCCAGATGGAGAGTCGGGCAGTCAAGCTTTCATATGTAGCAGAGTCAAGACAACAAGGAAAGAGGAAGGGGAGAAGCCGTGGGAGAAAATAACAGCGGTACGATACTAAAGCTTGCATTTTTATTGAATATTAGCCACTCCACTCTTTCTATGTTTGGAGAGCAATTTATCATCTTGACAGATAACACACGGTCAAACGAAGGTCCCCAATCGCACATGCACCTTGAATTCATCAGTAGTAACATTTACACAACAGCGTTCTCTCCAGCACTGAGCAGATCCCACTGTTTAACCGCATTCCCATGCGACAGAGAGGGAAGACTGCAGCCCGGGTGCAGATCACTTATCAACTTATCTATACGAGTATGAGTCTGTGTTCATTTTTATCCAGAAGAACTTGGGTTCTCAGAGAATTCAATATTTAAGAATAAAAAAATCGAATTGTTTATTTTTGCTTTTTAAAATGTACTGATGAGTTATTCGGTCAAAGCAGTGAATTCTGGTTTTGGACTGTGGGTGAGCTGCCCATGTATAACAGAGACACTGACTGTTTGGCAAACTGTCAAAACAACCCATGAGCCTCAGTATTACAAGTGGTCTTTTATGATTACCGTTCCCATAAGAAACTCCCACAGGAACACAAGAAATTTAGTTTTTCCTAATCAGGACAAGAGAGCTTGAGTAAACCCCAACTTTCCTCAGATGATTAAGAAAACAATAACTTTCATTCAACAGATGCAGCAGCTCTCAGGTGGACGACACACACACACGCAGGCGTCAGCAGAAAGAGAGAGCTGATGGTTTTTATGGTACAGACAATCATTTTATAGCAGCTTTGGGCCACTAAAGCAATGAGAGCAATGAGATACTGTTTCAGCCAACTGAAACAGTATCAGAACCACAGCATGGGATGGAATCCATAACAAGTGCTGTCTTTCACATCTGACAAATACATCTACAAACAAAGTCACAAGATTCATTTCCAGTTAGGAAAACTGAAGTAAATACTTTTATATACTGCGAAAAGGCATCGCGAAAGCTACGCAAAGGGACGTCAGAGCCAAAATGATTCACTGAACCTCATAATAGTCAAGTCGTTCTAATTACAACAACAAGTACTGCATATATAACGAAACTAATTAAAGAGTCATTCAGTTTAAAGCTGCTGCACAACACATATTTATGCACTGATTCAACCTTCAGTCAGTCATTTGGTGTCAAAATGCGTTAAAATAATGTGCATAAAAACTCATGCACTCGTGCATCTTGGATGGGAGCCCGCTGACAACAGATCTGTGATAGTTAAAACAATGCAATTAATATAATGATTCAGAAAAAAAAAAGACAACAAACCAACACAAAAAAACGACTTTCTGATTCACAACGTCTGCCAGTAGATACAACACATACATGAAACTGCATATGGAACGCCCATATGCTGGTGATAAAATGGCTGTTGTGATGTTGGTTGTCAGTCAAACTGACAGAAAGCGTTGGTGCTGTACAGTGCAGACACAACACAACACACATACATACAGACACACAGTATGTTATGGGTTTCAGAAAATCAGCAAATCCATCACTTTACTGTCAGCGTCTGTGGAGAAAATAACGAGGCACAAATATCACTTTCCTTAAAAATACATATATTTAATAGTTTATTCAGAGGTGATGTCAGTAGTGAACTGGGAGCAGTCAACATTATGGAAATCCCAGGTTACAGAGATCTAGCACAAGCTCTGAACAATGATAAAGTGATGTGAGTTAGTTGTGTGTGTTCACGCCACAAGTTTAAGCGATAAAATCCGCGATCCCGACGCGGTCAAGTCCCCGTCAGTTCACAACCTACGAGCCCTTTTTCTGTTTTCATATAAATGGAATGAAAAACAAATATCGAATGACACGTTAATACAAAAAGAGACATGATCAGATCCTATATACAAACCTCTGTACATAGTGGGAATATGAATAAAAAGAGATTAGCCTTGAATGAGCTCATGCACTTGAGTGGTTCAGCATGAGCGAGCTCGTCCAGCTGAACACAATCTCACGTCATGACAAAGTCATGGCGAGTGGCGTCTGGCGTAGACGGCGTCTCCAAAATTTGGCGACTACGCGTCCGTGCAACACGCTGCCCTGCTGCAGACTGCATCATCGACAAACTGATGGAGACAGAGAAATGAAAGGAGAAAACGCTGATGAGAAGGGGGCGGGCTGCGGTGAGGTATTCAACCTGTCAAGCTGGGACACGGGAGCGAGGAATGTGTGGGTAAAAAACAAGCGCTTTTCACAGGGAACTTTTGTTGTGTTGTCAAGAGTGTTGTGCGGATCCTACTGTCAGTGTCTTTGTTCACTGCACAATTCCTGAATCGATGGAGGCCTGTTTCCTGGTGGTCTTGGGTGGGGGAGGAGGAGGGGTCTTGCTGGGCAGAGGAGGTGGAACGTGCTGCAAACGGATAAAGAAAACAAGGTTGAAATCTCGATTTTCCAAAGTGAAGGAAGAAAAAGAGGACGAGGATTAAAAAGATGCCATGATGACAGACAGGACTTTGAACACAAAGATCATCTTACACAACAACATCTTACACTGGTGCCTTCAACTGTCAGACTCCAGTAATCATACTGTAAAGAGCTGAACAAAAGGAGGCAGACTTTCTATCAGCTGCTTTCGTTTACGACACAAGTCACAAACCGTCGTCCCAAAGCGAATATTTCCAGTGGGGACAGGTTTAGTAACCTGATCCTGGCACAGCATTCGACGTTTTCCTATGAGACGTCAATGACCTCACCTCCGTTAAGTGCTGTGAAGGGAGAGTGTCTGTCACTCAGCCTCAGAGCATCTGCTCTCACTACACTGCTGGCAGTCTGCTGCCACATCGCGTGTGGCTCGGGCTGCGTTTGTACGACCGGGCCACGGGGCCGTGACAGTGGATAAATAAGATGAGTTAACGGAGTGGCGAGGAGCGAGGACGGCCGGCGCAGACGTCGCTGAGTATGGAGAGATGAGGCGCTTATTAACAGCTGGAGAGCTCCTGATGGATGTGAGAGGTAAAGTAATCATCCAATCAATCACGTCTGAGCGCTGGGCCAGGCTGGGTGGGGGGGCTAGGGGGGGTTGAGGATAAATAACAGCGGGGAGAGCAGGCGGGTGTAGGCCCTTGCTGCTAACTGACTGATGCCTACACTCTTCTGTGACACAGATTACACAAAAGACACACAAATGCAATAGGAATACCGGCATGCTCGTACACGCACGCGCACACGCACACAAACACACACAGACATGAGCCCACGCACATTAACACAGCATGTAGATGGACAGTGGGAGAGGGGAGGAGGTTGACCCAAATGTCACATGCGCAGTGTCGTCTTGTTTTATTACAAGTGCTATGCATCGTTGAGGAGCTCCTCTCAGGCCTAATTAAAACACCTACCCTGTGATGTGGCAGGGGAGGTGGTGGCGGCGTCGAAGGACTCGCCAAGTCTTGATTATCTAGCAGGTTGCCGTAATCAGCCGTGCTGCCTTTCACAGGCAGCGGAGGAGGCATTTCGCCCTTGTCGGAGCCGCCCGTCCCGTTCAGCTCCAGACCTGCGCAACCACATCAGCCCACATTCATCGTCAGAACACGCCCTATTTCTGTTCTACTTCCTGTTTTTAAAAGTATTAGCATTTTTGTTCCAAAAACAAGCAAGGATTGGACAATTCAAATTTCGGAGAGAATACAATTAGCACACTCTTGATGAAAATATTCCCAAATCGATCTTAGGTTAAATTATTTATTTAAACAGGTCTTATGGACAGTGATGTCTGATCCTGACGACACCATCAGACACCAACAAGTATTGACATCAAACCTTCATTATGGTGAAATGTGGCAATGTTAGTGCTGCATTTGAACATTTATTCTTGTGCTTACTGGAAACAGCGTGCAGTGTGCTAAAGGAGAGTTTGCTCCTGGGTGTGATGGGTGGGGGTCCCGGTGAGGAGGAGGAGTTGGAGGAGGAAGATGGGGGACCGGGGGACACGGAGAGGCGGCGGTCTCCACCGATCTGGCTGAGAACTTGACTCCGTGGTCTCTGAGGCCGCAGGGGGCTGATCTGTGTGATCGTGAGCAGAGAAAAAGACGGCGGACGGGTTCAGAGATGGGAAACACAAGAGATCAGCTGAAGATCATTTAACATTGTGCGTATCTACACACATTCTACTCCTACTGGAGAGACCCTCTTCAACTGCCATTTGAATATGAAAAGCTGCTGTATGTCCTGAGGGCTGTTCCACAGTGTGGCTGCACTCAGAGCAGACACACTGACACACACACACACACAGTAAAAAGACCTCATTGCTTTGGTGATAAAACACCAAACAGATATTTGTATTGAAAGTGAAGAAGTATTTTGTCCATTTCTCTGTCTGATGAGAACCTCAACAACTATTTCCATGATAACCTCCAGAGAGGCCTTTAGGTGCTCTGCCCTTGACCCCTGAGGCAGGAAGCTCATGTTGAGAGCTAGACGGCTCCAGCTCGGTCAGGGGCCCCCTCTGAAGCCCGTCCCTATGCTAATCTTCATGCAGTAAGCCAGGGAACATTCCCACTGGGCATGCAGAGCAGAGTGAGAGCTACTGTAATGGACACAGCGGGGTGAAGAGGGACATGAGCACAGACAGACAGACAGACAGACAGACAGACAGACAGACAGACAGGAGTGGGAGCAGATGAGTGGTAGGGCAACACAAAGGTAGAATGTTGAGGGGAAAAATAAAATAAAACAAAAATTAAA
The DNA here is from genome assembly GCA_016785345.1 of Trinectes maculatus. NCBI lineage: Eukaryota > Metazoa > Chordata > Actinopteri > Pleuronectiformes > Achiridae > Trinectes > Trinectes maculatus. The sequence goes on from JAFBJQ010000104.1 coordinate 237,605, forward strand.
GTGTTCAGGACCCTGTTCGACATCAAATGTTCACGGCAAAACCATAATATGAATTTTCAATGAATAATATTAGAGACAATATGGTTTATAATGGGAATGACCCAGGTTTCAGGAGCATGGCTGCGCTCGGCAGATGTTATGATATTCTGCCCATTTTGATTTGAACTGATTTGATTATTCTAGCAAACAGGTTTTTGGCAGCGCTGAAAAAGAGAATCCACAAGCATCAGTGGGAAAGGTTTATTATCACAGGTCTGCAATAACAGGGAGAAGAGAGGAACACTGTGATGCCGCCTGAGGAAGAGCGCTGAGCTGCAGGCTGCCAGTCGGAACTTCATTTTCTCTTCTTCCTGCCACCGACATTTTCCCCCTTTTCTCCTTTTAACTCTGACCATCCACAACAGAAACGGAGCAAAAGAGATGAAACTGTGAAGAGGGACATGAAGATACAGAAGGATGGGATGGTTACGGGGAGGGAGGAGAAGCCATACCGTCTCTGAGAGGATGACGGCCTCAGCTGGCTGCAGCTGAATCTCCGTGGCCTTCATCTCCTTGTCGAAGATCTCCTGGTGCTTGCTGTTCCTCTTCTCCTTCTTCTTCTCTTTGCGCTCCCGCTCAGGTTCGTCCCGGTCCAGCTTGTCCTGAGACTTGGTGTGCAGCTTCTTTGGTAAGAGAGGCTCCAGGGCAAAACTGAATGGAAGACAGTGTATTTGTTGTGAAATGATGTGAACTGAACTGTATGTGAAATGAAAATACAAAAACGAGCCGTGATACAGACCTGTTGAAAATAATGACATCATTTCATTAAATTACAATGAACTCAAACGGGATGATAGGTTAATATTGTTGGGAAGGATATTTGTGGTGCAGCTGTTACCCATCTGAGCCAGGCCTGGAGGGGGAGTTGTCCGAGGAAATGGAGGTGACTGAGGCCACTGACAGAGGCCTCTGGGAGGAGGGCATGGTGAAGGAGCGCACCATGGAGTGTGGCCGAGGCCCCCGCCGTTCATCTGCTGCCGGCTGACACACAGGAGAGAGGAAGAAAAACAACAACAAAAAAACAAAAAAAACAGAAATAATTCAGCTCAAAAGAGCATTCCTGATTTTTGCCTCAGTGTGCTTATAGATCCAAAAGCATCACGGCACTGTGCCCAAAACAGCAAGGCATCAGAGTGGCCTTGCTGTTATTGAACTGTTCAGTCTGTAGCTCTTTGTGACGTCCATAATATTGCGCGAGAGATACAGGGTGGACGTTCAGGGATGGGATTTAACACTCTGGTCACATGGACAGATTCAGTTTTAAGGATGAAGGTCATTAAAGGTACATAAATACACAAGCATGACCAAACTCTGAACGCAGCAACAAACCCGAAAGCAAAATATGCTAAGAGTGGCGTTAATAACGATCCCCTCTGCGTTTCCTGACTCTGTTCAAGTGAAGAAAAGGGCCATGACATCTCTGATGGGATAACGTTATTATCCCAACCTGGAAATAGATGGATTTTCTCTCTGTTTTAAAGGTCACCGTCCTCGCCCTTTAGACAGCGTGAAGAGCCCAATAGCTGTGGCTTGATTGTGGGAAAAACTTGGCCAAGCGTCAATTAAATCAGTAACGGAGGTGAGAAATGGCAGTCGATCCTGGGCCAACTCCAATGACTGACAGCACTGAGCTTCTGTCTGCACCTTCCTTAATGTCCTATATTGAAATGTCATGTGGTGTGACCTTCCCCTGGGGACTGTTATTTTACCTCTAGGGAATACTTGAAAAAACACAAAACAAATAAACAAACAACAAACAAACCCTGCACCGTGTAAGATGTCGATAAACCATCCACCCATACTGTGTGTTGCTATGCTAAAAACACATAATCCGAGGTAGATGTGAAGTCTATTCAATTCCAGCCTGAGTCTGGTCTTCAGCTGTATGTCCCTGCTCAGGAAGTGGATAGCTGACGTGGCGCTTTATATGCATCAAACAGGTCTTACCAGGCTCTTCACGCCGTACTGTTTCTCCACCTTCTCCCGCAGCTGCTTGAAGCAGGCCTCCATGCGGTCGTGGAAAGGCCTCAGTGCCTCCGTGACCTTCTCCCTGTGGATGCGAACACCTTCAGCGAGGTGTGGGATCTGGCAGAGCAGAACAGCAGAGTAAGAAGCCGATACACGGCAAATACATGAGACATGAGAGGTGAGTCAGTGCGAACCCGTGTCTTTTGTCATCACTTCCACATATATCCAATTTAATGCATATGACCTTTGGACCCCTGGCTGTGCGTAGTCAGCAACAGAGTGGAATGTACATCACTTGCAGTGTGTCGGTGTGCGCGGGGAGGGAGTATCAGTGAAGGTGGAGGGGGACTATATCAGAAAGGGCTGTTGCTATGACGCTCCCTCCTTGCTTCTCCTACCACCAACATCATCAACTCATCTTAACGCAGGTGCAACAAAGGTGGCAACGAGAAAGCACAGACAGACTACGTGCATAAGTATGTACTGCATGTGATGGATGTTTTCCTCTCCGCCTCTGATGCAAATAGAGCTGTGATGCATCCGTCGCTGCTGCTGCGCCTCAGATTGTCGGCAGCTGGTGAATAACAACACTTTGACTACTAACACAGGGGAGTAAGACAGAGGTAGAGACTGAAACTGCCACCTTCAGCTTTTTAATAACTAATCTGACAAAAAAAGTGTGTTTTGTTTTCCCTATTACCCATTTATGAAATCACATAAATCAATAACTCACCAGAAATCAGGTAAAAAAAATACTTAGTGCCTGTCTCACTGCCATGGGAGAAATACGCTTTTATGCCTCTACATAAGTAAGAACTGAATAAATGAATGAACGAATGAAAAATGGGATCTGATTCACGTTTATCTTCATCCATCTGGGTCAGAGTTTTGCATTTGCACAAACATTAATAACACATTCACCTCAGTAAACGTCAGTAAATGCAACAAAGAATCTGGTCAGCGCACAAAGACGTGTGGCAAGTCTCCTGCATACGTGCACCAATGTGGAGCTTTGTGTGTGCGCGTGCGAGATTCCCGAGAGCCTGCTCGCCTTTCTTCCCGTTCTCTGAGGCTCAACCTGTCCCGCCACAGCAGGCGACATCAAGAACCGACTCCTCTGAGCTGGCACACGGCACCATCTCATTTTTGTGATGCAACCCTGAGTAATAATCTCAAATGGTGCATGTTTGATGTACAAGGGGGGGTTCCACATGTGGGGGGGCTTCACAACAAGGGCAAGAAATGCGAATGCAGATTCCCACATCTATGCTGCTGTGTGAAAACCAGTCTCTTTCAAGTTCCCAGCCATGTGCTACACTGCTCTGATGACTCACACTGTCTCACATCTTGTATTGGAGACGCACACAATGAGTGGAGCAGTGTGAGCACAGCTGGGGAACATGTATCATAGAGTCTAAAACACTGGATCTTTCACTGGCTGAGTGTTAGTCTCCACGCACTGCACCACAATAACCTGCAAGGATTTCCACTGGTGCTGAAGACCTCCATCATCACCACTGGGAGAGAGTGTTACAGGAGAGAGGGGGATGCTGAATGTAAAAAAAAAAGGAGGAGCGGGGAACGGGAGAAAGAGAAGAGTGAGAAGGTCAAAAAAAAGAGAAGGAAGAGACAGAAAAGGGGAGAAATGCAGTGAGAGTGAAAGCTGAGGCAAGATTCACGTCTCCCAGGATACCCACGTCTTTTTTTAGACCTCAGGATGATTGAGAGCGACTGAGTGGCGGCATGGCAACAGAGACCTGCTTGGTGGCTTCGTGGAGACAAGATGAGTGGAAGACACGAGCTCAAGGTTGCAAACGCAAATGCAAAAACACAGGCGGATGCACACGCATACACACACCCCTCCCCAACCCCCCCGCCCCCATGCTTCAAGGAAGTAGTGTAATGTTAAAGTTTTTATTCCTCTAAAGGACACCGCTTCCTGTGAGGCTGACCTCAACCGCTCATAATTAGACAACGGAGACCTGCATATCTATACATCCAGATATATATATATATATAAGATATTAAAAATGCATACTCCAGAATATATACGATAACGCGGGGAAACTGGTTAAACTTTTATAAGTAAAACCAGCAGGGTTTAAAGAAAATGAAACTGTGTGTGAGACGCTGGGACGCTGGGATGCGACGTCGATGTTTATTTTCCCCACGCAAGTCACAGCATGGAAACTAAACATCCACACTTACAGCTAAACTTTGCGCACATGCCGTGTTTACAAATGACGGCCCAACTCCATTTATAAACAGGCAAATGCCAATGCAATCAGCTGACGAGACACTGAAAGAAATGGCCTCACTCTTTAATAGGAGCCCCCTGTTCCCTATTAAAGACTATTAGACACAGGGTGTTGTAAATGACCCCTACAGGTCAATGACCGAACAGAGACCCATTACTTTTAACTCTGTGATCACACTGCAGCGAGAGCTTTTAGCTACATTTGTGCCATGTGTCCAAAGCCTATGCTGATTATAACTTATAAGAGACATCACAGAAACCACTACTTTAAATTTGCCAGAGAGCTTTTTACAATCCTTAATTTCCTGATTTCCAGTTGCTCATTTCCTCTCTAATTACGAGACGAAGACAATGCGACTAACGCAGCACGCTGGCCCATTTCTCCTCGTTTAGTTTGGAGCGGCCTCATCTTCATTTGTCTCATTTAGACAGACTCAAGATGGGAGATAAACAAGCATGCTGGCTCTGGCAGGGAGACAGCTGATCACATTCCAAGTCAACAGTGCTGCTGCACGCATCTCTTTCTTAGTTCTCTGCACGTATATGTTTGCTTTCTCCATAGTCAAATGAGTCAGTCGGTGCTTATGGAAGATGCATATGACCATTCTTTCAAAGACTGAGCCGAGGGAATGTGAAGGACGTCCTGACCTGACGCAGCGACTGAGACAAAGCCAGTCGTATCTCTCATACTGATTGTCCTGTTGTGTATGAGAGAGCTCCTGCTAATTAGCACTGTGGATTGCGGGTGTAGGATGATTTGGAAATAGCAGTGTGATTTTTTGGGTCAAAATAAATCTTACATTGGTGCTGAAATGGAATATGTCCTGTCTGCACACCACTTTGGATGCAGCACAAGGACTCTGAAGCAAAGGAAATTTTTACTTTCATTGTTATTCAGTGCCTTTTCCTTGGCTTGAATATAAAATAATAACCGACAGGTCTTAAAGGTAAAAATCCAGACATAACAGCAGTGTCAGATTGAATCTGCATTATCTTTCCCCCCCATTAACACAATGAATTTAAATAGCTACTAATATGGAAATAGTAACATTACAATATAGTAACTAGAGTAACATCTGTGAATGGCATCACAGAGGACGTCAGGCTTGTCGACCTCAGTGACAACAGCAGAGCCTTATAAAGACAAAACGTTTCACAAACACAAAACTGACAAGCTTTTCACATTTGCATGAGTTTCACCAGAGATGTGAAACATGAATGTTAACCTATATTAATAGAACAAAAAAAGGAACAGCTATCACACATTAAATTCATTTTCTTTTTCCTCGCAGGTAAACAAGAGGAAGCAGACAGGAAAACGTCTGTGAGCATGTGTGGTGTGTGTGAAGAACATCCAGATGTTTCAAGAAGAAACTGCTGGTCACAGTTTTCTTTTACCTGCTTGAGCTGACTGAATTAGTAAAAATCCTTGACTTAAATCATTTAGACCACAGTAACTTACACATGAGGTCACTGCCATTTCCATCACCTGAAAGAAGGAGGGGATAACCCAAAGCAAATTAACGCTAATTAGGAGCGCTCAATTATACCGAAAGGCCAAGTGGCACAAATTTACATTTTCACGCCTCTCATGCTCAGTGTCTTTCACTGCCTGTAAGCTATTTCCTGAAACCAGCCATGGAAAATAAAATAGCGCAGAATATGATAAAGCGCGTCCTGTTTTAAAGAAACACCCTGTGAGGCGCAAGTCATGGCACTTTTCTATGAACCCTGACATCTGTGTCAAAACAGTGTGATGTGTCACCGTGGCGACATGACGTATAGGGGACTGTAGAGAGGTGCGGCCTTACCTGCCAGGCAATAAGGTCCTTCAGTTTCTCTATCTTTTCCAGGTCCTCAGGGTGTTCCTGCATGTATTTGTCATTGAAGAAGGCCTGGAGAAAAGGTGGAAGAGAGACCAGAGTTACAGTGTGTGTATTTGGAGGGGGGTGGGGTGGGGTGGGGGTGCAGGGACAGAAGACAAAGAACAATCAGAAATTGTCTGGGACTGGGCACAGCTGGTAAAATGAGAAAACGCTGGCCAGGACATCAGTCTCTTCTCGATCCCCTGCAGAAATGACCCGAGGCCAAAGACTTCACGTCACACTTCCTGTTTCATACTGCGAAAAAAAAAAAATGCGCAGCAATTCCAGGAGAGAAAAAAAAAACGGACTTTAAATCATCCAACAATACAGAAAACGAGTTTCCTTCTCTGCAAGAGTCTCCATTATGTTATGATGAAGAGAGTATGCAGGAGAAATATGATACAATTACCCCTTAGCAACTGTACTCCTCTGCAAAACAATCAAACTGCAATTTACATTCAAGCCTCATATTATATATGTGGTGGAGACTGAGGGAATTTAATAAAACAGATTCAGTTTGTCATAATTAGTGTGTGAGTTCTTGCGTTATTGCCAAAAAAGGGTGTTGTGGGTATGGCACAGTAACCGTGAGCTCTTCAAGTCTGGATTCAATGTGAATGTGATGATTTGTTTTTCAAAGCAGGAAATCATGCCCAGGCATAACACCGTCCACCTAAATTAGTTTTCAATACAGATTTATATATTAGAAACCGACAAAGTGTATAATTACGTTTTTAGTCTGGAAAATACAAATCCTTACTCAAGGTATTTACTTGTTTTGGGGGACACAAAATCACTCTTCTTGAGGTTGATTTAACGTTCATGCTCAAATTAACTTAATATAATAATAATATTCACATTTCACTTTTAAGGGACAAAAAAAATCCACCTTGCTCAAATCTAGGGTTCTTGGACATATTTGTGTCAATCACTTGTTTTTAGTTCAAATGATATAGGATAAAACAAAATGAGACAATAAGGAGACAGAATGATTACTAGACTCGTACCTTCTCATAGTTGGTGAAACCTCCCATGACAGCCGGGTCCACAATTCCATTGAGCAGCATGGAGAGGGGGTTGATGGGAAGGTTGGAGTCTGCGAGATGCCTCTGCACCATGCTGCTGATCTTCTCATTGGTCAGCTGCATTGTTTCTATGGCGTTTTCCAGTGGACTGATCTCCTCCTGCAACAATGTAAGCAAAGGTCTCATCAGGTATTTCCGGCACTTCCTCACCTCTGTTATTACACATACACATACATCACATCACTGTCTTTGTGATCACAACAATAAAGCGAGCAAGGTTTTTTATATATATATATATATATATATATATATATAAGATGGGTATAGAAACCTTTAACTAAACACATAAATCAAGCAGGATAGAGAGGTAATGAATCATTTCTTCACGGCGCCCATAAACGAAGCCCGCAACTGTCAAATGAAGATGGATAGTGCATCGGTGTAGGGAATTTCAATTCCCAGGTCAACAGAATATGATTGGCAATTCAGGGAGAAGAGGAATAAAACGCTTAGGAAGCGGTGTCAGAAAAATAGATTCCAACTCAATCCTTGCAGCTCCAATCTCATGACTTCAAAATAAAATCGCCCCCCTTTGCATCACGCTACCAAGAATTTAGAAGAAACACAAGACGATTGTTGAATAAATGTCAGATTTAGACTTCAGCCAAACAAATAAGATGTTGTGCCAGCGAGGCAAATCTCCAATCTGTGCTGCGATGTCTCAGGCCAGCTTGATAAAAAGCATTGTCAGATCGCAGGCTTTAGCTGGGTGAATCTCAGCCCAGTCATTAAGCTTTAAATAGAGAGTCCGACCTCAGGGACTTGGCCTCTCCCTGGCTCATCTGGAGGGCAAGCTGCTCCTGACAGCATGTTCCAACACAGTCTGAAGAGCTCTGCTCTGAATTAGTGTGGCTTTGGAAAATAACTCTTCAACACATGGAGATGGGGGTTGGGGGGGATCAAGCATTTGTCGTGAAACGATTGCGGATGTAGCGACCAGAACGACCACCGTGGGGGGCTGTGGGTATTGATGCAGAGGGAGCCCTGGTTGTAGATAACCTCAGAGAAGAGGTGGAGAAATGCGTACTCATATGCACATAAAAAAGTAAGGAAAAACACAAAATAAAAAAAAACAAGTAATTACTTGCACAAAACCTATACAGGATAATAAAAAAAATTGATTGGACAAATCAATTAGGCATGATCAATTAAGCAGTCCGACTCATATTCCTGCTCACTCCCGAGCCACAAACAGAGACACTGGAACCAGCATTTTCATTCCTCACAACAACGAATTAAGACATTAACTAAGAAGTGCCAGTTCCAAAGGCTACAGCAAAAACTAAAACCATTTGTCCCAGTCAGCCTGTTCTCCTATTAATGGGTTTTCGATAGCGCAAACAAGATAATTCTATTACAGGAAAGTCAAAGGCAAGTTTCCAGCTGCATTTTCTTTGGAAAGCTTTAAGGAACAGCGGGTGAATCAATGTGAGAGTGAACGTGCCCCGTCGTTACTGCGGGGAGTGGCCCGGCTGCGTCCACATGGGTGTCTATATTGCTTAAATGGACAAATCATATTGATTGCTTCTGAGCTCGGCTGCAGATCCTCATTCGATTAGGGGGCCTGCCTGGCAAACAGACCCTTCCTCTACTCACCGTGGAGACTGACTTGACTTCAAACCAGCGCAGGATGCCGGGCAGTTTGTAAGCCGTGGTGTACTTGGTCCGCTCGATCCACATGTTCTGTAGGCAAAGTGACAAAGACACAAGATGAAAAAAGGGAACAAGGCGGAGATGTAAAGTTGTCTTGATGTGGTGCGTATCAATTTACAGCTGCCAAACCACATTGATATAAGCTGTCAGTGAATGGCTCTGGAGGGCGGGCTGGCGTCTGTGACGTCCCTGCGTTTGCAGCAGCTCATTAACGCCTGCTCCTTGACGACCGGACTAAGATGTAATCTCTTACAATACATTCTGGAGCTCAACTAATGACACTGAGTCTGACGAAAAGGAAAACAAATATAACACCAGAGGAGATTTCACTTGTAAGGTCTCAATACGCTCATATAAATGAAAGGCTATTTACCAAAATGAACAGCTAATGACGATTTAATTACACTACATTACGATTTAATTACAAATATATGTCTATGGTGACAATTGTCAACAAGATCGACAGAGACAATATGAGTGGGAACAGAGATCTATCACTGCTGTGCCGTGAGTCCTTTCAGCGGGACAACATTACAGAGTGTGTCTGAGATGAGTTAAATGCATCATCCTGCTCTGCTGAGGTGATGCTACTGTAAACATGCACAGGGAAGGTGTAAATGGATCTCATTCGTCTCCCCTGTCACCTGAAACCTGGCTATTAAGTGTGCACAAGAAGTGACGCGGGGGACGCGCCTGAATCAGGACTCAAGGTAACTGCATTTGGATCACTGTCCATCATGTAGAGACGCACTTTGTGTCTCTGAAAACAAGATGAAGTCATGGAAAAAGATTTCTGGGTTTGATGAGGAAAGTTCTGCTCAGCCACTGATTTACTAGATAAGAAACAAAATAAACGACAGTGGAAGCATAAACCTCAAATACTGATAATCGAGTGGCAAACCTCCTGTTGGGTCCTATACATTCATTCTGTGCATACATAAACATTAGATGCTCCAATGTCATAAAGGATAACTCTTTATGATACTTTGGCTTTGTTTTTTTCATATGAAAAAGCACGATTACATAAAACGATTTAGAGCATGAAAAAAAAAATCACAGCAATTACCGCAAACTCATTGTCAGGGTCCTTCTCTCCCTTCCTCACTGGCCTGGAATAGTGGAATTTATGGACTTCATTTACTGTGTAGAAGCTGTGGGGAGAGAAGATCAGCAGCTGAGTAAATTAAAACTGTTATGGGCAGTCTACAGCTTGATTCAAAGGTTGATTGCTTTGCTTCGGGTCAAACACAGGACAGGCCTCATTCCAGAGGAGCTCTGCCAGGAACTGGGCCATTTAGCATGCTGCTTCGGAGCAGCTGTCCAAAGCACATCCTTATCCACACGGAGAATAAAGCCATTGTTGGGTGGTGCATATCGGTGACAGCCCGTCAGGTCAGACACATGTGACAGAGGCACAAGACTGGTGGGGATGAACTCTGCTAAAAAGGTTAATAGAGTGTTAACAGGAGGGAAATGATGATGTTAACGTGGTGACAGTGGGAGCAGCTGTCGGGACATATATTGAACAAAGTCTCCAACACAGTGGCATCGCTCGCTCCTTCTCCATCTTTTTTTTACTGTCTCTCCTGCCGCTAGAATTCACACTCTCCTGGTGAGAAAAGCACAGATTATTATTATCATGACTATTATCCTCATCCAGCAGATTGCAGTTCCACTCCCTAAAACAATGCCATATGGCTGAAAGAGCGCGGTCTGACTTTATTAGCAAACCAACTATGAATAAAATATGAAACGTATCTGGGCTGTTGCAAAGCCACCGCCTTGTTTGATGTTTTTTAGTAGCGGCAATAAGTGTGTGCAGATGGGCTGCAGTGTTTTATTAGCTCCTGTGACGTTCAGACTACAAATGATGAGTTGGCCTCTGGTCTTCAGCCACTTACCACATTATAATGACGATCGGTTGCTCCCTCCCACAACAGGTCGCAAAGAGCAACCCGCTATTTAATGAAAATGATAAGTCTTATTTCCAAATGATCTGAGGAATGCATCGTATGTGCAACCCCAGGTCAACTCTTGATATGTCGCTGGCCAGCAGGCTACAGATGATGCAGTAGCGTGGTCTGGACAGAGCGAGGTCAGAGGTGTGCGCTCTGCCTGCCTGCTGCTGCGACCCGTTGGCTCAGACATCTCAGTCTCGTTGCTATGCACTGCTGGTCTTTTGCAGTAAATGAGAGAATAAATGAGAATAACCAGAGAGACAGGGACAGAGAGAGAGAGAGAGAGAGAGAGCATGATGAGAGCTGGGGAGATGGAAAGGACAGAGTTGGCGGCAGAAGACCGATGGACAGACGTTAGATCTGGAACAATACTGCACATGTCAGTCAGAAAGAGCTTACAAACAAACGACCAGGCTGCTGAAGGGATCATTGTGACCAATGCTGCAGGCCGGTGATAAGATCAGTGCCCAGGTGCATTTGCCAAAATGTTTTTTTCCAAGTAAATGTCCTCTTTTAATTGTGTCCAGTGATGCGCCGGGCGGCGTATCGGAGTGAATTTGCACAGCTGAGTGATGCAGTGCACGGCTGGTGCACAGATTGAGAAAACAAGAAGTGTGCAGAGTGTTTGCTTTTGGCCCTGGTGCACAACACAAAGGTATTAATGATGTCAGAGAAACAATGTTGTACTTGGCACAGTGACTAATAACAGACGGCTGTTGCAAGTTAATGACCAGAACGACAAAAGGTCAAGCGCTGTTTGTTCTGCACAGACACACATTTACATCAAGGTTTAATCGCCTCCACCTCAGCGGTCCCCAACGCACCACGCTGCAAAAAAATGATAATGCACTTTCGCATGTCGTCCCGGGCTCTCGAGATTGTATGCTGTGTGACTTTGAATAACACGCACCGTAATTGTAAAGAAACAAATGTGTGTGGAGGGGATTTCCTGCTTACCTGACTATTTGCTCGGAGACGGGCTTGTTTTGGAACTTGGCAGGCAGGTCCAGGATGGGTTTTACCGTGAAGCACTGAATGTCTTCAGCAGAAAACATTAAGGACATAAACGGCACCATGGTGGAACTTAAATCAAATACATCAGCTTTGAATAAATCATTATTGTAAAATACAGTTTAATTCTCTAATTTCTCTCACACACTGACAGAATGCATACAGTCATAATAAAAAGCAGTCAGTTGTATTTGACATGAATAACATTGTTTATGCGAGCTATTACAATGGCGTTGTTATTGGAAAAACATTAAAAATTCATTGTACACATGTATCCCAGCCCTGAGAAGTCCCCATTGTGTGTTTATGTGTGACATGAACATATCTACTTTGGTGTACTGGGAGCAATCTGATGACTAACAAATAACTATCTGGACAAACTACAGAAGGATACATTGTCCTGATGAACACTTGATGTCCTCACTGGGTGGCGTGGTTGTCTTCATCTTCTCCGCGTTAGGGAACTGGGTGAGGAGACGTGCTTCAAAATCCTCTCGCCGCTCATACTCCTTCCCGCGGTAGATGAACATTTTGTTCTGAGGGACATGAGGGAAAGCGGTGAGACCTGGGATAGGTACATGAAGGCAGCCACACAATCATCCCACCTGATGCTAATTAGCCCGCATTATGTGGACATAAAGGTAAATTGGCCCTGCTTTTAAACTATGGCGGTACTGACAGTGTGCAGTGTCATTTCATAGACCATTTCACAAGAATATTACATTCGGTAGCCAAAAGTCATTCAGTCATGGTAGCGGGGTCTAATTGGTGGGTCCCATACTGTGGCTGGTTTAAACCCTTGGAAATGAGGTTGAGTGGAAGTTTTTTGGCTCATATTGGGTGATTAGTCAGAGTGGGCTTGCTTGGGGAGAGCACTTCTGTTTCAGTGAACTGGCAGAATGTGGAATGGTTACTACCAATTTGCTGCGGGCTCGTCCACAAACAGCTGCTGCTAACTACAGCTCGTGATGAAGTCGGCTTCAAAACCCTGGCACGGCTTCGACGCGCTGCCAATTTCTAATCAGTGTCATCGGATCATGGCAGGATGGAGGACGGGCCGGCTTCCCATCGCAGCGACTTGATAGAGGGCTCAATCTAAATGACTAGTTTCACTCTTTAGCTTAACAGGGACATCACACAGATTGAAAGTAGCGGTCTTATCGAGGGAGACGAGCAAAGCTTTTTTATTGCATTTCCTTCTTTCTGTCACAGACCATCACTGCACAATAGCTCACACAATGCAAACCCTATCCCTCATGCACGGCACACATCTCAATTCCCCAATTAATTAGAGGAAGTGGAGCCAGGAAATATGCACTGGGACATTTTCAAATTTGCTTTGACAGATATGTGGAGTAAAGGGTTGATGATTTCCTTTCGGCTGCAGGAGATTTCTTTAAATCTGGCTGACAAGTACATTGTCACAATATTCAGCTGGTGAACAAATGTGAGATTCTGCCTTTTTTAAATTTCTGCGACTCACACAAATCAGATGGAGAATGTATACTGCCTGCTTATTTATAAGGGGACGGTGGAGGCTTGTGCAATTTGTTGTGTTAATGAGCATTCTGGTCATGTGCATGTGTTTGTCTCCTTGCCATGATCATCACTTTCATTAGTCTGAATTATACACATAGCCGGTTGTCATTGGTATGATAATTCATGTGCGAATTGTATTTTCTTCCATAAATTGTGGATAAGAAAAGCAATAACATACAGTCAAGAGAAAAAAACAGCAAACAGTCATATCGCTGCAATGTCAAGGAATTCAAATAAAGCATATAGATTCAAGTTTTTGGACATTTTTCATAATGACTGCAAGATGTAATGGTGTTGCAATATAACTAGTACATTGGATATCATTCAATGACAACAGGAAAATGAATATATGTCAGGTTTTTAATTTCCTGGCATAAAGGTTTACCAGAACCAGCCTGTAAAATATGTTCAATCTACAGCGGAAGCAGACTAACAAAAAAAAAAAACAGAACAAAAAAACAACCATCTTGTTTTCTTCCAAAACAAAAGCACATCACATGAGAGGAGCGCAGTGAACGGCCCTAAAAATGTATGAGTCAGGAGCATTACTTCATTCACTGAGTGTGCTCAGGGGTCTGTCTGAGGAACACGGTGAGTGATGGAACATGAGAGTTCATATCTGAGTGTCTCCGAATGTGCCGCATCAGGACACATATTCTACACCAGCTTTCACACACCCTCAACTGAGCTTCAAGGAGAGCGCTCGCAGATGAGTAAAGTTTGTGAGTGATGGGAGGAGAGGGGAGAGGAGGAGGAGAAATGCCTCGTCCGAGTGTAAAGAAATAACTGCAGCAGCTGCAACGTGTCTGCATTTGAACTAAAGAGAAGTTGTCTAAAAAAGAAACCACAGGCGTCTTTGTAGAGCAAACGAGTCAAATGTATGTTTCAGTCCTGCTTGGAAGCTTCTCACAACGATATAAAAAAAGGCCAATAAGTGGAGTTATTTGTGACTGAAGATCTAAACAGGATCTCGTGCACCCTGGCGTCTAACAACATTAGCAATTAATAAATCATAAGCAGCCGAATTCAGCACTCGTGCATAAAATCAATTTTAAGGGTGGGGGTGAATATGAAATACTTTGATAAGTATTGATTTTTTTCCCCACATAATTGATTTTTCCTGAGGAAACTGCAACACTACTACACAAACATGCAAAACAAATACCCTTAGCACTGTGTATTATATTATATATATATATTTATAATTCGCATACCAACATGACTGTATGTACTCACAGAAATATTTCAACATAATAATGAACAAAATGTAATAGGATACAGTGAGTGTCAGAATGAAAGTGAACATAGGTTTGCTTCAGTCACCTAACAACATTAATTAGGATCATTAATGTAGCTAAAATATAATAATATAAAATCTGTGTTGCAGTAGATCTCACTTTGTACAACAATGTGATTTTAAAAGACAAAGCTATTAAAAAAGTAAAACCAGTCGGATCAGAGCCTGTTCAGCCCGCCCTGTCTGAAATGCAGTTTCTGCCCTGTCACATGAAAGTGGTGAGGAGAAGCACACAGACACTGCAAAGCCTCAAGAGACCCTTGTGAAATAATGGACTGAACAGGGGCTGATCAGAGGAGCAGTTTGAGCTCCTGCCCTGTTTGTAAATTGGACCTTTTTTTTTTACATCATCTTATTCTGTGCAGACTTTTGAGCCATTTGTTGCTTGTCTGATAAAAACGGCTTGAATCCATCTTAAAAGAGGAAAGTGCCACCTTCAGTAGCATGCAACATCCAGCCTGAACTCAGCTGGGACAGGTGAGACAGTATATTAAAACTAGATCTTCATCAGGAAGCTCTGAGAGAAGATGAAACCCACAGTGACAAAGTATCAGGTTCTAAGCCTGATAAATGTAATTTGTGATGAGCTGTGATCAGATTGGTGCAGCTGATACAGGTCTGGCAGATAAGTGGTCCACGTTACAAATGCACCCAGATACTGTTCAGTATTCCTCACATCCATTATAATCTCTGGCCAACTAATGTCAGTCATTTTAAAAATCATGACCTCTACTCCACTCCAGCTTCATTTGCAAGAACATCAGGAGAAATAAAAAGTGGCCCCAGCACGCTGTGCTCTCAGCCATATGAGGGGTGGAGAGAGCTGCTGGAGATGCATGAGACACATGTGTACTCACGCGCAGGAAGGAGGGGAATCCCATGCCATAATAGCCCACAGCAAAGTAGTCTGGTTTGGGCCGGATGACCTTCACTATGTTCTCATAGAACTGGGCCTGCTTCCTCTGTTGGGGATATAATGTTAAGCTTCATTGCCACGAAAAGCATGATCCTTATTTGTGATTTTTTTTTTAGGCAACTTTAACAAATCCATTTTTTGTTTGCATATTTAACAGGAAATGAATGACATATTCAAAACAAGACTTCTTTACCAAGGAGGCACTGAGCTGCTCAAAGTCAAACATCTCATTCTCGTACTGTTCTGCGAGCTCCTTTCCCAGAATGATCGCCTCCTCCCACATCTATAGGGAACACAGATAGAGACAGTTAGCAAATGAATCAATTGACAGGAAGCAGAGATACAGATACATGACTTGTGTTGTAATCTAACACAAATGATCTCTCCCAGGCAACAGCATTCAACATGTTAATATTCGTTCATTTTTGTATTTGATTCAAAACACTGAAACTCCAGTCCATCCGCTCTTCATCAGAGTGATGCATTTCCACTTGAGACTCATCCAGTGCATTGGAGTGGTGTCACAGATAGATGGGAGCCACTCGAACATGTTGAAAGGCTTCTAAGTGGCTTCCTGACAGATGAGATGGGGCTGGACTGATCTGGGTCAGGCTAGAGGTGGATCGAATCCAGACTGCGACTCAGATCAGCCTGCCATCAGTGGGGCAACACCATCTGGGAAACCGCCCGCTCCCTTGAGTGTTGATGCGCTCCTGCAGTCACTGTAACACTGCCTGATCACAAGTTTATCCAAGGCTCAAGTTTGTTGTCTCTTGTCGCCACATCCCGCTGAGGGACAGTTGGCTACAGAACCAAGCATGACAGTTCTAGTCCAACACTGATGACACATGCAAAGCCCTGGGACATCTTCTCTGAGAAGCTCTGGCTGCAGGTCCAGAGATCCAGTCCAAGCTCGGCTTACAGACTGAAACACTGAAGCACTAAGAGCGTGGAAGAATAGCACAGCAAACGAGTCCGAGGTAATCAGAAATGACCAATCCAAAGACAGTCGACAAGAATGTCAGTAAAGAGGTATGGGGGAGGGGGCTGGGAGGGAGCGGGGGGTGGGGGGTCATGGTAAATAAGGACAGTGGGAGAGAAAAGCAAGATAATGGGTTTTATGAAAGGTAAGAGACGACACAAAAGAGACACATTAACGCTTGTGCAGTGCGATACACACCTTCCTCCATCAGAGCATCAGCTAAAAGGAGAAGACAATTAACAATACCCAGAAGAAGCCGAACATTCCAGAACCGAACATCTTCTTCCAAAACTTCCCAGGCAGGAGGACGCGCTCAGCAGAGAGGAGAACAGCATCCTCAGAGCCGAGGATTCATCATGATTATGACCACTTATCCACATGTAGGTTATGTGTGTGTGTGTGTGTGTGTGTGTGTGTCCCAGTATATGTCTTTCACCTTGCCCTTGTCGAAGTAATTGATAATCTGCTGGTAGAGCTGATCCTTGAGCTGTCCTTGAGTGGCGGCCTGGTAGCCGTCTCTCTGGGTCAGGTGGGCGGCGCACTGCTCGTCCGACCACTGCAGAGGACACGTTAGCACTGGGGTTAACAATGTGCAATATAATACAGGAGCAAAAAGTGAAACAATAAGTGACAAGGAATCAATGGCTGAGTTATAGCCAATGCAAATAGGTGAGACTGATGTGTATTCCTTTTTACACTTGCCCCCCCCCAGCTCTCTGACAGGGGAAGATTGAAACCTAAGACCTCGACAGTGAAACAGTCAATACACAGCGAAAGGTTCAGAGAGCACAGATGGAGGTCAGAGCTTCCCGATACCTGATTCCCCACAACCCATAACCCCACAATATACAGAGGTGTGTTAGCCCCTCGGGAGCCATAGCAGTTACAGTAAGTGGAAACAGTTACAGATGCAGCGGGATTCTTTTTTAAACTGTAGTCTGTGCTCTCCATCAGACCTTTTCTTTACACTGCACTGATAATAATGAGGTTTTGGAATGAAAGTGAGCAGCCTGGCTAACACAGAGAGGGAGAGGATTGACCGCTGTGTCGTGGAAACATAATCCTGTGTGTCCTGCCACAACCAATCCATTACCCGCCAGCTTTAATTGGAAATTCTGTTGTGTTGTGTCGCAACCTGAAGAGTTCAGATCTGTGAGAAAATCTGCGAGGGGCCATATCTGAATAGCAGAGCTGAGACATTTGCATATCCTGCTGTGGAGATGGGTTAAAAAAAAAGAAGCAATTGCTCGGCACATTGTTGAAGGGGGATGCTGGGAGGCTTTGGATCAAACTATTGATTCCTCTACAGCTGGACTGCAGCGTTTAAATGGTAACAGGGTCTCTGTTTATTCATGGACGGCAAGTGACCCTGCATCGACAAAACTAAAGTGCTGATGCGACTGTGACAATACACAAAGTGACTCTAATTCATCAGCTGTTATTATACTGCTGAAGGAACTCGACTGGCTGACTAATTATTATTACAGGAGCCACTTTTACTCTGTGAATGGTGGTGGATGCATACTGGTGCATCTATTTTAAGGTATCACTGCACTAAGAGTACTGTAGATCTGTTGTACGTCTTAGCTGCTTTCAGGAACAGTTAGATACCAGCTGTGCTGTGCACAGACGACTCAAGGTGGAAAAGACGCTGCACGAGCAAATCTGTCCTGTTAGCAGCCATCCCATGTTGTCATGGGATTAAAGGGATGACAGCCAATCACTGTGAGTCTTGTTCACATGCAAATTCAAAGACACACACACACACACACAAACATTTAATGCCCATCGTTCAATACCACCAGCCTGATAACATCTTAAACAAGTTTGGGTTCCACATCTGTGCTGATTGAAGTATTTAAGGTTGTGTAAATGGACACTGATCTGTCGTTGGTGTGGTGTGGGTGTGTGTGTGCACCTTGAGCAGCTTGGCGTGCAGCAGCAGTGTGTAGGCAGCCTCAGTGTAGTTGTCACACTCTTTGTGGAGGTCACACAACTTGTACAGGTACCTGGCAAGAAAAATCACAATGATTTATGGGTGGTGTCTGGGAGGTTCTCTCACACCTTAACAACACACAGAAAGTTAACTCCCCTCGACTGATGCATCCTGACAGGCCCTTATACCGCAAATAGTTTTTGTCAGGCAGATGAATGAAACCCTGACTAGCATGATTGTGGAAATGGAAACGTATTACAACAGAATCAAATATGTGAATCTGGATCTGTGGGGGAGTGCAGGCAGCTGGGGAAAATGAGCCCTATGTGCAGCATTTGAGTCTTTAGCAGGTTAAAACTGAGCTCAAACGAATTCAGTGAGTCTCCTTATGTGGTGTGTGTGTAAAAAAAATTACTGAAATGCTAGAACTCTGAATAAACTCACCTGATGTACATTTCCTCTCTGTCTATCTCCTTGTAAAAGTTCTACAGGAACAAAAAGAAAAGTCATTACAATGGGTTTAAATGGGTTTTCCCACTGACAACCATGGCAAACTCAAAAGGTGCAGGGAGTCGTGCTTACAACGAACCATTCAATATCCTGGCTTTGTGACAAATTCGTTTTCTTAACTGGGGACAAATTAAAATGCAGCGGGCAAACATTTAGCATCTACAGTACAACAGGAAAGTAAGTTGGCTGCAGTCGGATTTACAGCAGCAGGCCAAAACCAAACCCGTGTATTTTATACAGGGGACAGGACTCAGAGTCTTTTCAATGCCACATGTCACGTGAAATAAAACTGACATTTTGCCTGCTCACTGATAAAATGTCACTTCACAGCGGTGAGCTGCTTTGTGATTACATCCTTAACGCAGAGGGACATGTGTGACTGTTATTGTCTGTGTCTGTTCCTGAACAACGCCTACATGAGCTGTGCTTGACGCGTGCCACTTCATGAGGGGGCTTCTGTGTCATTATGTGTCCGGACAATGAGAAACATCTGTCTTACCAGCACGTTGACGGTACAGCTCATGCGGTTTTCCTTGTTCTCATCGTGCATGATGGTCCTGTAGTCCAGCAGCCTCTCCAGCAGGCGAACCACCAGGGTGACAAAGTTCTCGCCGCTCTTGGCCAAGTACTTGTGCTTCCTGCAGTGTTCCAGCAGACTAGTGTGTGTGTGTGTGTTTGTGTTTATTTGTAGTGCAGGCGTGTTTGTGTGTGTGGTAATTGGTTGTGAATGTAAAAAAGAGAGAAAGCATGGGCAGAGAGGAAAACAAATGTGAAGTGCACGGAAGCGGCTCATCGACTGTTTTAAATGTCATCCGGTGCCACTGAGGAATCGGGGAAACATTCTTTCTTCTGCCAATTAAGGCAAAGTTAGCGTCCCTGCGTACCGGGAGCACAGATCACAGTGGCAGACGGCGACGAGCGGTCGTGTGATCGCCAGCGCAGCTGATTATTTTGAGGAGTGCTATGCTGCAATTAGCTTTTTATCGAACTCGTGAGAGGCTCAGGCACGATCCTGCCCGTTAATCAGCACTTACATTTTCTGAAAGAGGACTTTGTACTGCTCGTCTCCGCGGCCCCCCTCCACCTCGTGATCCAGCTTGGTGATGATCTCGTTCTCAAACTGCAATTAGACAGAGCAGGCGTAAATAATCAGTGCAGCTAATTTTTCAATTCATTAACGCGATCTTGCCTGTCTCGCTCTCACCCCCCCACCCCCACCCCTCTCTGCATCAAGGATCTGTGCCTGGACTTGGAAAGTGTGGGTCTGTCCCCCTGGTGCAGACCAGCTGCATGACATGTCCCTTTCATTCTTAAAACTTTATCTCTATAAATATGGTTAGATGAAAGAACGGGGCTGCACCATGAGACACATCCCCCTTAATTCTGCTCTGCAGCTTCTCACAGTGATGCACGACCTTTATTTCTCTGACATTTGTAAGTAGCAGACGTATAAATGCAGGTTTTATAGTGTTATAACTCAGACTTCTTGATGCGCTCATGTGTCGACAAGAACAAGAATGTTGAGCAAAAAGAGACAAACGCTGCTCTCTGTTAAACTACACGAGGATTTACAACACCCTCGGAGAGGAGAGGCCTCTGTAAAGTGAATATTACTGGCTTGCAGCGTAAGAAGGCGGCTGGGTCACAGTGAAGAATGATCACATTTCACTGAAAGTGAAGAGAGTGAGGAAGTGGCGCACACCATCACTGAACTAGATCCTGACTGACACACTGAGCTTAATTAGCAGCAGTCTCTCTCCATCGACCCCCAACAGACTGCACTTCTGGCAGGGATGATGGGAGCGAGGGATGCTGCTTAAACTAGCACTCACTTCACAGGACCAGCACAGACGCTGCTGCTTTATAATGTGATACTTTATAATATGATTAACTACAATAGGCATCGCATCGTTTGGGGGGAAAAAACATAAACATCCTGAGACATCTCACGGCAGACCAGCTGCAGCCAAATGGATTTCCTCATGCAGAAAGGCTTCATTTTGCTCTGTAACGAGCCGTGACATCGAGTCTCACTCACCGTGGCTGTTGATAATCGCGGCACAACAAAATGAGATTTGCAGAATGACAAAACAGGCTTGTGGCTATGAAACTTTTCTCTCAGATGGACAGTCCTTCACCACGGTCTACTCCTCTTACATTTCCCCAAACCAGCACTAGCCGCTGTTTGTCACGCCGCAATTATTCGTGTTTGAGAAGACGCACCCGCTGGAAGCTGCAGGTGGAGTGGAACTCGCACTGCATCATGTCGAAGAAGATGGGGATGGTGGCCTTTCGCAGCTCGATCTCAGGGACCAGCGTCATCTCCAGGATAGGACCCACCATCTCCGGAATGAATCTGATCTTGTGTGGCCCTGCGAGAGGAGAGAGATTCAAATGCATGTTACACCACACACCGCTCGCTTGTCGATTTCAGGCTGAACAAAACAAGAAAAACATTTTCATTTTAAAAGAGCATAACAGCCTAACACGCTGCAGATTTAAAAGTAGCTGAAACGCAGCATAGATCTGGTTCGCCGTGTTATCAAGTCTCCTCTCATCGCAATTTTCCATCACAATGATGCAGTAAACAACATCAAACCAAACAGCTCAGGTTAAAAAAATAATAGCAAGGGGCTCATTAAAAAGCCAGTGAATGAGTCAGTCTAATCTGGTGGAAAACTCTAATTAAGGGATCAGATGGTGCGAGTTACAATGAGATGAGTTTGATGGAAACACAGGTGCCTGAATCACACCAATCACCTCCACTACTGTCTCATTCCGTTGAGACTTGACTGCTGAGTCTCTCTCATCATGCATAAAGCTAATTAACACATGATTGTCTATATTTAGCTGTTGGGCTTCCTAGGCTGACTCATAATGACTGTGAATGTACTTAGTTGGCAGATAATCATAAGCGTTAATTGAGAAAACAACACTTTAACACATGTCAATGGCAGGGATTTCACTGCAGAGTATTCAAATGTATCTGATTCCTAGTGAAGTTTTTCCTTGGTTATATGAGAGCAAAACTGAACATACTGACAAAAGAGTTGGTCAACCTACCCAGATTGTACCACATATCCCTGATTTCAAAGCCAATTTGTCTTCTCATGTCCTGGTACCTGAAACACAACACGGAAAACAGTTACACAAGCTGAAATTCAATCATTAGTGATTTAAGGCTGGAGAGAGATAAAATACTGACTGAACAAACAAAACTATAAACTAACTAACAATCCAACAACACAAAACAATAACTGCAGTTGCAATTTCAAATGGGCAACACTGTTCGTGTGAGGACTGGACTAACAAACACTGTTTGGCTATATTTGGCTGATGAGTGTTGCTGCTGATATTGAGATTTTAACAGAACCAAGGGAAAATAATGAAGAGAAATACAATTAATTGCAAAAACCTAGAAAAGGTTCACTCAAAACTAAATGTGGCTTATAGCGTACACAACACATAATGCAAATGCATGACACACCTGAGAAGTCATCACACATATGATATTTTGCCTTCATGCATTTAAACATGCAGATGATGGCCAGATGACACGAGGCGAAGTGTCTGATCAGACAGCCTTTGTTGATACTAGTTGTCTGAGGTTGACTTGGTGACTCAAGAGCCCCAGTATAAAACAAAGATTTGCCATATCCCTTCCATCCTGACTCTTTGTCCAGCGTTTACGTATGAGGGCTTTTAAGCGGATCAGCTCTGCCATGTCAAGGTCATGAACCAATCGTCATGGCGGCTTGAGACCCGTCTCCGTGCCTGCCATGCTGTCCCGGGTCGTGGAGAGGACAAACAGCGTAGTGGAAAGGACAGAGAGGGGGGGACAGACAGGCAGACAGACAGTGAATGATGGAGGGAGTGAAAATAGTGTGCAGTGGCAGAAAGTGGAACAGGTTCTGTGAGAGCGATCACATGAAACAAAGAGAGCGACTTAACCTCGCTCAACACAAGCTGATAAGAAGCAAGTTCAAGCCTGAAATTGTTTGAAGATCAAAAACAAAGTGGAAGATAAGCGTCCCGAAAGAGCTGTGTCTGACGCCTTTCTCCCACCGGCCCGGCCCGGCACGGCCCGGCCCATTTTAACTGCACCACTGAGGAAATCACACTGGTTGGTCACTGCAGCGTATGACTGCAATAAACCACAATATTGTGGTTGTGCTGTGAGGCTTTGACAGACCATTATGGTCTGTGGCTTAAAGCAGGCTGTGTGAACCACCAGGCTGGTTAAACAACCCGAATCACCACCATGTGGTTGACGCCTCTGCTGAAAATGTGTGTGTAAAAAAAAACAATCAGAATTTGCCTAATTTGCTGCTATTCTAGTATTTTGTAAATTAACTGTAGCTATAATCTGCGAAACCACTTTGATCTATCCACAAATCTCATGCCCTCACCAGATGGTGGCACTGCAGGCGCCCACACCATTTGCCCCGCTGACATCAGACTATCACACTGAGGGACTGATGGAGGCCCTGTGACACCTCTTCACAGCACACATGACACCTTGCATCACACTGGAGCTAACTATAAGGATGGTTCTCAGTGTGACTGTTGCTGTGACCTCTAATTAATACTCACTTCCACACACTGGGATCTTCCGCAGCAGCCTGCAGCCCTGACGGAGCACTGAAACCCCATCAACCCATTTTGCCAACATGCCAGAAAGATGCATGAATGTTTTCTGACAGAGAAGAGACAGGCATTGGCAGAATCCATAACAAAGAGCTGCGTATCCTGTCCACTTCACCAGATTCAGCTGTCAGAGGGAGGCATATTGCAAAGCCCATGCATTGATCTTTAGGCAGAGTATTGGCAAAGTGATAAAAAAAATAAATAGATGCCTGCATCACTATTGTAATGTAAAGCTGCATGCGAAACAAGAGAAGTGGAAATGCATTATTTATCACATCTTCAACTGTTTTGCTCGTCATTAAAACTTTAATATGCAACTGTGGGTGTCTTTGCAATTTACTCCTTCACGTATCTGCGAGTAGGATTGTGTTCACAACGTGTACACCTTCCACTCTATTAAAATGAGTTACTAGTTTTATTGCTGTGCGAGGCCGGTGGATGTGAGCCAGCAGAAGCATATGGGTTTGTGTCTCTATTTATGGAGGTTAGCTGTGAGCAGATGACTGCTCAGGAGGCATCGTGTTCTCGTCTGAGCTGAGACAGACGCCGGGTTGCTGTTTTGTCACACTCCTATGGGCAGCGAGACAGGCAGTTGAGACTGTCGCCTGTCAGGGTGTGGAAACACATACCTGTCAGCTGCAGGGCAGGAATCTTTTGTTGGGGTTAACTGAGAACAACATGTGGACAGAGGGACCTCGATGAGAGGTGAGTGGATCTGGGGCTCTCAGCAGCGTGTGCTGTGTCCTGATACTGGGTCAGGGGTCAAAGAGCAGGACTGAGAGTGGAGGCATGAGGTGATGGAAACACACAAGACGGAGGAAAAATAGAGTGGAAGATACAAAAAGGAGGACAGATCCACACAAGTGACTGACAGGTAGTGGCCTGTATGAACACATAAGACGTGATCCAAGCAAAACACGAAGGATGCGTGAGACACTCACAAAACCTGACGATATGACACATCATCTCTTCATCACTCACACTGTGTGTGTGACTAACATGACACTGACAGTGTTACAATCTCTGTATGCCTGTGTGTATGAGAGGCTGAAATCCCTTTCACACTGAATTTAATTTAATTCTTTCAATAAAATTCTTTATATATTTATTTATTTATATATATAATGTATAATAAAATTATATTAATAAAATCATAAAATTATATATATATATATATATATATATATATATATATATATATATATATGTGCAGAGTTGTACTGATCCTCCTGCACACAGGCCATGTTGTACATACTGTATGTACAGAGACATGTTAGTGTTCGGTCTGATCCCTGGTGTATTAGGTGTGAAGAGAAATGAAGATCACACAGGCACAAATAATAAATAGACCAGAATCATCCACCACCACCATGACGCAGGAGAAAAGCTGGTGCCGAGCGCTAAAGAGCCACGTTCCACACATCTCTGATTTCAGCCCTGTGTTCTCTGCTCCCGAGCAGGGCACAATAATTGGCATTGCGGGCGGGACTGACAGTTCATGCGCCGGCACACAGGGAAACGGGGACGCACAGAGGGAGAATCAAAAGAGAGAAGGTGAGAGGTAGGTGGAGGGAGGTGGAGATGGTGAAGAAGAGGAGTGGGTGGGTTGAGGCAGAACGAGTAATTGACAAACGCTGTATAATATCTGCGTTGCTTGCTCTGCAAGAAACCCGTCTGTGTTTGAATGACATATTTGGCAATGTTAACAAAAACCGGCTGGAAATAGAAGAGTCAGAGATGAGCATTTTCATTTTGTCGACACCGGGAATGGCAGTGATTGTGTGTGCGTGAATCAAATCTCGGTGTCTCTCAGGGGAGTGAAGAGAGGCAGGGAGGGGGCGGCTGGGAGACGTCTTGTTTACTGCGTCTGGCTTTTTGTTTGCGAGGGAGTTTTATTATGGGGGGCCAATAATAAAGCACTGACTGGAGAGAGGTCCTCTCAGTCAGGCGCGGGGCTGGTGTGATGTACGCTTTAGAGACAGAAGCTCCTCTGAGTGAAGGCGGGAGCCAACACGCCACACGTCTGCCCAGAAAGCATTTACACATTTGGCTGCATTAGCAGACTCTATGAGAGTTACTAATGTGCACGAGTGGGTCTTTGGAGATAGAGCCAGTGAAAGAGGCTGAAATGAAAGTGCTCTCCAAACTTCCTGCTGAATGCAGTGAGAATTTCAGAGACAACAAATATCCAAACTTTTAAAACCTCTGTAGTGTGGTATCAACATTTCAACACTTTCTTTTTGGTTGAGGAGCTGGAAGACAAGAATAAACGGGGAGGGGGATTGGGGGGGGGGTGCTTTGAAGAGACCAAACATGCCTTAATTCCAACAGGGGATTCCCAGCTTTGTCAGATACCTGAGAGCTGAGTATTAGATGTTCTCTCCGTAAACCCGGGAGAAAATCTGGTGTTCCGCTTCTACTAGAGCCACGGGGAGGTGTGTATCCCCCGTGCACCCCCCCTCCCCAATGCGGTGAATTACATAAGGCCTGCTCATGCTGTGTATTGAGCGATGGTACTCACCTGTGGAAGATCTTGGCTCTTTTGTCGCTTGAGAAGTTCTCCAGCTGCAGGGACTCCTGGGTGAGGAAGGCCACGGCCAGGTGGAAGTAGTTGTTCCACAGCTGACCCAGATAAAGACAGATACATGGATTGAATCAATCATTCATTCAGCACCACAGCACACTGAGTGGGATGGACACTTTTATTTCCACTTATATTTAACTGGTGGAAAACTGTCCCAACAGTCTGTATCAGACAGCTTTATTCACAAAGTGTCTGTGCACACATCAAACAAGTCCCTTCATCAGCCTTTACCCAATAAAATACAGAGAATATATTAAATTCAATATAAAGTACAACTGTTAGGGGTTTTGACAAAATTAATATCTGGCTACTCCAGATGTTCAAACAAGCTGATCTATTACAGTGGCAGCAGATTAAAATGCACATTGAATTACCAGCCATTACAGACTAACTAATGGCCACGCTTACATTTTTTATGACTGCTCCCTTCACTGATCTTTTTTTGTGGGGTGCTTTGAAGAGACCAAACATGCCTTAATTCCAACAGGGGATTCCCAGCTTTGTCAGATACCTGAGAGCTGAGTATTAGATGTTCTCTCCGTAAACCCGGGAGAAAATCTGGTGTTCCGCTTCTACTAGAGCCCCCCCCCCCAATGCGATGAATTACATAAGGCCTGCTCACGCTGTGTATTAAGCGCTGGTACTCACCTGTGGAAGATCTTGGCTCTTTTGTCGCTTGAGAAGTTCTCCAGCTGCAGGGACTCCTGGGTGAGGAAGGCCACGGCCAGGTGGAAGTAGTTGTTCCACAGCTGACCCAGATAAAGACAGATACATGGATTGAATCAATCATTCATTCAATTCAGCACCACAGCACACTGAGTGGGATGGACACTTTTATTTCCACTTATATTTAACTGGTGGAAAACTGTCCCAACAGTCTGTATCAGACAACGGCAGCGGCTTTATTCACAAAGTGTCTGTGCACACATCAAACAAGTCCCTTCATCAGCCTTTACCCAATAAAATACAGAGAATATATTAAATTCAATATAAAGTACAACTGTTAGGGGTTTTGACAAAATTAATATCTGGCTACTCCAGATGTTCAAACAAGCTGATCTATTACAGTGGCAGCAGATTAAAATGCACATTGAATTACCAGCCATTACAGACTAACTAATGGCCACGCTTACATTTTTTATGACTGCTCCCTTCACTGATCTTTTTTTGTCTTTTCCATACATAAGCTCCAACAATGTTGCATCTGTGAGATTAAAACCAGCCTCCATGTGAAGCTTCTGCAAACTGCCATCTGGATCTTCTTTAAAAATCTGTTGTAAATAGTGTCTAAATTTATAATTCAGCGGTAATAAATAATAAAAGACCACTGTCTTTGGGAGTGAGAGGCCAGGGGCTCGCATCAAGGTTGTCTGAACAACACTGTTCATTGATTCCACTCTTACCTGTAGCTCAAAGTTGGTTTGATCCAGAAACTTCTTGTTCAGTACTGCAGCATACTGATTAATGGCCCTCAGAAACACCCTGTAAAACACAGGAGGAAACACAAGGTTTGGGTTCAGTCTTCTTGTTGATAAAAGAAAAAAGTATCTTTTTAGACAAAGGTGGTGAGAAAGGTTGAGCCTTTTTTTTCTCTATACTAACTTGAAAGAATGAAAGTGTTGGAAAAACAGCCTCAAATAAAATGGGGCACGCGGGTTTTTACAATTTTTTTTCTTCCCTGACAGCTACTATCTATCGGCGAGGGGGCAAAACACAAAAACAATGAGATTACGACGAGATTCAGTGACAGATAATTTATGTTACGTTGACAGCAGATTTAAAGATGGAGCCTGACGAGAAGAGAGGGAAAAAAAGAGCAGTTTGTCCTGGAATGAAGAACAAATAAAATACAGGAAGTGCTGAAGCACAGGTTCAGTCTCCCTGCGGACAGAGGTACAGGAGGGTTCCATGCCCGTCCCCGGGAAAAAAAACTAACATAAAAAAAGCACTGAGTAAATGGTATGAGAAGACTGTCTGATGGGTTAATCCACTCTGACGTTACAGAATTAAATGTTAATAAGTTAAGTGGTGTGGAGCTTTAAGAGGGGAATTAGCAATGCTATGTACAGAGTCTGAGGCCCAGCCACTATTTCAGTTAATTACTTGGTGGAACAAGCATCAACTCCTAATATACTGATCTCCAAGAATTACCCACAGAGGACAAAAGCCTTTATCTTGATTTTTTTTTGTTTTGTTGTGTTCTGTTTTTTACCTGGGTGGTTTTTACATAATGAAACCCTAACCTCAGATTCTTGAGATTTCTCAGTCTCAGGCCCTGCTCTTATAGGTGTAAGCACCCCCCCCACACTACTAATCAGCAAAGACACTGCATCAACAGATTGTGTAAGGAGGAGTTAAAAAAAAAAAATCTCACAAGGTGAAGCGAGGACAGTTGTTATGCCGCTCGAGTAGATTTCCTCTGGGTTTCATGAGCAGGCAATCAAGCAGCATTAAGATGTAAGACTCAGGTAAGTGACGGCGGCAGGTGAGCAAACATCTGCTGCAACGGCCACCCCCCTTCGTCCTGTACTACACCGCCACAGACAGCGTGCCGCCTCACACGTCATCCACTATGTAGTCTCTCTGCACGGCAAGAGAGAGTCTCTATCACCTGACCGTATCAGAAGGTCAAAATGTCACTGGTACAGAGCGGGGATGGGGTTTCCTTCACTGCTCGGTCCACCTGACCTTGAATGGGAATAAGTATCAGTGTAGAGACCACAGCTCAGAGGGATCCAGAGTGTTTCAAACCTCCGCAGTATTCATGTACCCGCATTAATCTCAATTGCTGACTAAACGCCATCTCAGCCTGACGCGTGATACGCACAGTACAGTACAGTGTTAAGAGTCACCTTAATCTGGAGCTGAAAAGGTTAACTGTCATTGAACACCTTTGGAAAAGCCATTATAAGTCTATTTCTCGGGCTCCCCGGCCTCCGAGTGCGAGAGCCCCCTCCCATCCCTGGAGCACTCAGACAGCTTATTACCACCATCCACCCCCCCACACCCCCCTCTGCACACCTCGCTCAATTTTCTGCAGCTGTGAACATGCCAATATAGTTGATACGCTTAACACCGGTCTAATGCTTAAATGTGCTTCCATCCACGGCTCCTGCTGGCTAAAGGATACAACAACCTCAATATGTGAGGCTCATTATTTAAAATGATGAAAAAATAATAAAAAGCCAGTATTTCTTTATTTTAAACATAGATGTGGCCGTTTCAAAAAAGGCGAGTGGAACAACTGTCGATGACTTATATTAGTTATGCCAAAAAACCAACACCTGTTGCAATGTGGTTATGTTTTCACCTGCAGATGTTCAGTTGCCAAGTTTTCTTTGGTTGTATTACTCTCTAACTATAATGCATATTTAAAGAAGTTGATCATTATACAGTATAACACAGTGTTGTGCCATGAAGGCAATTCTACCACTACTAACTCTAAATGAATCTCATTCTTACCAGGCCTACAAGAGCCTCATAGCCTCCTCCAAACACTGCCCATATAATGAAGTAATAACAGAGTGCAGCAGAGAAACATTATTGAACAGTTCTTTACAATATGGCAAAATCTCCTGCATTGCTTGTAGCTGCTGCGGCAGCAAATAGTTTGACTGTGCAGGATTCACCTGGCAATGTGAATCCCATTAAGGACATAACAATGTACCTCTATGAAGATAAATACAGATGTGTGTAATGATGCTGATGCTGACTCTGTTCACGTATATAGCATTGGAGAAAACAAGAGAATCAGCCCTCAGGGTTTAGTGTGTAGGATTTAGTGGTATGAAGCAATAAGTTGCACGTTGCGACTAACTGAATACACCTCTCTTACTCTCCCCTTCCCCACTCAGCCCATTTAGGGCTAAGGGTGTAAAGAAAGTGTGAAAGGTCCTTCTCTGGAGCAGAACAGACGGGGTATCTATGGTAACAACATCATAATTACTGAAGTAGAGTGTGTTAGAAATAAACCCTGAAAGAAAAGGAGCAGTGGGAAACCTGTCAAAAAGCAGTTAACCGCAGCTCAGGTCTGCACCAGATGATTTCAGCTTTATACAGTGGAAATATCTGAAATCTGCATTCCCTCAATTTAATAATTTAAGATTTCCCCCAATAGGACAATTAAATAAGATCTTGAATGTCATGGCCCGTCTTAACTCGGAGTCACAAAAGCAACACACAGCTCCCACTGCTGGGTCACACCATGAGGGAGGCGGATCGATAGTCCTCACAGCTTCCACCTGAATCTGACTCAACAGGTAAAACACGGCCGTAATCAACCGTTTCTTCCCGATCAGCCTTCCCACTAGAGGCAGTTCTTCACACTTCCGCTTCAATTAGTCAATGATGCCGGCAGATGAAATCGCCGGTGCTCGCCACACGGTTGATTTACCTCTTGAATTTTTGAGTGAATGCGTTCTATGGGCGACTCACTGTCATGTTGCAGGTCGCGCAACATTGTAAACCGCAGTAAATTATAGGCCGTTCAAGGGCAGGTGGCTGCCTGTGTGCAGACATGCAGCATGATGGGGTTTAACGAACAGACAGGACAGTTCCTCTGTGAGCACGTCCTGCCATTAATTAAAGTGAAAAAACTTAATGAGGCAGATGAAAATAGAATATACTCTGTGAAAAGGCCATTTCAAACAAGATTAACGTCACTCAGAGCTCATTTCTAGAACTCTGTAAAATATTTATTGTGATGTGGCCTTAAAAGTATAAAATATCCAAACTGCCGGCCCTTAAATAAATGTGACATTCCGACATAAGCGTTCTGCCGCCATTTGAGTTAAGACAGTCATAAAAAGATGTAATGACCGTAAATTAAAGTATTAATCAACATAGTGATTCCATGGAATATCTGCGTAGAAACAGCGATGAGTGTGAATCAAGTATACATACTGAACATTAACTGTACATTGCACAGTCAGTGGTACCACTTCTTTTTTCATCTTGCATCAATAACAAGCACCAAATTCCAGAGGGAAGAAACTTGGCTGCCATGCAACATCTGTGGTGGTCAGTCATTACACTGCAGAGTGGGGGGAAAAAAAACTAAGACGCTCAGATACAAATGAGGAGAAAATGCCAAACCAGATCTTTATGATTTAATTCCACCTACAAGCAAAATGACTATGAAATTGTATCCACGACTATAAATAATCACAGACTTATTCAGTATGTGCTTTATACCTTCTGTGTAGATATCAAGCACTTCTGGTGTTGTTGAAAATCCTAAAAACAGCCTACCCTTGTGCTTTTTCTTAAAAAAAAAAAAAAAAAAAAACAGATTTTTAGGATATAAATCAAGGTAGCTCTTATCAGCTCCAGATATCACACGCTTCCTTATTTTGTGCTCGAGGAGACAAAAACACAGCCTGGAGATCCACTTTTTAATTAGACAGCAGCACAACACTGCCTAAGCATTCCAGTCGTTCTCATACAGTATAAATACGGCATCATTATGATAAATATGCTCCACAAAACTGTCAGTGTCAGAAACATCACCCTGTTACTGTGGATTGACGGGTTTGCTGCACAGACAACAGTGGAGCTGCATATTGCTTTTCTTGTTGTGAAAGTCTGCTTCCTTCCTGCAGCCCTGGTGCACAGACTTCAGATTCGCCGGGCGATCTGCACCATCGACAACAAGCAGTTATGCAAATAAAAAGTTATCAGCAGATCATACTTGCTAATTGAGTTCAGAGAGCATACTAGATAATCATCGCAATCTATTTGCATAGTGTTGCTGAATAGCTGGTGTATCGGCCTGTGCTCAGAGATAAGGCGGGTTCAAAAACCTTCATTATCGGACCAATTTATTAAATGGATTACCTTGACTTAAGTCTCCTGATTTAATATTAGATCAATCTATTTGTCGACATGTTAATAAGCCAGGTTTCACTGCAGTCTGATTCCTTCCACAACGAAACTGATCTTAGTGGCCGAGTGACAGATTACTCTGGCTATGTGTACTGGTGAGATGTGACACACTATTTGTCTGTATCGAATCACAGGGGTGAATATACGGCTGCTGACCGACTCCAAATGGCAGTGAAGCTCTGTGTGCTGTGAGGAAGGCTGCAGTCCCTTTGACTTGGCAGCGTCAGGCAGTGTGAAGCAATTGTCAGAGCTGAATCACGCTCGCTGACACCAGACTATAAACACAGAGATCGAGATGTAAGCGTGGCGGCAAAGGCTGCTGTTTATCCAGAGTTTTGGAGAAGGTGAGTGGATTATAAATGAAGCAACGCAATTCCGAATAACAGCAAGCAGAAAAACTCCATACTGGTGTCAGAGGGATGGAAAAATTCATGTAGAAGCAATTAAAAAACATCTGACAGGGTAAATCAAACATTTACTCTATTTCACTTTTATATGCAACCTTTATATACATGAGTTACGAATCAAAGCATATGGAGATATTAGTGATATTTGGATAGAGCATTAGTATGGTGGCAGACTGACTTTCATGACATTTTAGTCACTGATGATTACAGCGTGCATCAATTCTGCTTCAAATGCCAAATCAGACGCACATCAGATATGCAGTGAATTGGGTCCAGTTGCTTTGACACACTGCTGCATTAAAGACGATCTTGGTGGTTTTTCAGTCTCAAACTAAAAACCTCTTTGCTACACTGACACATTGGCAAACAAACACACAGTAGCGCCTGGTGTTGCAGTGCAGCAAGCAGCACTACGATGAATGACTCTCCCATGGTTCCTCACTGGACTTGTGTCTTAATCTGACTCATGCAGCACTGATGAACCAGGCTTCCACCGTGCTGACGCAATCACAACAATCACAAAGTGTTTTTCTTAAACCTAGATATTAGCTAAAAACTTTACTTTCATATAAAATTTAAAAAATGTTTTAATAGCAGTTCAATAGCTGTTACTAAAGCAATTCAAGATCATCAGACTTTATCAATAGATCAACACATTGTCAATGTGGTAAATACGACTACGTACAGCTGGTTAATGAAGCCTTTTGGTCGCTGTGACATCTGCAGCTGTTTCAACAGTTCGCCTTGCGAATGACAGGAAGTGCAGATGAACATTGGTGAGATTTATGATGATGCCTGCACTTAGTATGCAAAGATTCAGCACATCTCAGGCTATAAAGCTGAGGAGCGCAGAGCTCTTGAAAAGTTTACTACGCAAATCTGTACGGGGGCACATTAAGCTGACTGTACAAAGCAGCAAACAGCTGTTGTCTTGTAAAAAATGTGATGCAAGGTTTTTCCTCCCCTTGAGAAAACAGACAGTGTTTAAGCAAACGCCACCATGAGCAAATTCTGTGAGCGCTCTTTAGCAGAAATGAGGGTTTATACCCACGAGGCACTTCTACCTCTACAAAAGCAATAACATATTCCCCATCAAATGCCACGTATTGCCACATTGCAAATTTGCCTGTGAAATTTTAACGATCTGATATCAAATAACCCATGATGGGTGCTGACGACACCAGACTGATGCAAATCTTCAAATGGGGACAACAATGGACACATACTGTATATATTTCATCAAATTAAATATTACCCCAAACATCAGTTAGAGGACATATATAATCACGCTGTGAGACCCGTTCCCTTTAATTTTAGAGAGTGAATATCACTCTGTCTGCAGCGCCAATTAGCCGTCACTATTAAGCCATGGCCAGTTGGCATGGGGGACATGACGGTCAGCGGCTAACCAGCCTGATGCTGCTGTCCAATGGGCAATTAGAGCCCATAAATCAGTTTACAACCTGGAGGAACTGGGAGGCGATGGGTGGAGACGGGCGAGTGGGAGGAAATGACTGCTGCTACTGCTGATGCCCATCTCATTAGTGGCCCTATCATAATGTGTAGAGACATGAGAGAAGTGTCATGGATGGCAACATGTGTGCTGGATGTGGCATGTGTGGACTGTCCAGAGAAAAAGACACTGCGTTAGGGGGAAACATTCAGTTAGGCTTTGGGTGTCTGCTGAGTTTTGACCAAACGGATCCAATAATTACAAGTACGGCTTAAAGGGAGAGTTTATTAGATAGTTTATATAAATTAGTCTTATATTTACTGAATGCGTAAACAGGAAAAAGACAACAGCAACCAACAAACGCACTTTGACAGATGGTGACAAATGGAAGAGTTTTGCAAATTTATGTTGACGACAACACCTGCTGTATTCAAACGGGGGTATTCAGACTCTGACAGGCTTATTTTTCACAAAGTTGAACAATGATCATTAACAGTAACAAGTGGCTGAATGCGCAGAGCAGAGCACAGAATTCATCTCGTGGTCGACATGAGGTTGGCCTCTTGTCTACAAGTCAAAAATAAAACATTGCATATGCTACAAAACACCATGTGAGAATCAGATGCTGGGAGCTAATATAGGCTATCTTACAATCAAATGCACTGTGTCACACTCTCTGGAGTCAGAGCCTTGTTATTCCATGTTATTGTTATTAATTGTTTTTCAGTCGGATGATGAATCACTGCTAGCATAACATAAATGAATCCATTACACCATCATTCCTTCTGATATTTATTTATTCTCTTCTGATAAACAGCCCATAAAGACTCCAGTGATGTTATATGTGCAAAGTGCTGAATTTGCAGGTTTCTTTCTAAACAAAAAAAAATGTATGAAAATATTCAGTATATGTAAGTGTTGCAGTGAGCACTGCTGTTGGGTCTCTTCAAAACACATCTGCATCCACATCTACTTTTAATAATGCATGGACGCTGGTGGGTAGAGGGAGTTTTCTTTCACCGTTTTTTTTTTCATCAGAACAACTAAATTATGGTTTTCATAATAGCTTATTGCTCCTTACTTAACTACAAATCATGTTTCATCGACGTTTTTTAAAAATATTTTTAACAGAAAAAGGATTCATGCAAGGTTCACATTAATAAAACACAGGGCCACGGCTGCACAAGCAGCAGCAAAGTTAAGTGATGCAGAGACTAACTTCTGGAGATTAACAAGCAAGTGCACAACTAAGCATATATAATTCATGTGATTGTTTGCGCCTGCACTAGCTGCTCATCTGATTGGTACACCGCTGAGGCGTTGTGCTGATATTTGCATAGTGAGAAAAACATTGGAAAGTATCCTTACCCATTTCTGACTGCTGTTCCCTAGCAACAACAGTGTGGAGATTTTACAGCTGCACGATTCATACATGCAGTCGTATGTGTGCATGAGTGTCCAGTGTTGTACTGTACTTACTTATTCTGCATCATGTTCATGATGATCCAGTCTGAGGGGTAGACATTTTTCCCAATGAGATCTTTAAACATGATAAATGTTTCCATTAGGAAATCCTGCAAGAGAGAGAGAGAAAGTGTGCAAAATGAAAACAGTTATTCTTCCTTCTTATTCTGCAAGATAAGAGCGATCTGAAAAGAACTGTGTGACTTTGTGGCTCTAAGGGAGAAACTGCTTTTAGACTAGGGTTTTTTAAAGGGCAAAGGGGCTCATGCATTTTCTCTTTTGCATGTAGCACTTGAATCCATCATATTTTTAATATTACTCAGTAATATTCAGTAGTAACAAGGTTCTCACACCTTGTTTCAGATATGTTGTATTACAGTGACGGCAGACTATGCATAACACAATGTTTTTAAGTATCTGGAGCAAGAGAAACCTAAACTTATTTATGAGTTTGAGACTAACTTAATCAAAATAACTTTCATTTCCGTCTTTAGACAACAAATATAAATGTAAAAAAAATCTCAGTTCAATCCACTGTAGCAGTCTAGAATGAAACGGAAACTCTTATTTCTCAGCGGAACACTTTTTCATGTAATAAATAGCATTAACAAGGCATATAATTACCAGTTGTTAAAGCATAAAGTGACAACTTGATAACTAGTTTCTCTTGCACCACTAATAGATGCTCAGCTACCAACCCTGCAGCAACACAGCCCCATGTTCGCACTCCATAATACTGGAAACTGTCAGAGCTATCAAACTTTATATATTATGTATTATATTTATTTATTAACTTTCAAGGGATCCACACACACATACACGCACACACAAAAACTAATTAATCCAACTCAATCTTTCCATTGTGCCAGTGGTGGCAGTGCACTAAATACATAAAACATAAGAATTCCTGTGCATCTATTTTTGGCTGTCGATGTTCATTCCTGGATCTCCTCCCAGATCTGCTCTTGAACCACTGTGATTTTGCAGTGGTGTGTTCAGAGAAAACCTGCAATACACCAAAGTCCTTTGGGCCACAAACACTGTTGAAAAGTGGATATGTCCTACACTAGCTTCAGGAATAATAAATCAGAGGATGTCACGTCATCCTACAACGAGGAATAGGCAGGGAGCCTGTGTACAATCATTAGGGTGTTTATTTCTTCTCCAGTCACTGAAAGATAATAATAATAATATTACGCAACAAAACATGGAGGCAAATAAATAATTAGTGAATGCTGGTTAAAAAGAAAGGCAAATATTCTATCAATTCTATAACAATCTATGTGTTCACTGAACACCACATAAGCAGTATGTGGTGCAAGTAACACACAAACCTCCTTCTGCACAGCTTTACCTGTAATATATATCAGAGATAATGCCTCCAATACAGCTCATATATGATCTGTTGGGGTACAAGCACTTACAACACTTGTCAGAGCGGAGTTATATAATGCTAATCTGGCAGCAGATGGTAGAGAAATATCACTCAGAGTGAGGAATTATTCAGGGCTGAAATTCATAACCTCAATAAGATTCATGTCTTCCACAACTTGTTGGCTACGACGAGTGATCTGCCTCCCTTAGGACTTAATAACATCAAGAGCATATGGTACATGTTGTTGCTGAAGAGAGGGGACTAACAGAAATTTAACGTCAAACTTTATTATGGAGGAAAAGATGTGTTTCCGGACCAAATCTAATCTTACTTGTGTTTTCTAGGACAGACAGAACGGGCAAAATGTAGGACTTTATTAAAGTTATTACATGACAGTGCCTAAGGTGTCTAATCAAGTCGACTCGGACAGACTGATAAGGGCGTACTCACCACCACATCGCTCCTTATCTTGCCGAAGGTGCTGATCAGATGGGCATAATGATAGTCGTCCATCTGCCTCAGTGTGGCGGTCATGCTGGCCACAAAGCTCCCCTGGAGAGGAGACAGAAGCACATTCAATACACAATCAAGTTCAAATTGAAGGCCGTGGACAGAGCGACTGTGCGCCTCTGATTCTGATGGGTCCTGACTGGCGAGGTTGATTGGATGGGAGGACTAAAAGCAGGTCTGGCCTCCCAGGTTTGAAAAGGTAGGCGCCTTCACTCAGTGACTGATCTCATTAACCTACTGCCCTACACTCTCTGTCCCTCCATAAACGGCTGTCTGTACGACACACAGCGCTTTATTCTGCTGCCGCTTATCATTCTGTACGGCTGCTAAGGAAGGCAGATAACAGATGGTAAATGTGTGGTGGCTGACGTGGTTTGTCTATTCCTTTACCAAGATACATATTTGACAAAAGAAAACCAGAGTGACAGGTAGCAAACAGATGATGTTATAAGACTGTTGTATAAAAAAAAAACATGCACAGTTAATTGAAAATGAATCTAAACAATGACTTTAATTTGCATCAATAAATATACATAATACATGAAGTATTGGAATAGTTTCACTGATGCTGCTCCTGCACAGTACACTCAACAAACTGATCCAAGAAAATACGCCAAAGATAAGAGAAGGTAATTAACTGCATTGTCAGGCAATGCATGAAAGCACATACGGATTAAAAAGCCTAATGTCTGATAAAACTCAGACGCATTGAAGGTGACGCTATCGCTAAATCTAAAACGACTGCGTCTGACCTTTTCCACAACTCACAACAAACAAAAACCTTTAACTGGACGAGTTTATAAAACTACAGGTGTATGAGAAACTGGAACAAAAACCCACAAGATGACCCCCCCCCTTCTAATCATATTTAATATTAAATGATTATGTACCACTGACAAGACAAGTCAGCCTTTACACAAAGACCATTTGCAAAAAAAATAGATTTAGTCCACATTTTTCAGATGTCAAATTTACACTTGTCATTTCATCTTTAAAGCTGAATGACTCTGGGGTTCAGTTACAATGCTGCAAACCAGTTTGTGCAGAGAGCATCGCCCGTGACTAATCACCCAAACAAACCCCAGGTTAGGGACTTTAATCTGGGACGACCCTTGTGAAGTGAGGACTCAGTTAGCGCAGCCCTCATGCGGCGAATATAACTGCGCTGCTTCATGGTATTTAATCCTCACAAGGTGTTCTGTTTCACTGGAGAGCCTCTCCTTGAGCTGTAATTAGGCCTGAGCCACCAAGGCAAGGGAGAGCATGCTGAACACACACACACACACACACACACACACACACACACACACACACACACACACACTCACCTCACCTCACCGCTTTCCAATTGTGTATTTTCAGATTTTAAATTAAAATCGCTGAGGTCACCGTTATGATTCCCAAACCAGTGGAATAACAGGCATGAGGGTGAGGCAGACGCCAGCTGCTGCGATTCCCCTCACACTGGGATGTCACCTGATAAAAGGGGAAGGGGCCTCCCTTGTAAGACACTGCCACCTGTTGCAGAAACTCCCCTCACCATCTCCCGAACCACAAAGATGTGAGTATTCAGATCAGTTACTTTAAGGCCCTCGCTCCTTCCCATAATTAAATCAAGTCAGCCAACAGCGCAGGCATACACATGCTAATGTAACTATTAATTGTACTGCTGGAATGTGTTGCCATTAACCATTCTGAACTTCATGCACGCGGCAGCACGATCAGCGGATAATTCCCGAGATGAGGGAATCTGAACTGATTGTGATGTAAGACGCAACAATTAAAATTCAAATGAGGCAGAAACACATAATAATCTGTTATCATTATTATATGAAAACTAAAAACAGATGAGGAATACAGCTGCAAATGGAAGGTTCAGGTACAGTTCCCTGAGGACTGCAGCTCTATTTTTAAGGGTGGAAAGTGTGATAGCCTTCCCTGTCACACAGCTTGACAACATTTCTTTATTTTTAAGGGCAGAGAAAGTATGGACACACACAAAAAAAATCAGGCAGGCTAAGAAAATAAGGGCCCGCCGAAAGAAAAGGGAGTCTCTCCCTCGCTCTTCACAGCAGGTCCATCAGCTCTGATTCTGGCGTGGACGCTGTGGGTTTGTGACACGGCGAGGAGCTGCTGAGAGGAGCTGCCGAGGAGAAGCAGAAAATACTCCAGCGGCAGCCCGACTGACAAAAACAACTCCCGACTAAAACAAAGCAAACACAATACTAGTATATCAAATACACAAGCAGCAGGAATGGTCAGAAACACTGTTCCTTCATCAAGGATGAAAACGCTGCCATTATGGATGGATGAAGGACAGAACAACTGTTATTTTAAGATCCAGCCAACATTTGTGGGTCAAAAAACACACAGATCCACAGTTCGACAGAGATTTGAACTAAGAACCTTCTCGGCGTGTCACTGCACCACTATGAAAGGGGGAAATAAGCAATTTGAGGCAAAGCTCACGACTTTCAAAAGGAGGGTCATGAAGGAAAAGCAGCATACTGTGCTGTCAATCATCAAAGACAACAACAAACGGAAACGTCACAATTTGTCTCCATCACAGTGTCCAGATGCTTCAGATCTCTGAAACCCCTCCTACATATCAGTCTCGTCCTCGGGGGCAGACGAGGCAGAATCTGAGTGGAAATGGGAACGCAGTGATTAAAGGGAAGAACCAGATCCATCATACGCCGCTCTCCACCTTGCATCTCTTTGATAACTCATCTCACTTTGCCGCCCAATAGCCGAGAAGTAAAAATTGATGTTTGCTCTAGTTTGAAGGTTTGCCAAATAAACAGAGCATTGTTTTAAATCCTTTAATTAAGCCAGTGGGGAGACAGGGCTGCCAGTGTCTGGAGAGGTCTGGACCGAGACTCAACCTGTCTCTGGAGGAGAGAGGAACATTAGGAACAGGCTATGATGATGACCCACTGAGACCAAAATGACCCCCTGTTTCTCCGTGTTAGCCTCAGGCCTGATACAATATGAATTCACTGGCTCATTAGAAGAGAAATTACACCAGCGCACAGAAAACATCCCACTGGCTCTACGCCATTTCATCCGATCTGAGAGTGATGCAGACCAGTGATCGGCATAGCTCCAGAGCTCACGAGAATGAGGGATGCTTTGACTATAGGTTTTGTTGGCAAGGTGACCAGCAACACACACACACACACACACACACACACAATGGGAACTCAATTTGTATTCTCCCCAATTTGCCTTGTCACTCCGAGGAGGCGTAAAGCAGTGCTGGAGATGAGGTTCACAGAAGTTCCACTCAGGTGATTTTCTGAGAAGAGCTCAAATGACAAGATGAAATGGCATCGTCATTGCCTGACGGAAATAATAATAATAAAAAAAAAAAAATCTGAACGCAACATAAGGAAATATATAAGATATATACAATGCATGAACTACCTGAGCATCAACAACATCTATTCTGCTGTTTTATCAGTTGGAAAATACAGAGAAAATATCTGTTCAATAGTTATTGCACATTTCTCCTTGAACAAAACCCTAATACATAAGTAAATCATTCATTTTCATGATACGATTTAATAAGACAGGTACTTAGGCATATAAAATGACTAATAATTAAACAATAATAATAAGATGCAAATTAATAGATAGATACAGCCTTTTTTATAGATACAAGACTGATGTGACACTGTATTGTGTTGTGTTGCTGACCACAGGGGCCAACACATCTGTCCATCTACTTGTCGACACACAAACACTAAGCAGACGTACACAGAGCAGAGGCGCTACACTGCTTAGGCAATGTCTCACGGTGTCCTGTTAAGCAGAGACAGACTTTAAACATACGTGGCCACTGCTGTGGGATTCAACAGCGAGTCCACTTGGCTCCAGCATCAGGCTAACAAGGTGGCGAGCCGGCAGGTCAGCCAACAGAGATGAGCAGATGAACTGTTGGAGGCCAGCTAAAGCACATTCCCACTTGATTTTCTCCTTCAGCACCATTTGGCGTAATGGACTGTGATGTCCAGAATAAACACTCCAGAACACATGAGGGTGAAGAATAACCACAGGAAACCAGGGCAGACAGCCATGAAAGCCACCCGTCATG
Source organism: Trinectes maculatus (assembly GCA_016785345.1). Taxonomy (NCBI): domain Eukaryota; kingdom Metazoa; phylum Chordata; class Actinopteri; order Pleuronectiformes; family Achiridae; genus Trinectes; species Trinectes maculatus. The sequence goes on from JAFBJQ010000104.1 coordinate 279,040, forward strand.
CCATTCATTTAGACGGCATACAACTTACGACGAGGCAGAGGAAACACTTTCACACATCGACACACCACAGCATGAACGGGCACACTCATTCACACAGGAAACTCCACTGGCCCACTCGTTTCTAGCAGTGAAGAAAACAGATGTTTCTGTCCTAAGTGTCAAACTGTGTGCATGTACTGTACCAGGAAAATAGTGCAGGTCAATAATATGTTGTCATGTACTGAGGCCATAACATACTCAGACTATTTGTAAAGGTCAGATGGAGCGTTAAAGAGTGGAGCCAGCTCTGTGCACGTGTTTGATGAAGAGGGACAGACTCGGCTCGGCACATGATGAGACTCACTGGGACAGAGCTGCTGCACAGCAGGCAAACAGCCTCAGCCTGTCAGCCGGTGTAAACACCCACCCACACACACACACACACACACACACAGTCAAAACTTTCCCTTACGTTTCCCAGACAGCTGAGAGATCTGACCTACAATCTACTGACAGCTAATTCGGCTCCATGGAGATATGACGCCTAAAACTGTGTGTATGGAGGAGTGCATTCAGGTCATCAGAGGTCATGGTGACATCAGGAAAATTACGACGATGTGATATAAGTATTAGCAATATGGATATAGCTCGGACTAATTTGTCAATTGTTTTTGGGGCATCACGAAACATGATCAGTGAGAAAATAACACATTCAAATGCAACTAGTGGTATGACATGAGTATGACAGCAGTATGAGTTATGAGAATATTCCGTAATCAATCAACCACCAATGATTCTGACCGATTTTGTGTTTTCTTTAAGTGTCTTTATCGTTGTGTTTTCATTTGGTATTTAAATGTTGACATGTATATACAAAAATCCATTGGACATCCTCTCTTCAGTTTGTTTTTGTCTTTCAAGCGTTCTCCAGGTATTCTGCATTGTGTATAAACTGAACATGCAATGGACAAAGACATTAAACAGCAGTCCGTCCCGCGAGGACTGGGCTTCAAGGTAATGAAATCAATAGGAGAGGACAGTCACTCCAGTGACCTGTCCACTGCCACTGGTTTATCCATCTGAGAAACTGTTTGCTTACACAAGCAGATCGCTGAGCAGATACCAATAAAAGAAAATGGCAAAGCCTATTGCAACGCGGCACACAGCGGACAGCACCTCCCGGAGGAGATTTATCCTTTAAATGAATGCCATTAACCCAGGGTTCAAATCTAAAACATTTGCCAAGCACTGGGATGTCCCAAGGTCAGACCTTTACAAACCATACTCAGCTTTCTGCTGTGTCAAAGTCTGCCACTTGTCACTGCCCGGCGAAGCAATAACAGGGCGGCGGTGCACATGTACTACTGTCACACTGGAACAAGAGGCCAGGCTGTGTTGTGAGCAACCTGTCGGTTAGCAACCGAAATGTGGAACTTTATTTGTTTTCAATTTACCATTACTTCAAATGGACAATTTTAGATGTCCAACAGAAAATCCCTAAATGACAAATTAATAACAAACCAGTTTACTAATTACAATGACAAAAAAAAATCATATAATGTATTATTGATGAGAAACGACTTTATACAATAGATAACAATAAAATAATCTTTAGGATCATCTCTAATTTACTGAATTCTCTGTTACGTGATTCCTCAACATCCAAACTGCTTAATGAGTTCAGAGCATAAATAGTGAATGATGTTGCCAGTATTTACCACATGTGTTATCAGTCATCAGCTGATTCACAGGTAAATATAGTTTGACTACACGACCACAGGCGTGCACCTAAATGCAAACGCAAACAGGAGCAGCAGCTGGCGTCTGGAGAGCTGCAGCTCATTACCATGACACCTGGGGCTTAAAGCAGAGCTCAGGGTTTCCCTGTCAGACGCAGAGGGCGAGCTACAATTCTGAAAAGACCCAACTGGGCACGTAGGCACAATCAAGGCTGCACCAACAGTGTCGTCTCCCTGCCGCCTTATTTTGTTCCCCCCACCCACCACAAATAAAAAGTTTTCATGTGCGTAAGGAAGTGAGGTCACTGGCAGCACTGATGATGAGATAGAGGGATGATGCACGGACCTGTCAGATGCAGCCCAAACAAGAACTGTACTTTCTCCACTGCAACCTTCCCTCCTCCCCCTCTGCTCTCCCTCTCTCTCTCTCTCTCTCTCTCTCTCTCTCTCGCCCCCCCTTCGCTTAATCTCTCTCTCTCTCTCTCTCTCTCTCTGGATTCACGCACACACACTTAGACGTACACCCACAGTGAAGAGGAGAAAGCCAGAGAGGAGAACTGCAGCGGCACAATGGGGATATTCTGCCTGCGTGGGCTCTGTCGCTGAGGCGCCCGGAGTTCAGCCACAGTGTGCGTGTGTGTGTGAGTGTGTGTGTGTGTATGTGTGTGTGACTGCGGTGTGAGAGAGTGTGTGAGTGTGAATGTGTGTGTGAGTGAGTGAGAGCCCCTGCCTGCACCGTGCGGAGAAAGGCGAACAGTAGAAAGCGGGTGAAGAGGAGGGAAAAAGAGGGGGTTGACTCTGACGGGGGCTGAGAAGGACGTCACGCCACTGGATCAGAGGACGCCAATGTGCAACAACTCCTCCAACTACTGCCGCTGCTGCTTTACCCTGCCTGACGCTGCCTCTCCTCTTAACTTCTGCCATGGCATAGCCTCCTCGTCCAGCTCGCGTCCAATCCGCTAAGGAAACGGGCATGCATGGGCACAACCAGGGATCTGGGCTATTGCATCCTGTACGTCAGTAATTCACAGTCTGAGGTGAGTCGCTGCTCTCTGCTCTCATCCTCTCCTCTGTATCACCTCTCAGGATGCAACTGCATGAGGGACCGACTGTTCAAATAACCTCTGATGGGGGACGTGAGGGATCTGCTCCAGAATAAGCCAAATGGGAATTTCTTTAGCTGGACATTTTTCTATTCATATGGCAAAACAACTATCAAATATGCAATGTGAAATGAATGAAGGCTGATGTCACATTGTGTTTAGATTGTTTCCCACTGTGAGATGAAGGGAGGATGTGGCAATTGAGTCTGTTTACAAACTTCGACCATCAAAAAATATGGAAATTCTCAGGTGAATAGTAACATGAGGGCGACAAAAGTCATTGCAAAGTGCTGGCAGACATTTTTCAGATGTGATGGATCAGGTTTCTATGGTTGAGAGGCTGCTGATCAGGAATCAATCTGAATGGTTGGGGCATGCAAGCCTGAATCAGTGGCTGTGTACAGGGGCTTGCATGATGCTGCATTTCCTTTCAGTTTTCCGGCTGAGTGAGCGTTACATAAAACACACTGATGTCAAAACCAAAAAAAATAAGTAAATCATGGCATGAAGCTGTTGCCCCATATATGGCCGCAGCAGCGTCTTGCAGGCAGGTAACTTGCAGCAGAGAGGAATATGTAATGTGAACTGAGCATCAGACACTTGAATGCATATGACCAAGGACCTTAACTAACGACTAATCTAGATTAATGGACTGGGTAAACTCACCATTCTCAAACTGACTGTGTGTGTGCGTGTGTGTGTGTGCGTTTGCAGACCTGCATGTGTGTGTGTGTTTGCAGGCATGTGTGTGTGTGAGGGAGTGAGAGTGGAGTGGAGTGAGCCCACACATCTCCACTGTCCTTCAGTTCCCACACAAAACACATGTCACTCCCACTCAGCACCACACACCCCCTGCCGTCACTCCATGCCCCCACCAACAATCCTATCACACATCAACGCTCAGATACAATCTCCCCTCTGCTCTCTTTCACTTTCTGCAGACGCTGAGAAGAAGACTGAGGGAAAGAGACAGAGACAGAGAGAGAGAGAGAGATGTATTGAGAGAGAGAAAGAGACAGACATGGTCTGCGAGTAATAACAGACAGGAGAGGATATTGACTTTTTCTTGTCTGTTCACAACTGAAGGGCGTTGTAGCATCTGTGACACAAAAAGTACATACCTGCCACCACAGCCTGATTTAAATCCCATAAATGCTTGTAACAAAAGCACCAGGCAGCGATCAGAATGGGATGTTGCCTCGGTTTTCATCCTTCACCGCTCGCCTTCATTTAACCTTCACGTCGCCTCTGTGGGGTCTGGCCACGGCGATGTGCAGGAGCGATGGGTGCGATGGGCCAACGCTTCAAAGCTAATCATCAGTCTTAGGAGTCACTGGTATCAGAGTGCGTTTGCCCAGTGGTGCTCCGGAGAGAAGGAAGCGGGAGACGGACTGCTCTGCCACATAAGTGCACGCTGCTAATGTGCACTGTCACTGCAAACGCAGATGAAGACAGAGAGGAAGGTGAAGAACAAAGCTTACAGATGCAGAGATGTAATGGAGAGAGGAGGAGCGGGGAGATACTGTTATGTTATATTGAAGGGGTCTGTATATAAATTGCTTTTTACAGGACTTTTATTTTTGCAAGGCACCGGCCCCGGCGTGCAGAGCAGACTGTGGGAGGGTGCGAGAGAGAGAGAGTAGGTTTCTTTTTTTCTTTTTTTTTCAGACGAGTGGTGAGGTGTGCACTCGCTTCTCGCGGCCCCCTCTCGCTGGGAGGGGTACTCATTCATCCAGAAAACAAATTGCTCTCCTATGAAAGAATGACTGCTTTTGAAAGAAGCCAGATGTTACCTTTCATGTGCTAATAGGATTATCCATTAAGAGTGTGATTTTTTCCCTGGGAGCACCACAGCAACACCACGCAGCTGAGGTGAATCTTGTACGTCTGTTATTTTGAGGGGAAAATAATGTGTGTACGTGTGTGAGTGCGTGTGGCTGACTTTAAGCGTCTGTTAGGAGCAGACGAAGACGCTTTGCACCTGATCCCACCTGGGTGTTGTTGTCAGCGTGACTGCGTACATGTGTGTAAAGCGTTGACTAGGGGCCCAGTCAGCAGAGGATCTGACAGGCCCAGAGGCACAGGAACAGAAGCAAAGAGGAAAGAGTCAAGTCTATATATTTATAGACCTTTTGCTGTATTACTTTCAGGGCTTTTTAAAAAATAAAATTAAATCGATTTATTTTTTTCTTAAAAATGCCCAACTTACTTTCCCAGACCCTACGACAACTTGTTTGCTTTAACGGACAAAAAAAAACAGATAAATTAGATAAAAATAAATCAAGCAGAATATTTGTATATTTGTGCTGTTGTTATAGAATAACTGTAAATTAGTCAACAAACTTGTAATCTTATACGTTTTTGCTGACTGACTGTTTCAGAAGTAACTATGGCTGATCTTTTGTGAATGTTATCACAATTTATTAAATGACATCACGCTTATAGACATAACGATCCATGTCTATAGGTGTGTACAGGTTTTTTTTTTCTCCGCTATGGATGACAAGGAGTCCTCTATTTACCCATCAACTTTGAAACCAAAGTGTTTATGAGGCAGACACAGAGAGAGAGAGGACAGAAAAGTCACACAGAGAGAGAGAAACGCGAGTGAGAAGAAAAACGAGGAACAGAAAGGAGAGAGAGATATAATGTTCTGTGAAAAGACAAAGAGCTGAGGGAAGAAGGGAGTGATCCGGTGCATTCTGATTAGAGCAGGCAGCCGCTGCAGCACACACCCTTTCCTGAGGTCTGATCGCCATCTAATCCTGTGTGTGTGTTCACTGACGTATGGATTACACGCCTCATGTGAATTCATCAACCCACCTGGGCGCAGGTGAAGCACATCAGACCGACAAACCACAACTAAGGATCTTACAGGTACAAATCAGCGGTGACAAAGCGAGTAGGGAAACAATAAGGCTACAGTACCTGCAGGCTACAGTTCAAGGACAGGGAGTGCTCCCTGCAAACACAGCATCAGACTGACACAACAGGAAACTCTGTTGTTTCATGACACCAGTTTGCAGCAGTACACACACACCAAGGCTGACAGAAACCTTACTAATGACATGTACAGCAATGACACACTGTAAACCTCGGGAGGCTCATGGAGAAGCTGGTTGGCTTTTTAAGTCCTGTAACAGTGACATCTCATGCAATCTCTTCCTCACATACACATTTTATTTTATGAGACCTTCAAGTGCACTGCAGGAAGCAATAAAAACGTGTGTGTGTGGGTGTGTGTGTGTGTGTGTGCAATGCACACACACGCATTTCAATATTGCGGTGCATATAGGATGTTCTGAGTGCCGCGGATTAACAGCAAATCTAGATTCATTCTGTCACAGCATCAGGCTGCTGAAATCAAAACACAGACAGAGCCAATGCAACTAGTCATTACCAGTCTACAACGTGACACTGGGCAAATGTCTAGTATTGCAACGTGCTGCTGAATGATCAAAGTGTCATTAAAGTTTTGCCTGTAATGAGGATTCGAAAACTATTCCCCTCTCTTCGGTTTACAATTAGGCAATTTTATTTTGCATGTTCAAGAAATATGTTTCCAGTGTTATTAAGCCACTACTGCAATATTACTTTATAATACTCTGGGATATAATTGTAAAAGTGATGCTTGGCAACAGAGCAGTAGGCCATGATGACTGAGCAACAATTACTTAAGAGAAAATCCCTTAAAATCCTGTGATTTCCAGTGCTGTTCCATCTTACAGCGTTAAGCTGCCATTAACTGACAAAGGATTTGCCGCGTTTGGTGTCGGCCTAATGCATCGCACTGCTGTTATCCCTCAACACTGACCTGTACAGTCAATCACTCCACCATATATAACCATATATATATATATATATATATATATATCCCCCCTCATCACAGCCAGGCTTGCTCACACACTGCAGCACCAAGGCCGGAAAATAAAAAGGCAGCTGTAGACCCTCACGGACAAATGACCTCAACACAGACAATCTAAAGTAAACCAGGGGCCTGCATATCATTTTGTTCCTGACATAATCAGTGTCCTCTTAAGAAACAGATCAAAGACTTTTCAAAACACTACTAATCCCTATCTAATTATGAGCAGCGGCTAACAGAAGATAGAAAAGAGGAAAACAAAACAGGAGTAGATAAAGGTGGATTACAGCAGAGCCAGAGCTCCAATGACTGTGATGATGCTGCCACACTTATTTGTTCAAGCAGCGTCTGAGTCCATGCTGAGCTGTAATGATGGAAAACTGCAGCGATAGGAGAGCTGGGAGTTTTTTCTTCTGTTGATCAGTTAGCTTAAGGGCAGAGTCGAAGCCTATTTTGTCTCTAATTTAAAAAAAAAAAGCTGGCTGCTTACATTTTCCCATTTAATATATTCAGCAAAATACACAGGTGAGCTATGGCTGGGGAAAACCGAGAGTTAAGGGCTTTGAAGAGTTGCTATATGTAACTGTTAAACATCTCATTATGAAAATGTGGGTTTTAATATGCTGCTTTCAGGGAAGGTCTTTCACAGTGAGTTGGAACCTGACTACAGGGTTTTACTGGGACAATCCTGAAATGAATCTTTTTAATAGACTAGAAAACACTTACGTTTTACCATCATGCAAACATTTGTCCTCCGTGAGTCCCTTTTATTTTTAAGCTATATTGGTACTGGGGCTGAAGAATGCCCAGATGAATCATAATCGAGTCAAATGGGAATCAAATCAGCTTGGAGTTGCTGTGGCATAATTTTACTTATTTAAAGTTGAGAGGCCCAGATGATGAAAAACAGCCCCAGACAAAAACATGCACAAAAGTATGTGGCAGTACAGCGTTGTTTATGACTAAGCAGTTTACTTCTGTACACAAAAATAACTACAATATATACAGAGGATCACTTTGGAAAATGATAATACTGTAATTAATAAAACTAGAGGACAATGGTAAAAGTCAATGAAACCCACCATTAGATGGTCAAAGAGGAAAGCCTGTTCAGGCTATTGCTGCTAGTTGACATGTATAGCCATATTTGCTGGGTTTAATCAATCCACCTGTTTGGTGATGCATACTACATTAATGAATTTCCCCTTCTGTGGAGCAGAAGCGATAAAATAAAATTACTCGGCCTCAAAGTGACGGTAAACATTTAGGCCCCGGGTTGAATCGGGAAAACTCAAAATTTCCACCTTTTAAGATTATACCACCAGCAACAAGATGTTTAATTAAGCTACTGCCATTCACAAAAGTGCAGACTCATACGCAGTTCGAGCTAATGCGGGGAATGGGGATGGTCGTGGTTTGCATTCATGGTGTGCTGTGTCAAATGAGCACATGCTCTGAGAATAAAGCCAATTTCCATTAGAGAATAATGAATTGCATTACTGCAGTAATCTGGACGGCCTTTGCAGCACGCCAAAGCTTCAAAGAATGGCCGAATTAGCAAGGAAACGTTTCCCAAGACCCAGGCACGATCAACAGATTCTCATCATGGAGCGAGCGTTTCTAGACATAACCCAAATAATGACCCGCAGTGCAGACGTGACAGCTGTGTGAGCCGGCGCGGGTGAAATAAGGTCAGAAGTGAATTGCGTCTGATGCGCTGTCATGCGGACATGACCCTGCGAGGCATCCTGTGGGTCTGTCCTACCTACTCTGTTCACTAACCTTCCCCCCTTAATTAAAAAAAAAAAACAAGAAAGAAAAAAAAACTGGATCAAGGCCATTGTAAATAGGGACATTTGTCACCGACTCGTGTGATGAGTCATGGTATTTATGCAAGAGGCCGGGGGTGGCGGTCCAGTCAGAGGTGAGACACGGATGCTGCTACAATGGGGAAACAAATAAGATGCGTGGAGCTGCGGACACATTGTTAAGCCTGCAGTGCTGACATGTTGCAAGGGATCACATTTAAATGAGGATGTGATACAATACCACAAAAATGCATTGTTAGTGTGAAGTCTATGGGTAAAAACAACTGAGTGGAATATCCACCCACCCAACAGGAAGACGTTGGCGTCCAGACTGTAAACAGATATAATGTGTAGGTAATATCAGACCCCATATGGACGAGGCATGTAGGGTGACAGTTTGATTGTGTTGACATCCTCTAAACCAACCTACACAGAAACTGACAGTGACGCACCATGAGACTACAGCCATGCATAATCAGGTAACAACGGTCACATGGTCCAACAGACCAGTGGCTCTGAGCGAGGTAAACAGGGAGGTTTGAAACAGGAAGTGAGAGTGAGTGAGAGAACAGGAAATGGATAAGTGTCCTATCTGATTCAACATCTATATGAGAGCTGGTGTGTTTGTTTGTTGTGAATCAGGGCAGAAGGAGAAATACATTTCTGTCAGGGGCTCAGAGGCAAACTGCAGAGTCGTGATGTTTCTACCATACCTGTGGTAGAAGGCAGAGATCATTCATTATCTGCTTATCTTTCTCCTTAGGGGGGTTGTTGTGCAGTTCTCTTACAAAGGTTTGTTTGCAGGAATCTCCCCATTAGTTTTAGTGTTTTCTCTTGTCCAGTTTGTTTCAAAAGTGGAAAACAAATAGGTAGTTTACCCACATTTGCTGATGTCTCACAGCCCCCACCACCTCCTGTCTTTACCTAATTACTAACTTGTAGAGGTAAAGGTCAGAAAGTGAGGGATCATATTGAACCTTATGAATCGTGGTAATAAACTGCAGACCTAAAGCACAGTCCTTACTTCATACATCCATTGTTATCTAAATGTATCTGTGAGAGTGTGATTGTGGAATGTATGATTTGAATGTGGCAGCTGATAAATGATGGATGAGCTCTGATACTGAACTGAAGAGCAAAGATAATCAGATCATGGGAGCAGGAGAAAGAACTGGTGCAGAAAGATGTTTGAACTTTTTAAAAACATTTTTACTTTTTTAATTTTTGGGCATTCACAGGCCTGATGAAGTATTGATTATATTTAGACAAACTATTTGTCCAATAAGGAGAGCAGGGGGATCATGTGTGCTCTGCTGATTGTGCTGTAAGGTCACAGTGTTTGTCTAAGCTGTTCATTATCAGTGATTAATGCAGCATCCTTCTCCATCCCCCTCAGGAAACATGGTGAGCAAGGAGGGTGCTAAATGCCTGCTCACCAACTCAGAGTCTGATTCGGAGGCAGGCCCCTTGCCTTCCACCTCCCTGGCACTCGAGGTGAAGTACTCCCTGGAAGCCAGTCGACAGGTGAGGAAGAGAAACAAGGCCCTGCAAGTGCGTTTCAAGGATATCTGCGAGGCGCAGAATGAGCAAAGGGAGGCGGAGCTGCAGGCGGCGGGGAAAGGTGGCAAGCCGAACTCATACAAAGTGGCTTACCGCAAGTACATGACCGTCCCCGCCCGCAGATCCATCCCAAACGTAACGAGGAGCACGGGCGTGCAGACGTCCCCTGACCTCAAGAAGCGCTATCAGACCTTTCCCTTTGAGCGCAAAAAGGGCCACACTTTTAAAGAGACGGCGGCCGTGGAAACTTATAAAGGTCAGAATAACGGTTTTGTCATGGAACCAAAGCGGTCCAAGGCTGCTGAGCGGGGTTTAGATGAGGAGGAGGAGGAGGGAGCCTGCAGGGGGAGCGGACTCCGTAGGACCAGGGCTCTGCTCCATACTAATGAGTGCATTGCCACAGTGGAGCAGCACACTGCACCTGATGGCCTGTGCTCTGACGCTCTGCTGCTCAGTTGCTCTGCAGACACAGACTGCCTTACAGACACATCGAGGGGAAGTGGAGCCGGAGCACAGGCAGAGTACCAGCTCTGCAGTGTCCCGTCGAAAGCCAGGACAGGATTACAACACGGAGAGAGTGAGACAGACCGCTCTGCCAAGAGGCAACTGCTCAACCTGGAGGAGGTCTCATCCCGGACCCTGCCGGACAGGGCCTCCAAGGTTACGGGTCCCATTGCCTGGAACTCCCTTACGCAAGTGGAGTGTCTGGACAGCCCGTCTGTGCGGAGCAAGCGGAAGAAAGGCCTGCAGCTCAACGGGCTGCAGAGTGAGACGCTACCACGTTCCAGTGGAGGCTGTACAACACAGGCGCAGTGCCACACCGGACAGTTATCTGCCAGGCCTCTACGGGGCATGGAAGAGCCTCTGTCACCCTGCAGGAGTGGGGAGGCCGGCGGGGCGGCGCCCAATCCAACACAGGAGGCCTGTAAGCAAATCGTGCCTATGAATCAGGACGGGGATGTTAAAGCACAGCTCCAGGCCATGGAAAATCTCATCAGCTCCAGCCAAGAGACCATCAAGGTGCTTCTGGGGGTCATCCAGGAACTGGAGAAGGGGGAGGCCCACAGAGAGGGGTAAGACATCTCAGAATTATCCTCCAGCGCTTTACACTAGTGACGGACCAAAACTTTTTCTTGTCTAAATTCCAAAATACATTTTAACATATGACTTACAGAGGACAAAAGTGACACATCATACCTGATCTGTTGGTCAGTATTAATGCCTGTACTTTTTCATTATTGCCTCCCAACTATTATGTGCAGAGTGGGAAAAAATGTCAGACTCCCACCTGTCATAACTGAGAAAAGGGAAAACATCAGACAAACAGAACACAGCCATTGTTATTCAGGAAAAGTTCCTTCTTCATGTGTCACATTGTTTTTGATCTTTGGGACGAGCTTGTATGTGTGACAGCTGCTTTTTCCAGAGCCTTAACGGAGTCACCCGAAAAGTGTCAAAGAAAAAATAAAAAGAGTGATCAGAGATCAGAGTGGCATGTAGCTGGGATTATGTGGCTTTTACCTAGATGCGCCCTGAAGTGCTTTTACAGCAACATGTGCTTTTATGATGATTTACATCCAGATCAGCAGAAGCTGGTGAAGAGCATGTTTTGACACATCACTTCACTCCATCTAACATGACACTTCCACAAGCCATTCTCTATTTCAGCCAGGGAAAACATGACCATATTTATTATGTGCACCAGTACTATGTAGGCACAATGCAGTCAGGATCAAAAAATAGCTTACTGAAAGGAGATGCACTCTAATAAGGACACAAAAAGGAAAATCTGAAATGAATTGCCATTGGTTGCTAAATTAGTTGAATAGCTGAAGAAAGAATACAGAACTATAAGGAGCAACACTAAATATCTTCTATTGAATGGCAGAAACACAGAAATTAGACATTTAAGAATTGGCCTTATCTCGCTGCACGCATTAATGTTTATCTAGGAAGTCCATGGCCTTTGAAAAGGCATTTACTATCCAATGGATATGGAGTGTATACAAAAAGGCTGTAGATAGCATCTGGCCAGCTGAAATAGAGGATTGTCCATCCAAAGGGATGAGACAAACACAATGGCCAATTTGTTGAGTAAGGCACTGGAGCTTACCACTCAGATCTGTTCTGACCAGCACTTTGCCAGGGTGCTGGCAAACCCCAAACATTATCAACATCAGAACAACCTAGATTTAACCCTGTGAGAACTGCATACATACACAGCTCATAACCAAGCAGCACAGCAGTGCATTTAGTTTGAAAGCAACTACCATTATCAACCCAATGGAGCGACAGGATAAAACTCCTATTCAACATTGATTGATCGAGCAACAGATCAGTTTACAGCATCTAAAAAGCCAATTATCCTCTTTCTATCTCGCACAAGGCAGCCTTATAATCTCCTTATCACCAAACTCATAAAAGTGTGCTGTGATTGGACAAAGCCGGCGACATGTGGTGCAACAGCGGACAGCCATCCGTCTGTGTTGCAAAACACATCTGGCTTATCAGATGTGTCGAAAGGTGGCAGGTGGGAGGGGAAGCGCGGCGAGGAGAGGAGAGGCGAGGAGGAGTTTGTAAATGAAAATTAGTGACGAGTGTTTATTGCTGCCATCTGGTCACAAACGCAAAGAAAAAAATCACAGTCTGCTTCCATACATGAATTACAGAAGCCCTTATTTACTTAAAGTCAGTGAGCAGCATAAACCCCTGTAATCCATCTGAGCCCAGCTGAACCTCTTCCTCTCCGCACGAGCACAGTCGTCTGCTACACGTCTCCAATTGACAAAGTTGGACTGTAGTGAGCCAAGCAAAAATTCAAATGCTGCTTTAGTCACAGTACATTAGCTTCATATCCCGTTACAAAAATGTCACTGACACAACAAATAGGAGTGCCCGTCGGCTATAGGTGAATTGTGACTGCAATTACATTTGAGATATAACTGCTTATGTTGTATGACATTCATTTCTCATGGAATGAAAGGAAGCGGCGCGTGCATTTATCACTATGCATGTTTTCATGACATGGCGCTCCGACACAAATTGAAGCGCCATGGCTAATGTGGTGAAACGCAGGAAAAACACACTCCCACCATGTATGGAATGCACACACGCACGCACGTACGCACACACACATAAATAAGAAGAAAACATGAACATGAATAAAAAATGGAAAGTAGGGAAATAGGGACCTTAGAGCACAATGACTTACACAGCATTCCCAGACGTGATGCACAGAACAACAGACACACACATCTCTACATGACATCCTGCCCAGGACACAACAACACAGTGTGACGGCGGCAATGCAGCTGTAAAGTTCAACAGCGGATGCATCTAACAACACAAAGTTCAGGAAGAGTTTTGCTGTATCATCAGCCAGTGTTGGCAGGCCAGCCTCAATTAATCACACGCGGAGGGAGTTGTTGCTTATGTGTCTATTATCACTGTGGGCGCACATGTTTTTATGCCTTTGAACTCCCACCCACTCGGTGACCTTTTGGGAACGAGTGGCACAAAGGAGGGAGTGTGTGCAAACACACAGTTAATGGCACTTTTGGCTTCCCTCTCTCTGGGGAGGCCTGTCGAAATGAGCTGCGCTCTCATTTCTTATCAAGTCAGGGTGAGAGAGGGATGGGGGGGGGGGGGGGGCTAGACAACAGGGGGGGGGGGGGGGGGGGGGGGGGGGGTCTAGACAACACGTGGGTGAGAGATAAAAAAAATATAGGTGAGTCGTTCAGGGGATGTGATCCAGTCGCCGTGTTCTTTGCTTATCAACAGGCTCATCCAGATGACCACCGCTCTGTCACCGCCCTCTCACACCATTGCACTCATCCCTTTTTTTCTTAGATTCTCTCCATTACCTCTTCCTGTTACGGCTTCAAATGGCGATATTTATATCAACACCTCTAATATGGATGTCAGAGGACAGGAAAGCCAAGACAAGCAGGGGAAATTTATGACAGCGGTTTAATTTTTTACTGGTGCAACACCTAATGGGCAGTGCAACAAGACAGAGAACTGAGAATGTCTCTGCGACTGCATAGACAAGACTAAATGTTAAAGTTTGCACATTAAACTCAAAGAGATGAACTGAGTGGTTTTTGCAGCCATCTTAATTTTTGGAGAAAAAAAATTAGACGATAAAGTGATAGTTTGTTCGAGGGTTGGTTTAAAAAGCAGCAAACAAAGCGCAATATATTTTCTCACTTGCGTCCTTTGCTATAGCCACAGTGATTTTGCTTTGACAACAACACAGGGCAACGGGATGTAATTTCACAATATCACATCTAAAAACTTAACTAAGGCAAAAACATTTCTCTCAGAAACAATTGGTCTGTGGTTAAACCAAAGGAATCAGATGTTTTCTTCTTGAAGGACCGGTTGTTGCAGCTCTATCCTCTGAGCATCACGATTGAAATTCCACTGAGCTCCAATATAACAGGGTGAGGGCAGACAACACAACAACAGATACTGCAAAACTCAGAAAAATATAAACAAAACTACTACTCAACTGCAACAATGTAAGTGCATTGGTAAATTAAGTATCTATATAATAATGGAGGACTGGTGTATCTGGTGACAACTGCATGACTTTGTATTACCACTTGAATATGAGGCAGATTCGTTGATGAGGGACACTACATGTGTAATGACCAGTTACAAGAAGCCTGACAACTGTACTGCGTTTACTACTTTCTGTTGATGCAGCAGTATACAGGTTGTAGCCATAAAAACCAAGCGACAAAGGTTTTCTATCTCACCCATGTCATCAGTGAAGTGAGTCCACGCTGCATCCAATATTATGTAATTAATTACAGTGGAAAACACTTACTGTCAATCAATATGCACATTCCCACATTCTAATCCAATAAAAAAGCCATTGAGTCTTTGAAGCATGTAACTGAATAGTTCCTCTCAGAGCCACCACATGGTCTTTAGCTGTCCCTTGAGACACAGGGATCTATAATGGGAATTTGGTTCATGGCAATATTTCAACTCAGAGACAACTGATGGCAGAACAATATAGGGACACACAGGGTGTAATATAAAAGGTTATTGATGTGGCTGAATGTGAATTCGTTACATCAATATCACAGTGAAATTACGCAGCGGGGATGCTGCCCTAAACAACACCTTCAAGTTGTATCTGTTCCTTGGATCCATTTCGTCTCTAAATGTCACCGCCCAACACCGCCCTCAGCTAATTTACAGCTACAAAAATAGTCCACAATAACGCGTGGACGTCCTGTCCAGATTTGATTAATCAAGAGTTGTATTTCTATGAAAAGTGTAGTCGTGAAAGTCGAGGGAGCCAGTCATACCAGTAAGGAAAAAATATAAAATAGATATAGAAAAATTATAATAGAATAATAACAACAGAATGCCTATTGTTTGGTAGGCTAATTAAATAATTGAGAAAAAAATTGACTGTTCTGATAATAAATCAATCTTTGGTAAATGTGAGAGGCAAAAAAAATCTCATTAATTATGTTATAGATTGAACATTCCCGTGCTTTGCACATTTTAATTTTATCAGTTATTATGGATACTATTTCATGATGTGAGGACATGTAAGGATCCTGATGAAAATGACCCATTGGTGCAGCTGAGAAACTGACCCCACTGACCTCCAATCAGTCAACCACAGCTAATGGCCGACACGGTGCTCTTTCTGCCCTGACTGCCGGACACAGGCCACTCAAGAGGGCAGCCTAACTCCTCATCGCCCTCATTTACTGTGGTGGCACTAACGAGGGATGACAAACAGGACGAGAAAGGAGGGTGTGAGGGAGCGGCCTAACAAGTCCTGTAATTACTCATTCACGCCTCTTATCTCCCCCGCAGACTCTCCTATCGAACCGGACAGGACACAGCCAACTGCGACACATGCCGGAACAGCGCATGCATTATTTACAGGTTAGTGGCCATTACTCTTCAAAGACACGACGATCCAAATGTGTCCCGTCCTTCGTTAAAGGCAGGAAGGACAGGTAAAAGGGGGGAGGAGAGGGAGGGGAGAGGGGGCAGGAGATGCAGGAATAATGTGGACGCTGCTAATGAGCACATGGGGACTTATGACATTTACACATCACACACTGCCTCTGAATCTATAAATCTTTTTCCTGACTCTCCTCTTGTGGCTCCAGAGCCCTTCACTCACAGAGGGGGGGCTAAGCAGATGTGGGATTAGCTAGACATGGAGACAAAAGGGTACATGGTTGAAGAGTACAGCGGATACATAGTGGGGAGGGGGGTGAACACGGGGCCGCAAAAGGTGAAATTAATTACCATCCAGACATCATGAAATATCATCACTGCGTGCTGTTGCCAAGCCAACTGTGGCCCTGCATATTTTTGAATTCAGCTTATATTAATAGGCAACCAGTATAGTCATCACTCATCACCATGTCAAGCTACAGTATGTGTGCGTGTGTGTAAATAGGCGTTTTCTGTGTGTGTTTTTCTCAGTACTATTGAAAAAAAAAAAACAGGTATCGGTTCAGTTTTTATTCTTTAGGCTCCTTCATCCCAATTCTTGAAAGACAAAACAAATCAGTGCTTTATCATTAACAGTGCCACCACTCACCACAATGAGCTAAGGGGGCCTTGAGTCCACTTAGTTCAGTTGAGATTTGGACATCAAGTAGTTTACAGTCTACAGCAGTAGTGTGTGTGTGTGTGTGTGTGTGTGTGTGTGTGTGTGTGTGTGTGTGTGTGTGACCTATGACAGAGCCTTGCTTGTCCTGACACCTCTGTCAGACCTGAGCCTTCATCTCTGATGCACTGTGAGACTGACAGTGTGCAGGCCCCAAGAGGAACTGCATGTCACAACCTGTCTGTGCACGTGTGTCTGCAGTGTGTTTCGGTCTGGTGCTGAGAAAATAACGGCTGCTGCAGTGAAAGTCAACAGGAGGGTGACGAAATGAGAAAGAAAAATAAGATTTAAAGAGTAAGAGGGTGAGAGACGATCAATACAACTGTTTTTATTGGGCACTGCTCTTCCACTCAGGCGGCATTTCACCTCTGAAAGAGCCATTTAAATCATTTTCTATCTGCTGCTCTCAATAACTGATAAGTCCCTGGAAAAAAACTTCAATCGGCTCTTGAAATTGGAGGCGCAGGGGCAGAGCTTTCTTCCCTCTGATGTTTGAGCTCAGGAAGGTACACGCTGCCTTAAAGTCTGGGGTTTAAATCATGGCGGGTCCCCTTGTATATCCACAGGTCCCCTGCATAACCACAGGGTGCACATCAGAACGAAGCCTTTTACAGCAACTCCGTGTCAACAAGATGAAGTGAGGTGAGCTGAATCCCTGCACGTGACCTGACGGACACTGAAGACAGCTTGAAGGAATTAGGGAGCAGTTAGCTGGGGACAGAGTTTAAGGATGGATGAGGATGGACTGCTGAGATGGGAGCTCATGTTATGAATTAGTCATCCCCATGTTTAATGTTAGGCTGTGTGATTTAGTCCTGGAGATGAGAAGACCCTGCTCCCTTTAGTGCACATATCCTCCATCAACACTCAGCCTGCCAAGGTACAGACCAACTCGCCCCTGCTGGGCCAGCCTCTGTAGGCTTCGGCTACATATGTGTGTGTGTATATGCATATACATACATATACACATATTTATGTTGTCAGTGCTAATCATGCACACAACGACAACTGCCATTAATCAGGTGCTCGATTAACATCCTCCAAACTTCACAACTGGCTTCCTGGAACTGAACGTCTTCATGCGCAGATGAAGAGCAGAAAAACAAAAATGCAGTTTAAAAAAAAAAAAAAAACATAATGCTGATCTTTGAAAAATCCTTACAGGCACAGTTTCGGCTTGATAAAAGAGATGTGAGACGTTTGAAACCTGTTAAATTGACCGGAGTTCTCCTTTAAAAGACTCCCTCAGCATGGTAATTGTGATGATTGGACACAGAATCAAATATAGCAGTTGTATTCACACAGGCAGGGGGATTAAATGCCAATCTAATTACGTCTATCTCCATGAAAACAAGCACTCTGGAGGTGGAGGAACACAGGATGGGAAGCAGAGCCACGGAGGAACACACAGTGTACACGGGAACAATAGCTGTCCATAATATCTGTAAGGATTTTCTCATGTATGTTCGTGTCTTTGTCTCTGAGCCAAAGCCCTCGCTCTTACGTTTATGATACGTTTGGTCGCGATGCAGGGGAGAACACATGGTTCCATTAATCATTTTAACGCAGCCCAGTAAGGAGCCAGCCACGTACTCCTCAGCATATTCAATTTGTCCAAGACTATACGGCATCATCTCATCTCCAGCAAAACAACAGCACCGGATCAATATGGAGCTACACTCTGTGGGCACGGACATCAAACTGAATACAGAAGCTGCTGTAGCCTTACGTCTTTGTCTGGACCCACTTTCTTTGTTTTGAACAATCGCGAACTCAGTCCGCCCTTCTTTCATCCACCCTCACTAACCTCCTCTCTCCATCTCACAGTTGTATCCCGTCATACGTTATCTCCTAATAGCTAACGGTGTGTTCGAATGAACTTGGGGATTCGATGCTTAATGTTACATGCGTGACATTGAAAGAGAAGGGGAGAGAAAGGGATGAAAAGATTATTGCAATTCATTCCACCTTGCCAGGTGATGTAATACCAGTGACTCCGAGTAGGGGGGGTGTAAAAAAAATATAAAAAAAGAGGCTGGAGAGGGAGAAAATGGGAAAGATGATGCAGAAAGGCTGTGGATTTGAAATGCATTTCACTTATTTTAAGACCACAGGCATTAAGCCATGACGCCTCTCCATGCAGAAACCCTGTAATCCCATTTTCCTCACAACCAATTTCTACGCGCTGATGTGCTGATCAAACAGCGAGATAGATTAAAGCCGTAGCGATCGCGGGAGTCGATTGTGGAGGTTCTACTATTGTTCACGATGGACTACGGTTATTTCCCATTGGTTCAATTTTGCCATTAGCTGGCGTGTCCTGAGACTGACTCAACAGCAAGAACCAGCCAATCATTACGTTCTTTGACTAACGCTGCAGTGAAAACAGATACAAAAAAACCCAACAACAATAGAATGGGTATTTAAAAGGAGGAAAAGTCTCCAATCTGTTGTGCGAGGCTATAAAAATCAATTAAGTGTTGCCACAGGCTAAAGAGCCCATTACAATATAACATATGGAAATTAGTGAGCAGAAACGCTGTCCCACTGCACAACTCTGCTGGAGGAAGAGATCTCTTTTTGTGAAAGCATAATGATGTTTTCCAACATGGTGGCAGGCTGGTTACCATGGTTACGCGGGTGCTTCCTCCATAGGACAGACCTTGTGAGGGGACAGTGAGGACAGTTAGGAGGAGCACATTCACTCCAGTGAAAGATAAGGGAACGTGGAACAGGGAGACACAAAGAGGATGGAGGCCACGACAGGTGATGAAGACTCCCAGACGTTTAAAGTGGAATAAACGGTTTCTCATTTGACTTTGACTTGAGTAGGAACATGACAGGAAACACGTGGGAGAGGGTGGAAGTCAATTTTGTACGAAAATAAATTATCGTACTAAACAAATGATTAAATAAGGAAAAATAATAACGCGGTGTGCATTAGGGACAGTTTCATAAAGACGTGCTGGTAAGTGGGCTAAGAAGAGACAAATAAATCGTTCATTAAAAGGCCATTTGAGTACGTTTCAAACATGAGATGATGACTGTTCCACTTTGCTGTTTTTTTAAATCTTCAAAATTAAGTTATGCTGATTGTTCTTTTATTTTGCAGTGACATTTATGTTTCCTTGCTTTGCTGTCCCCACGTCACAAACCACTTTAGCTCCACGTTCTCTGATTCTCCTGCCAGATTGCGGATGTGCTTTTTGTTAACAGTGGAACAAGCTCCACAAAATAACAAAAGCTAAAATCAACAGCTACCAGGGTGTTGTGTTCTGTCCATCGAGACTGTATCGGTTGTTCAATAATGTATGCAGTGGTTGTTTAAACAGGTGGAAGTTGGGATTTACTCTGACTGCAAAAAAGCTAAAGAGCTTTATCAGTGCTGAGGAAAAAGACTGTGATAGAGCACAGCGGCCACAAAGGTCATTTCAGACAGCATCAACCACTCTTTTTTTTTTTTTTTTTTTTTTCTCTGTATCATCATGTTTATGTGATACTCAATACAAGCATCAAATAATAACGTGTCGCCGTTGTAAGGAGGAGATTTTAAGGCTGGGAGCTCTGCAAGTACACATCACTGTTCGGGAAGTAGTAAATATGGAAGGCAGGGATGTAGTCATACAACAGGAAAAGTAGAGTTAGTAAACAGCTGATGTATGCAGTGGTTGTTTAAACAGGTGGAAGTTGGGATTTACTCTGACTGCAAAAAGGCTAAAGAGCTTTATCAGTGCTGAGGAAAAAGACTGTGATAGAGCACAGCAGCCACAAAGGTCATTTCAGACAGCATCAACCACTCTTTTTTTTTTTTTTTTTGCTTTCTCTGTATCATCATGTTTATGTGATACTCAATACAAGCATCAAATAATAAAGTGTCGCCGTTGTAAGGAGGAGATTTTAAGGTTGGGAGCTCTGCAAGTACACATCACTGTTTGGGAAGTAGTAAATATGGAAGGCAGGGATGTAGTCATACAACAGGAAAAGTAGAGTTAGTAAACAGCTGGACAAAGCTAAAGACAAAAGCTAAACTAAGCAGAGTGTTGCACTGATATTGTAAACTTAAAAGCACATTTAATGGGCAGTATCATCTCAGAGCATAAAGTGAAAACACACCTAATAGTTGAAATCATAAAAATTATAGTCTTTCTTTAAGGCTGTTAAATAGCATGCCTGTGTCCAAGCAGGCCAATAACCTGTTTAACCACCATTAGATCTGGCTCCTTGCAAAGCATTAATTAACAGTCACACAATGGAATGCTCTTTACCGGTGACACCGCCACATTCACTGATCCCTGAATCCCCGGAATCCTTTCATGCTGCCACACTGTGGTTATTTGAGCTGCAAAGTTAATTCTACAGCTCATAAATTCTGTCTTTTAACACAGGAGCTTCAGTCTGACTTTGGAGGACATCAAAATATTATTACACATCATGAACCTGAGGGTTATGTGCAAAGAACTCGAACGTCGTGTAGATAAAATGCACTGGGATAATATTAAAAGACAAAAATAAATCAATACAAAAAAGGATTTGGTAAAGTTAAGACAGTGTAATTATTGTTTAATCCATAACAACATTAGTTATGTATTTAACAGCCAAGATAAATT
This sequence comes from Trinectes maculatus, assembly GCA_016785345.1. Classification (NCBI taxonomy): domain Eukaryota; kingdom Metazoa; phylum Chordata; class Actinopteri; order Pleuronectiformes; family Achiridae; genus Trinectes; species Trinectes maculatus. Next base: position 300,359 of record JAFBJQ010000104.1, read on the forward strand.
ATACCAGGGCCACATTTTAAAGGTTTATGGTTCAAGCTGTTGCTTTCATCTAACCCATTTTAGAGAGGTGAAATTTTACAATCATTGCAACCAGTGCAGGTTGAAAAACATATTTATTTTCTTCCCAATTCTTCTAATTTTGAACCAGCTGAAAACCAGAAAGACTCTTGTGTGGGTTGAGTACAGGTGCAGCAGTCTAGGTGAAAGGACATCGCGGCATGAATTAGTGTTCTCTCCTCTGGGCTGTCAAAGCAAATATTTCATTCTGAAGATTTTATTGAACAAAAAAAAAAAAACCCTCAAAACCTCAGGACAAAGCTCTCGGCCTGTGCATCAAAAAGTTATCTGAGAGTGCCAGAACGAATGCAGACATCATGTGCAGGGCCTCACGTTTAGATCAAGGCCTGCAGGGTGGTTTGTGTCTTGTTCTCACAGTCCCTTTTAGTTTCACACATATTTAAAGAGCTTGTTTACAAAATGAATATTTGGAAATATATATTTGCTTCTGAGTGTCGACAGACACGCTCATTGATCTGTTTTAGTCGGCTTGTACCTTCTCTCTTAATGGAACCCAGGTGCTTGTTTGTCTCCAGATGTGCTGATTCAATGAGTATTAATACAAAACCAAACAAACACGACACAGTGCTCTAACGTTATGATGTCTGGGAATGACGACACACTAGACAGACACAATCTTGACCAGTGTGTTTTTCCCCCTCACTATATTTTAAATACTTGCCTATAAAATGAACATCTTCTGATTTATTGCTAATAGCTGAGTGAAACAAAGGCAAAGTGCTGAGTGTCTGGTTCAGCTCCCAACAGTTACTTGACATACTGTCAGACACCCACGTTTATGTCTGCTCGCTTTTAATCAATGCTAAAACCACGTTTGCACATAAACGTGTCAAACTTTACTGCGGTGCCTTACCTAACACTGTCCCAGGTTTAAAAAAACAAACGATCATTTGACAGTGCTATGAGACGCAAAAGACTGAATCATCTGCACTTAAAGCTCACCTGGAATACTAATCACTATTAGCATCCAGTTGCTTTAATGAATTATTGTCTGATCTGACAAAAAAAAAAACAGTTGCAGTAATTTAAAATAATTATCACAGATGCATTTTTTGCATTTCGATCAGAGCAGGTGGTCGACTGCCTCTCTCACCTGGATGCTACAACACAACATCAGCCCAGACAAATTCCTTCCACTTTATGCTGCTGTTATGTAAGTCCGTCTGCAGGAATCCCCACCCACTCACTCCCTTCATGTTAGTGGCTAGAGGAAGCTTCAGCAGATTTAAATCCCTCCACGCTTAACCATAGCTGAGGCTCTAATCTGAGTTTCACTCAGAACCACCTAATAGTAAGACGTGTGTGGGTGTGGGATTACCATGATGGCTTGTCCAGATAAATCCCCTAACACCCTGTGGAAAGGTGAGAAGGAAGTGTGAGTGTGTGTGTGTGTGTGTGTGTGTGTGTGTGTGTGTGTGTGTGCTCTCACACAGGGAAAAATCCCTTGAAGATCATCCGTTGCACACCTATTACCTATGACCAATGTGGTGACATTGTGGAGGGATAAATGCATTAGGTGGAATCTGAAATGCTAAAAAACTCACATCAATACTCAGGAAAAGCAAATGATCTCCTCCAGCGGCCCAACACTACGCACTGGGAAAAAACTAATGGGCTTTGCTTGTGATTTATAAATTATAGCAACACTGAAAATATAAATAAATGAAAGCGGCAGCAGCTGCTGTTGCCAAAGCGGGTGGCCAAGTGCAGAAAAAAAGCCTGAAATGAAAATTTCACTTGGATATAACGATCAAGTAAGCAGGAAATGTAGGTCAGTTTTGCAGGCTGAGCAGTGCAGTGACAGATGCATGCTAAGGGGTCGACTGAGAACAGGCCACAACATAGACACTTAATATGGTTAGAGGGGAAATGAAGAAGTCAAAACATGTCAACATTGGAAAAGCACAAAGGCGAAAGAAACCTGAGTTGTTTTTTAGTTGGTGAGATGTATGAAATAACAGCCAGGATTGCAGACTATTCAAAGTGAAGGCTAATTATGAATAAAATGCCAGGGTGAAAAAGTAAAGATGTAAAAACTAAATTAAATAAGTATCTTATCTATGTAATAAATTCATCAAAATGCACATAGCATTATTCAATCACAATATTTCTGACACATTCAACACCTTCTGTCTCATTGTTTTGTATAAAACTATTACAGCGGTTCTGCAAATATTTCACAATAAAAGTCTTAGTGACTATGACATTGGAGATTTTTTGATGGGCTTTAAAGTGATTCATGAAAATAGTGTCTGGGCTGAAAGCAGCGACAGTGCATTAACATAAGCAGTGGAGAAGTGGGAAAAGAGGCTTGTTAGAGTATGATATTTTTCGCAGCTGAACTGACTCTGTGTCTCTGTTTCTTTGTGTTAGCGTGGAGTTGGACTTCAAGCAGCAGGAGGACAAGCTGCAGCCGCTGATGAAGAGGCTCTGCCCTACTGAGGACACCCACTTCGCCCCCCTGCCTTACCCCCAGGAGGCGTTCACCTCCACCCCCAAACGCAAGTCCAAAGCCGAATCTAAGAAGCATGCTCGCTGGAAACTTTGGTTCCTGTGAAAATACAGGACCGTCTCTTCCCCCGCTACCAACACACAGGATTAATGCACCCGCCTCGTCACCACCAGGTGTTTGCTTTATCACCATCTTCAGTTTTATCACGTCTCCTCAGCTTTTTCTAGACCTTGTAACCAGTATTAATGGAAAGCTCTACTTCTGGATACTGAACCCTTTCCCAGAGACGTCAGGGGGTGAAATGGGACACACGCGTGGATTCCATGGAAAATTATAAATAGTCACGCTTACCAAAAATGGATTCCGTTATTTTGAACTAATTTCTTCAAAATATGGTGTGAAATGACACCAGAGCAACATACTTGTAGATCAGCAAGGTGAGAAGACAAATCTGATTTCCATCCGTCTATTTGCATATATTTTTCTAGCTGATACATCTACGGGGGATTGATCTATAGTATAGGTTCTATTGGCCAGGTGGGACTTTGTCTTTCTTCCCAGCCTCCAGGAGAGGCTGCCAGTCAAACCACAATGTTCTGAGATCTACACCAACAGCATAAGCACAATTTACACAGGATCAGGTTCAGGATCTGTTTTCTCCAGGATCATTGAAATGAACTATTTTGAGTATTCACTGGTACATGTAGATCAGCTACTACCTGCGACAGAATGGAGACTTTAATAATATCTAAAGAAGAGACCTAAAGGACAAAGACGTCAGAAATGTTTCTTGGAGTACAATGATCAACTTTCTATCATCACTAATGTCTCCTTAAGTCAAATGAATGAATAAATAACAATTATTTTCTTAATAACCTTTGCAAAGCTAGAAGTCAATGTACTTTTTTCTATATAACATATATCAATATACATTCATTTTAAGACTTAGTGGAATATATTTATTTGAGCGGCAGTAAATGAGGCTGTGCATTTCAAAAACTGCAGCGCTATGAATTTTTGACTCTTGGTGCCCTTTCATACGTCAAACTTAGTTAATAACTTCACGCATAATTCTGCTCATTGACACTCTAAATAAAAGAGGGAATCCATACAGTTATTACTTCATGGCTTCAACACACAGACAAAAAAAATGATCTGTTATTTATTGCACCAGTCAGGAACCATAATAACCGACCATGGTTCTGAGCACATATGAGGTGAAAGAAGATGGTTGTGATTGTACTGCTGCAGTATCCTGCATCAGCTACTGGGTCAGCTGCTGAAACCAAGCCAGAGAGAGTGAAAGTGCCACTTCTGATCACAACCAGGGCTTCTACAGTGCAGGGTGGCAGGCATGTAGCCCTGCATGCTTTTTACGACCTTCAGATTTTGCAGGATATTTTCTAGCTTTTTCCAGAAACACTTTTTAAAGAGAATGGCTTTTTTTTTTATATACTAGCTCCTGCTCATTGCCTCCCATCTATTTGACTGTAAAGTAAAAAAAATATACATATATATCATGTAGTAGTTCCATACAGGGTTCAAAGACTATGTACAGCCAAAATAATATTTGCATTAATATATATAAATATATATTGTATAGCATCAAATAGGGCTAAAACCATTTTAATGAGCGAGAGAGTAGCCAATTTCTGAACGTCAAGAACATAAAATGAAGAGCGCCAGGCGAAGCGTAACCCAGAATCACCATCAAAGCCAAGAACACTGCCCCCCGCCCCCCTCCAAAAAACAGGAAGTTTGCCAAAGTGGTTTCAAGGGCATTAAAAAGGAGTATCTTTATCTACTGTCACAATGCCCGACAAAATACTAAATATCCCTACTCTGACCTTCACATACTCCAATATGCTGCTTTCTGTTGGCCACATGGGATCCACATCTTCACTCTTGTACATGTCAGGCCAGTTTCTTTCAGTAGTTATACTGTAGCATCAAGAGAGAACTAGATGTTTATCTGTACCTTAAAGAAGTGCAATTGATTTATTATGTGCAATACTGTGTATTTTATACTGTTTTTTTAAAAAGAAAAAATAAATAAAGATATTTAATATGCAAAACATGAAAAATAAAAACAGACACCTACAGAGCTCTCAAAGCATAATGAGTGTCATTTGGAAAACTGTTGTTATTTTAGTCAGGGATACACCAATTAACACGCTGACTGCCTCTCTCTCTCTATCTCACTAACCTCTAATGGTATACTGAGACCAGCGATGACTAGATACAGTTTATCTTATTTACCATGGTGTGTGGAACTTTCATTATTTCCAGACAGATATTGCTGAAGGATAATGATATCAGTTTTTTTCATTGCTCAGAGCACCACAGGTATAATTCGCTTCACCCCCATTGTATTGCTTTTGCAAGCAAAATGTCAGAGAGAGAGATCGCAAACTCTGCACAAACAAAACTAAAACTGCATGGTTAACTAGAGGTGAGAAACCGTGTTTGTTGTCATTTGGGTGAACCAACCTTGTGAAAACCAATTAAGGCTTCCATTTAGGTTACAGGGTTTTAATACACATGCAAAATAATCAAAGCGGAACATTTCTGAGATGAGAGGTAGAAGATTAGGTTGAAAATAAACATAAAATCATCCCTGCATCTCAATGATGCCATAGGATGGCACAATACGCAGGTAGAATACAACTGAGGGATAATCAGCAAAGGACCTCAAACTCTACCTGACTTAGAATCCTGCATCTGATCCAAGGCTCAAACTAACAGCACAGACTTTGCTCTTAATGCCACACTGGGACTTTTTTGTGCATGACCATGCATTTATACGCGTCAGTGCTCTGGCGTGATTTTGGTGCAGATCATCAGTGAAGTGGAGACAAAAGCTCTGAGCACACGCTCTGGAGATGCAGAGTCATCCTCGCACCAATGCATGAAGCTTCAGCTGCTCGAGGGCTGCACTGCCTCCCCCTCCTCCCACCCCCCACAGGTAGGCCATCTCTACAGGGCTGCCCTGCACTGACTGTTTACAACATACTACTGAGGGTACAGACAAGAAGCCGAGTGCAGCACATCTCACATACTTATACATGTATGCAACTATAAGATTTAAAGTTGGCAGGCATTAACATGCATGCGTTGCCACAGGGTCAGCAAAAGCAAGAGGACTCTTATTTAAGTTTCAGCCCAGGAGAGGAGGGGCAAGGTGCGTGAGGGAGTGATGAGTGCATGTTTGAGGCATTATAATGCAGTGCCATATCTCACTATGCTTTTCTGTAAGAGCGCTGCAGCTGTCTGGCCAGCGGCAGGCAGAGAGAGAGAGAGAGGGAGAGAGAGAGAGACACACACACACACATCAGAGAGACGGTGGAGGGAGGAGGGAGAGATGTTTGGACTTGAATCAGATATGAAGAGGACGGAGAGATGAAGACACTGAGTGATACAGAGAGATACAGGAGAAGGATTCTGGTCTGATTAGATGTCACTCAGACGACTGTGTTGCAGTATTACAGTATTTGTATGTATGCAGCAAAACAAACCCTCTAGCCCACACAGTCGGTCAGCCCCATACTGTCACTCAATAACACAGAGTCCTTCCACTGCAGCTTTATACTCCATCCCTACTGCACAACGCCGACACATGCAACCCCACCTCAGAGTTCTCAAAACTACAGCCATTAAATGTTCAGTGCGCCATCGTTAAGGTAAAACAAGCAGTCTGGCAAAGTATCCTAAAATTACCTGACATAAAGGTGACAATTCTTAACTGAATATTCCACGTTCAGTGTGGCTACCAGATAAAAGCGATTGTTTGACTGGATTGGTCCAACACACAGCTGCAAGCGCAGTTCCATGTTTATCTACAGGAACCATCCAGAGGCTTATACAAGAGGAAGTGATAACAATTCAAGGGCATCAAGGCAGGTAGGTCATTTCAGCAGGGACGTGCAGCCAAACTGGTTCTGTTTCCGTCCTAATGGAAATACATTCACAACGACTCATCTCCACCTGAGATGAGTGAGTGTGTGGGGCGGGGGGGTCCAATGATGCAAATGTGTGGTGTCAGAGTCGCCAACAGGCACAACACCGCGGTGACAACACGCAACGGACGGCCCCGGGCCGTCGTTGTGACCGCTCTCATCAACATTCAGCATTCGCCACCACCGGGAGAGAAAAAAAGAAGCAGGAGAGAAAGGAGGCGGTGACAACACGCAACGGACGGCCCCGGGCCGTCATTGTGACCGCTCTCATCAACATTCAGCATTCGCCACCACCGGGAGAGAAAAAAAGAAGCAGGAGAGAAAGGAGGGAGGCAGAGTGGAACTTCCATGCATAAATTTAAACGTAAGAGGCTGCCACTCAGAAGAATAGGGTCTGTGGTTGGCTGTGGGCAGCAGCTCGCAATCTGCCTGCAGAGGAGGCAGCGGTTCCCACAGGCTACAACCGTCCTCTGATTAGAAAGCTACAACTCTTTGCGCTGCACAAACTGGGCCTCTGGGCTGTTAAAAATTCACACAAACCTTATTGATCATTCAATAATGATTTGGGGGGGGGGCAGTAAACGAGAGGCGGCGCTTTCAGAAAGACGCAGCTTTGACGTGACCTCTGGCTCCCACTGTGGAAAAAGGACACGGCATACTGATGCGAAATATTATGCAGGTACTTAGAAATGCCGACGCGGTCAAGTACAGTGGCTTTCTCGCCATAAGGACAGAAAGTGACAAAAGGCAGGGGTCAGTGGGGACAATCCAGGCAGGCTGTATATTCTATAGGGGGACAAAGTGAGGTAGAGGCCAGCAGCACATGTATACAAAGTAGACGGTTTCAATAAGGGTCACTGGAGGTGACGGAGAGAGCAGTTTCATTAACCTGAGAGGCAGCTGCTCTACTTTGCTTTCATTCAGGCTGGGAAGCAGGGAACATTAATTCACCTACACCACAGGAGGGAAGCCGAAATGGATGCACTTAAATTTAATAAAGCAAAGGCTTGACCATCATGCGATGCCATCATAAGAATTGATATTCTTTTAGACAAAGTGGCAGGCAAGTTGCATATCCGACGTGAAAGATAACAACTAGATGACAAACTCTCTGAGTATAGAGGGTGATGCATAACGCAGCAGAGGTCACAGGGGACAACGTGCGAGTGCTGTGACGTAACACACAAAAACAAACAGTGCGATTAGTGTGGAATCACTCTATTACTGTTGGCTTTATTGGATCACCACCTGGTGTGGCTCAGTGACTGGTAATAAAAGCTGGAAGGCCCAGGTGGAGAGGATGCTGTGCATGTTTGCACACTAACATAAATACATCCCCCCCCCATGCATACTTGAAATTCAGAGAATGTCTCAGTCATGACTGCGTTTAAACACAATGTGATCGTGTCCTGAGAGGAATCTCCTTTAACAGACATGAAACGTGCATATGTTCATTATGCTTTCGCTTTTATAGTCACATCACAAGCTACAATGCAGCTCTAATTAGCACAGACAGGAACAGGATGCATCTGAAAGCGAGAGACACTGGCATCAGCGAGACTCTTTGGTATCATGAAAACAACTGAAGGCTTTGTGACACGGCATCCTGGGAAGATGACTGATAAGTGCATTAATTGCTACCCCGCTCATGCCAAGAGAGCGATTGTGCGATGGATGCTAATGACAGCTGAGGGGTGATTAGATTACTGCACACAACGTAAGGTGTGCTTAAATAAGTGCGTGAACAGACGAATCAATGAGTAAACACACAAACACAAAAAGCAAAACACACACAGTGTGACACAAAGGTGACTGGAGAAAGACAGTTACTGACTACTATTAGACAGGTAGTTGCAGACAGACATGTAAGAAATAGCAGACTTACGATGTGGGGGGAATCACGGCCCATTGAAATAACTGTCCTGTTAACGGTTCTGAGCAGCTTCTCCATGATGATCTGAACGTGCCATTGGGTTGGACCCTGTGGGAAATACAGAAACCAAAACACATATTAACACAGGAAGGAGAGAGGGACACAACAACATGATAAAGAAAAATCTCAAAGAGGAAAATTCACCCTGCAAAAACATGTTTACTGTATTATTACAGTAAACATGTCCACACACATATACCTATTTACTCATGTCGTCCTTCACATACAGTTGCATGGTAGGAAATTGCAGGAAAGAGAAGATCAAAAAATCAAAAAATCAAATACACTGCAAAAAATAATAATTGAAGAAATCATGCATGAATGCCTGCACACATACACAGACACAAACATTCACACAATCACAGAGGAGGAAGTTACAGATACTGGTTTATATCGCAGCCGGTGTGTTGAACATCTTTTTGTGAAAACCTATGAGAATGTTGCAGGCTGCATGCAAAACTAGCACACAGCGATTTTATTCACTTGAATCAGGCCATTAGGGGGAGTGGGGGTGTCATTCATCCTTATTCCTAACAATATGGAGGCTGTTTGATAAGTTTGAAACTCTCGTGGACATAAGTATCTGCAGTGGGTTCCTTTACATTCTTGTCCTCTGGACTTATCTACATGCATGTTCAAGTTGTTAGTAGGAAAGTGAGCGGTGCCTTACAGATGAGGAAGAGCGAGCGAGGCAGTAAGAGGCAGCAGAAACATGAAAGACATAGAGTGGTAGAGTCAGAGCAAAGGGGAGAGGTGGGTGATCCCTGGCAGTCTGGAGGGTGGGAGGCCAGGCTATGGTGATCAGTGGTCAGGGGAGTGTGAGGGGTGCCTGTGGGAGGATGTCAGGAGTCAGAGCGTGGAAGATATGTGTTACCATGTGTGCCTGAATATGTGGGATGCAGACAGTGGATTTCTTTTTTGGTGCTAAAACAACTGTTAAATTAGATGCTTAGAATAACTACTACAACATGAACTGATAAAGAAATGCATTAGATTTGAGTGGCTATATACATAGCTGGTTTTTGACTGACTCCAGTGACTCCAGCTTATTATTCCAACCACATTATTACAAGCTTCTCTGAGTCGAATACATCAAGGGGTGAGGCAAAGCTCATTGCCAGATTCACACAGTGGATGATGGCCTCCACCCTCCCAGAGCAATGGATTACTGAGCACATCCAACTTCAGGGGTTAGTAATCAATCACTGCTGTAATATCTGCTCCTTCTAGGACGCACTAATCAATACAATAAATTAACAGCACGGTGATTTGTAAATATTTATTGAAACAAGCATGGCCATAAAGTGCTTCTTCGTTATGGTGTGACTGGGTGCCATTATTATGCTGCGGTTTATCCCAGAGAGGGAGAAAAAGAAAAAAAAAAAACCCATGATAAGAGCCCTGTTCCTCACCACATCTTTCCTGTAGAGCACCTCTAGGATGTCGCTGAGCAGCTGGCAGCAAGCCTTCAGCTCCTCCCGCTTCTCCAGGTGGAACTTCAGTTGCTCTGTCATCAGCGGCAGGAGGATCTCACGGCAATCTGCAGGGACGACACCAGACGCACAACATTCACAACGTAACGCAAGGAGCAGATGATAGATGGCACGAGGCGCTGCAGCATATGCTGTCGACACACCGTGGCGGCACACACACACGTCTCGTTAATGGCTTCCGCGTCACTCAGAGGATTCAATTAAAGCAATGTACATAATGAATATATTTACTGCAATGACTGTGGCAAAGCTCCCAAACTCCCCAAGAACTATTTAAGCGCAACAGCTTGACTGTCACGACAATTGACAAACTAAGCCATAGACAATTTAAGCAACCAAACGAAAAAACTCCCTTGAAATATACGGGAGGGAGAAACCCTTTACACCTCAATATACTGTCATAGGAAAAACAGAAAACAACAATCGTCAACAGTCACAATTTTGGCTGTTTGGCTGATGTTGACTGAAACATCAAAAAGAATATTTCCATCCACAGAGAATAGAGAATTTCACTGCTGGTTGGACGTGGAGGACAGAGGTGATAAGCCACAGACTTTCTTCATGGAAGGTAAACCTAAGGCAGTCTGCCATAACATTATCATATTTTTTATTAAACCTGATCCTAATCTTAGCTGCACTTGTGTACGTGAGTGGGTCATTTTTAACGCCTGGAGTCGGGCTGCTACAATTATTATAATACATATATATGCGTGTGTATATGTGTGTATATGTGTATTACTGTATAAATGTAAACAGATAATCCCTCTGCAAGAAAATAGAAAGTGAAAGAAAAGGAAATTATTTATTTTACAAAAAATAAACTGTGTTCACATCTGCAGAGTAATGCACATAGCCCCATGGTCAGAAAAACGGAGTCTGTCTGGTATATATGCTATTTACACCACAAACATATGCCCCTGCAGATATCAACACGGCTAATAAACACAACAAAAAACTGTAAGATATGGGACCTTTACCCATCACCAACCCTGTGGCAGACGACAGGTGCAGCGGCACACTCTGAATAACAACTGCTATAATGTCAAAGTGGAGATGCTGTGCAGCTCTAAGTGGTCACACCCAGCAAGAGAATCAATACAACATCTCTGCTCCGAAGATAATGCTACAGCTTTAGAAAGCTCATCAAAACACGCACACACACACATAAGCATAACTGTCAATACTGCTCAAGGCAGAATGACAAACTATATCTAGGGATAGTGAATATGAATTCAATCAGTGCTCTGAATTTCTCCAATCCCTTTGTTCCTCCAGGAACTACGTGTAAAGTGGAGTGATTCCATGAAGACGAATTAGGGAAAGGTTAAGTCAATATTTAGAATCCGTCTTTGACTGGATGAATCACCGTTTCCATTAGACTTTCAGCTTTACTGCAATTAGCCATAAGCCAGATCTCGACACAGTGATGAAGTTCTGTAATGAAAAGTTAATGGCTACATTATGTAACAATAAACGATCTTCAGCATAAATACAACTGCAAATTCTGAAATACAATTTTTAATGACTCACCAATGCGTTAATGAGTGTAGTTGATAGGCATGTATAAATTTGCCTATCAATTACACAATTACAGTCTTAGAGGAAATCTTGCATCCTTCTGAATTGCTTTTAATAACAGTTGTAAAAATAATTACGGGGAAGCTACGGCTTGAAGACAGAAGATCAACTCAATATGGGTTCAACGTGAAATCAATGTTTATAATTATGTACTGCAAAGTAAGAGTCTGATCTGTTATGAACATTATCCTCCTGGTAGACTGGCGTCACCTAACTAAATAGAGACAATTTTGTGTCACTTTGCCAGTGAGTCTACAGCATAGACAAATGCTCTGACTAAACCAGTGACGAAGCTCCACAAATCATGAGTGAATAGCCTCCATTAAATGACCACGGGTAGCATTTATATTGAGATTTTATTGGTTCATATCTGGAAATGGAAAAAGTCCTTTCACAAACCATGTTTGCCACAAAATATATTTGTGGTCCTGTGGAATGAAGCAGCAAACTCTCTTTCTCTTACAGCTTACATTTCTGCTTTCATACACGTGTGTGAGTGTTTGTGAGTGTGTGTGTGTGTGTGTGTGTGCTAGGTAATCTTCCAGGCATTGGACACAAAACTGAATTTCCTATCTGAGGGCGTATAACATTGTGTGGGAATTGCTTAGTTCCCTGTTTTTATAGGGATTCAGTTCTCATTCCCTTTGTGACTTCTCCAGAACTCAAAATACACACAGGCAATAAGACACACAGACACAGATTCATAGATATGTGAGCACTGCACACACACACACACAGCATCAACAGATTTTAGACGTTACAATGCTGGGACTTTAAGACATTTATACTGTGCTGTGTTGAACATCAGACAATTCAGTGTTGTGAACTTGCAACAACTCCACCCTATTTGTTTCCTGTAACTTCACAGTGAACTGCTCAGGACAGAGCCAGGGAGCAACTGGGGTAGTGGTTAATTGCTGTCTGCTGCCTTTTTGTGAGACGACTGCTCTGGGGCATGTTTTGTCTGAGTAAACCATATTAAATCACTGTTGCTGGTTACTAGGTTTGGAATCTTGCACTCAATGTAACACAGCAGAACAGTATGAGTGTGTGTCTGTATCTAAATGCAAGCGAACATGTCTCATGTCAGGGCTGCTGCCTGGAGCAAAAGGCTTGGACGTCGCTGGGGCAGGGCCTTGTTTGCAGTTCGCTGCAGGGTAACCTAGCTTCAGAAACTGGAGGCCAAGGTTTTAATTAACCATCATCCGGGCCCTTCATGTCTGGCTGTACTACAACCTGGCAAAAATAGACTCTGGTATGTTGCCCAAGTGTATTGTGCAGGTTTGTAAGGAAAAGGGATTAAATAGAAAAAGAGGGTGAGATTTGAAGACTGGGTAGATATTTAAGATATTTATGAAAACTGGTATTCTCTTATAGACAAGGCCAGGTGATTTTCACATTGGGGATGCTTAACTCACTGAGATAACAAGAGGGATTTCCACTCCACCTCACCAATGACCTTTACTGTGAGCCCACACTGGGCTGCCTCGGGGAAGCAGGTGGTGTGTGTGATTGCCTATATTCACTGTGAGGGACGGTGCATGCAGTGAAGAGCACTGAGTACAGTTTGTGTGCATGTGCGTGGGTCTGCCTGTGTGTGTGTGTGTGTGTTCTCTCACCGTGATGAGCAAAGAGATCGCTGTGGACAATGTCAATCAGACAGTCTAGTTTCTGTTTCACCAGGCGACCCACAGGAACCTTCAGGATGAACTCGGTGAAAAGCTTGCTATGGAGACAGAGCGGGGACAATAAAGACGAAAAGGTCAGACTCATCAGGCACCTTGGATTAGTTGGCCGTGTCCAACCACGACCCGCCAACCACAACACAATCAGATGTTTAGCTGGGGTTGTACAATATTGGGATTAAAAAAAAAACAAAAAGAACACGAGACTACAACCATTTTCACACACATTTTCCACAAAAGCTTTTTTAATATATAAATAAATGTCTAGAATATGACTCAAAATATATTATTTAACCATTGTTTTCATTTTAAAAATTCACTTTACAGCTTTCAAATCTTTGTCTTGATGTTTCTAACTCACTTCCTGGTGTCATTATCTGAACTTTGTTTTTTTAGGGATAACCAACACGCAGCTGGACAGACAGGTCCAACCAAAGTGTTTACAAGCCTGAAAGATATGATTACATTCATGCACATACATAACATTGACAGTTTTCTCCTCGTTATGGTGGCAAGCTGATGCCTGAGGAGACGAGAAATGGCTCTGGCAGGGGATGAAACCCCCCTAACACCAAGGCTTCAATTTTGTCGCCCCCTGCTCAGCCACTCAGGCAGGTTTGTGCTAACAACAGCAACAGCTGATACCACCTTCGCTCAGGCAAACCTGCCATTCATGGCTAAGTGAATGCTCCATGCGGGACACAGCTTTCTGAATTAAAGTTAAAGGTTTTCCACTCAAACCACAGAGACGGTGGCAAAGCGTGGAACTCGTTATTTTGTCTCACCTCACTGTTTCTGGTAATGTTAACCGCAAGTCAAGCTCAGACTGGGAAGATTTTACACTGCAAATGGGGAATAACACAGAGGAATGGTGAGGGGGAAGAAACTGTCAGGTCAGCTGTCAGAGGTGGACAGAGAAATCATGGATAGTCGACAGAATAGATGGGTTGAAAGACTTGTGTTATTACACTTCAGACCTCAGGCCCCCCCAGTGTGGCCCAACATCTACAGCGACTCTGACAGCTCCCCAGGAAAATGAAGACAGCTACTTGTAACTGAGTACATACCAAGGCCAAACTTCACACTATTTGTGTTTTAGCTGCAATAAAATAGGTCCCAGTGTCAGGAATAATTTATCGACAATAATTATTCCTGATATCATATGCAACAGCACACGGGTTTCCTTTAGCAGAGGTCAGATGCTGTCAGCGTCTCATCTCATCGTTTCTGATTTATCCAGTGATTATGAGATAGTATGGGCTTTTATGATCATCTAAGATGGACCTAAGAGAGAGAGCGTTCTCATTTTCATTATTAACTGGCTCTCCTGACTTTCAATGGAAGAGCCATTGGATCGTTAAAAAAAAAAGAGTTTTTTTTTCACTAACAAACATGAGAATCAGTCCAGTTAGACGCAACCTGCTGAGATTCTCAGTGGGTCCTTTCTATTGATGAAGCTGCATGTGTATAGGATGCATATTCATGACTCAGTGATTCAAGAAAAAAACAGTCCTAAACTAATGTGCGACTACAGTGATAAAATATTTGTCCAAAGCATGAACAAAATGTTTTTCATTTAGAACTGACAAGCCATTTTCACACATTTTAAATAACACTTGATAAATTACGGCATTCAGTTTGATTTCTGAGCTGTGTCCTGGTTGCATAACAGAAGCACAGACTTTTAAGTGGAATCGGGGGCAGATCTATCTGGTACGAAAACTGATTTTGTAGAACCGCCTGAAATAAAAAGTACATAAATTAAGCTTTTCTGTCAAAGGTTATAAGGTGATTTTAAATTGCCAGCCCATTACTGTCTATATGAATATGGTCGGGTGAAGGACAGATGGTGAAGTTTTGTTCTGCTTTGTTGTTTCTGCATGTGTCATTAGCACCGCAGTAACATGCAGCATGTGCTACTTGAGAAGTCCTTTATAGGGAGATGAATTAAGCTATAACAGGTGACATTCATGGAAGACAACATTAACTGAAATGGACACTTGAGTGGAGCACTCATCGGGTTGCAACCTGAGCACATTCGACCAGCGGCGCATCGCAGCACAGCTCGTGAATGCTGAGTTGTTGGATAAAAACAGACACAGGTGGAGAGACACATAAAAGTACGAATTTAACCGTCTCCATTGCAGAGCGTTATCCCATCCGTGTTCGTGAAACATTAAATGTTCATTAAAACACATGCAAGAGCAATGATTTTCATCCACAGCCAAAAGACACTGAGGTGTATTTGGGCAGCAATTTCATATACATATAATGTGTAGTAATAATCATATGCAATTACCTCAGTTCCTTGGGGTCGAAGACCAGCTTGACATCATTGACAATGGTGGGAATATACTTCAACGCAGCCCCCTTTAGCACAAGGACAGAAGAAACATGACAAGATTATTTTCATGTACAATTAGTTTAGTAATTGACTGTTAGTTAGTAAGATGACTCTATTATGTAAATCCACATAAGGTAAGGTGGGAATTGAGTGTCGCAGCATTGTGTGCAATGAAGTGTAAATGTGTCTTGCAGCTTCATTAAGCTGATTCGTTCTCCTCCTTCGTTTCATTCAGGAAAGCAGCTCAAACAGCTGATGACAGAGATTGTATAAATATCTCTGACAACAAGCAATATATTTGCTGTCACTATCTATGGAGTGTGCGCATGATACTATGAGTGGATATGCTTAATTAATTAATAGCCAGTCACTATCAGATGATGTGACGGAAATCTTTACTGTTTAAAACCCAACACCTGACACGAAAGTTCAACTCCCCCCTTTCTCTCTCTCTCTCTCTCTCTCTCTCTCTCTCTCTGTGCAACTTCTTGATTTATCTAATTCCGTCTACTTTAGGCCAGAGAATGCTGTTACGACTCCTAATAAATAAACCGGGACTAAAGGAGGACCATCTCTAATGAAAGCTGGATAGACAGGGCCTAACAGAATCTACATTTGTCCATCGATACTATAATAAAGTCATCAAGAGTGTGCACCAAGTGGCTGATTACAAAGCCAACCATTTATAATGGCAATGATGAACCTAGCCGACACCTCTCCTTCTCAAACTGACTGATGCTAAATGCCGGCCAAGGTGGGCTGTTTGTGGTGTTTATATGGCATCTGTGACAATTAGCAGTGGTGACATCTGGAGGTCAAGCACAAACAGTGTCCACTGCTTGTGCATGGTTTATATGTGGAAATGTGTTACCGTTAAATGAGTACGGTAACAGGGAAAAGACTTCAGTAAATAAAACATCTCTGCGTCCGCCAACAGAGACTGAGCTACACTGCATGTTTACCAAGACTTTTCAAACACAGATGCAGTCGTGGCCTCCAAATGAAGCCCTGCTTAACTCCTCTCTCCTCTTATTAGATATTTTTAGTGCTTTAATATGGCACAGCACAGCACCTCAAAAATGTAGACAGTAAGAGTCAGAGAGTGTGGAACACGCATTTGAAAGATGCTCTTTGACTTTGTTCGGATTGCAAACCTGGTTCTTTCTGATGAAAAGCCAACTCCTTCTGTTTCCCCATTGAAGAGACAATTTCATGTGTCTTTTTCCCCCCGCTGTTCTCAGCAACAACCAAACTCCCACCTGTTGTGTAGAGCTCTGCTGTGTGATATGCCAAATCTTCCTGGAGTTGTGTTGTTGTTTTGTGTGTCTGCGCATGCCTCACACTCGCGGGAGGCCTGCGTTTGTGCCGGTGCCTTTATGAATGAGTTACTCGGCATGTGTGCAGGTGGGTCCAGATGTTCATCAGGATTCAGGTGCAAAGTATGATGGGACTATTCGTTAGCTGCCACCTGTCACTGTGTTTTCACAAGGGCGGACTTGGGACGAAAGTCGGATTTCTCGCTTACACGACCGTTCCTCAAGATCAGTTTTTAATTTACTGACTGTAAAGCTAATATCTCAGCCAATTACACAGCAACTGACTCCTAATTGACTCCTGAGCTTCTCCTATGGTTGAGTGTGCACATGGATCTACTGTAGGTGTGCCAAGGTGCATGAACCCTGCGATTACCTTATCTCTAAAAGCATAGGTGTGTGTGTGTGTGTGTGTGCGTGTGCAACAGCTGTGTGTGCATGAGTGTACGTGCACAAACTGACAAAAATTATTTGTTGCTCTGTTGCAAATCTGGAGTCACACAGTTTGTTGTCAAGGACAATGAAATGCAAAACTCAACTCAAAAGATGGAGCTTAAAGGCAGGAGAGGGAAAGGCTGGGAAATAAATACCTTAAGGAGCAGCTAAAGAGCAGAAGGCCAGAGGAGCCCCAGACCACAGTGCAGTCAAGGTCAGGGTGGAAAAGAGAGAGAGGAAACACACAGAAACACACATACACAAGCAACAGAACACAAACAGAAGACAAACAGAAGACAAACATGTATAATGTGTTGATGGAAGATAAGTTTGAAAGAGCAGTTTGAATATATCAACATATTAAGTCAATGCCAAATCCAATCTGCAGTACCTGAGGCTTTAACCAATGGATGATCACTGAGGAGTTCACATATTTCAATGTCACATTTACCAGTCAGCCGCAACATAAAAACAGTTGACTGGTTAAAATGCACCTGATCTGTTCATTTTTCATGTGGAAAATAAAAAAAAATATAACTGACAAATGTTTACTGGTAAAAAAATTTGACTCGTTAATGTTGTGATTCTTTCTAATTAGACCAGCAACATTTTTTATGTTGAATTTTTTGATATTTATATATATTTATAGAGAGAGAGAGGGAGAGTGCTTGATAGCAAAGCTGACAAGTTGCTGGCTATAGCTTCATATTTACATTCATAAACATTAATATTTCCTCAGATATTAAATACAGCATTTCTTTGATCAGACACGTTTTTTTTTTTTTTTTCATGTGCAGCCTGTTAAGGTCTCACAGAGATAAACATGAGAGTGAAGATAAGGAACATCTGCACAGGTGAAGAGCATCAATAACACTTATACCTGATAAGCTGCTGTATTAATTTACATCTGATGAGAAACATGCATCTGCGATTACAGGGCATGTCATCCAAAGCAACTCTCAGAAGATGTATTACTATTCACACAGCAGCACATATTCCTTGGCACAGTCATAGTGACAGCATGAAGTCAGTGTAGTGAGATATCCAGCCTACCTTCACTATGTCAGTGTTTTCTGAATTGCTGTTCATTTCATTAAAGGATGTGAAAAGGTTCCTCAAGGACTCCATGAAGTCGGCCTCGCCTTTGTTCTCGTAGAGCCTGGGAGGAGATGAAGAGAATTACACTGGCAGACGATCACAGGCCTGTTGTTTGTTCCATCCCCATGTAAACAGCCCCAACCGCAGAGGAAATGACAAGAGTTTGATGATTCCCCGTTAAATCATTAAAAGCAGCCAACAGAATGGCCAGCGTGTGTTATCAATGCAAATATTCCTGGATCGGAACCACAGACATCACTCCTGCTGCCAGCCAGATTAGCATTTAAAACAACATGACAAGACCCTGAAGCACCTGCCCGCTTTCATGTGGAAACAAAAATCTGAAAAAAGAAATTAATGATCTATGCTAATGACTCCCCCAGAAAATGATATGAGGAGCAGAAAGCAAAGAGCCATGTAAGGGTTCACTGACTGCACTTTCTAATCTGTCTGGGGCTTAGTTAGTTTGGTTATGTGGAGTAAATACTGCTCAGAGACTGTGGTGACTGAAAGCCAACAATCACACAGCAATTGCAATAAACACTTCCCCAGTTTCTAAATGTGTGGAAACACAAAGGAAAGCTTCCTCCATAATCCCCCCCAAATTCAAACGCATTCATCCCACTTGCAGAGCCCACAAATCAGGGTATCAACTGTAAATAAGCTGCATTGTGCTTGCTGCAAAATAATTAAGCACATCAGCCTCTCAGATAATAAAATGAAATACAGACATTAGGATTTGTGGGAGAAACCGATATTGTTTGTAAAGCGACGCCGAGGTCAAAGAGGGGTGAAGTGTTTGGATTGTTCCCTCCCCATCGGATTTGGCTGGCTTTCTTCCAGAGAGGTGGGTTTTGTGGCACCGCAATCCCTCCTGGGGCTGCGGGTATTACATGGTGCAGGATAGTCACTGCTGAGGGCTTACAGAAATCATGGGATTAGAGGCATCCGTCTCAAAAACGCCACACCAACAATTACTTTTAGCCGTTTCTCACCTACAGCCCCACAAAATTGTGAGACTCAAATGTTTCGCTGACCTGCAATTTAAAAATAAAAACCGTGCTGATGTCCACCTGGCTTCTAGTCGGGACTGCACAAAAGGTGCCGACAAACACAACTTAATAAAAAAGAGAGTCATCCACCTTAAGGATGGAGCCCGTTAATTGTTATCCTGTGAAGGAATCTCCTTTTTGCATGCTGTAGTGATGGACATCTCTGGTATAGATCAACTTTGCTGAGGCATGATAAACGATGTAAAGGATGATGCGTCCTCTAGACATTGGACAGAAATCCAATCAAAGCCTGCACACTCAATTAGGCTGGGATCATATATCAACCCTCTTAGCCTCCTATGACTTCATTCTGTGGCGCGACAACATTATCACCCATTTAGCATCCTCACAGCCAATTATACATACATCCATAGAATTTAGCTTAGCTGAAGACCGTGTTAGCAGTTTTAGCTTTATTCAGCAGCATCGTATAGTGGAAGACACAATTATTGCTTCTTACAATATTGATTTTCATTATGAAATAATACTAGACCCACCGTACTATATATGGACATGTATTGTCCTGCAGCATGTGAACGAGGTCACGTGCACACTGAACGGTCCTATTCATGTTATAGTTATATTTCTGCATACTGTGAAGAATGCACAACTGTTTGTGGATAATGCGTGTGTGCATCAAGACGTACTGGTTGAAAAGGACTCTGGAGCGGACGATGAACTTGAAGATATACTCCAGAGCCTTCATGGCCTTCAGCAGCTGCTCCGTCAGCTTCTCAGCATTGTCCACATAGTTCTTCAGGACTTTGGTCAGTTTCCTACAAACACAATCACACTGAGCATGAAGCATGCTATAATGATGACATGAAATGTCTTTGGTTTATTTGTAGAAAGGCTCACTGACTCACATGTATGCCAGTGTGGCGCTGAAATGCTTTCGAATGTAGGTCTCCAAGACGGGGTTAAAGTGCTGGAACTTTCTGTCGGCTATAAGGCCAATTATGAACACCTGTCGGGGAGCAAAGGCAAATTCTTTCAAATGTAAGCCACACGGCCCAAAGCTTGGAGCAGGAAAAACGGGATGTCTTACTCATTATGCTGAAATAGATTGGGAAATTAAACAGGACTGCGTTTGAGCAGAAAGTCATTTTCTCTCAATTCTCCAGCCGGCGGATAATCTAGAACACCGAACAAAACAATTTCTACCTCCTTTTGCTCAGACTGAAACTCTTCTTTAGAGATTTAGCCTGTGTTAGGCAAACTAGATACTTTGTCAACTCAATGGGTACAAATACAAGATTTGATGCACGGAGAGTTATGCAATGAAAAATTCAGGCAAGTTTATTTATTTCCGCTTTAGCCTGGAATCCTTCTCCCCCTTGCAAGAAAATTAGAATTTAAACGTTAGACAAACAACCAGCTACCCTGGCATTACAAATTCATGCACATCAGCACAGCAGTATTCCGAACGAGATGCAACGTGTCTGCACTTCCCACAGTAAACATTAGACCGATTCCTATTTACAAACAGTAACAGGAAACATGCAAACATGTTTTGACTCTGTACTCCAACATACAGGATGTAAAATTAGTAACTTATTAACATTACTTCCAATATTTTCCAATATTAAAAATGATGCAACTGCACCACTGAAATGCACTGCTATGTGTCTACAGATAAACACATAGGTGTGCAAGTGGAGGTGCTGCCCTGCTCAGCATTTGTCTAGCACTGTTTCAGATACATTACAGTTCATCATGCCAAAGCAAAGACATCATTAAAGTCTGATTACTGTATTATAATAGCTGATGAGTTACTGTGCTCCTCATACTCATGCTCCTCACGCTACATATGAACTTTTGAAATGCAGCTGCAAAAAGGTAGATGTGAAATCAAAGTTGCCGACGCCAAGCAGAGACATTAATCAAAGAAGGATACGATGAGAGTTAATATTTATTTCCAGTCGCCACAACCTCGGCTGTATGATTAATGCCGTGCGGTTAACGGCTGCTTCTTCACTCACCAAGGCATCGAAGACCAAAGTATCAAACGTGTCACTGTCTGAGTTCTCCATCATGATGTTGAAGAGAGCGTCCAGGGTGTCCTGCAGAAACTGAAGTGACAGAGGCACAGCGTGTAAAGGCAGGGTGACAGTAAAATACGACACTCACAAAAAAAAGGACAAAATGAGATTCACTGCTCTTTCATTTCAATCAAATTGATGATCTCGTCATCTCGTACATGGGTATCAAATGAATTTATGTCAAGAGGCACAAGATGTGTAAAAACCCGACACAAGAATAAGATGAAATACGACAATGGAAGTTTGGGCTAACTGTCAGACCGAGTTTCGCTCTTTTCCGGTGAGATTTTCATTCAGCTTTGAGAGATTGTGGGCGAACGACCCAGCATCGCAATGACAGCTGCAGGATCCAGCTCCAATTATTGTCAGAGTGGTATCCATGTTTTTATAGTGCAAACCATGGTAAATATATGTGTTAAATTAAACAGACTTCTATTATTAGGCCAATGTTATTTTCACTTTATTATATTATGATCATGATACAAAACCAATGAAAATTGAATATGAATTCATACATATCCATACGTGCACTGTTCAGTGTAAGCGGTTGCAAGGAGCTGTGATAACAACCTATTACTTCCCGTCTACAGCATGCACATTTACATGAGCCAGTATAGTCCCATGAAGACGCTAATAACTTCCCTCTCAGCAGTATTTCCAGAACCATTTACTATATACGCCATTGTTCTCCGAGGAAACATAGTCCATTTACTCAGCCGCGTCTGAGGCAATGTGCAAACAGACGTGAAAGTGTTGGAAAGAGAGCGATTACCCTGTGCTGTACCTGGTCTGTCATCTCAGAATGGATGATATTCATCATGTTCTCAGTGAGAAATAAATATGCACAGTGTCGGGTTTAAAGCATATTTCCGCCTCACAGTGTGGGAAAATACAAAGTGGGAAGAAAATCTTAATGCAAAACTCTGCATCTGAACTCCGTGCACTGATATCACAATATTAAGTCATAAGTTCTGTGCACTCGATTGATAGAATGTTTCCAAATGTAATTGAGCACAGCCAGCCTCAGAGCGACTGAGTGTTAATGCTGCCGTAATCACACCCCTGTGGTTTAATGAACTGGTCCAGCTGTGGTTCACTCATCTATCTGGTCTGAACAAAACTGCCTGGTGAAGGACTTTTCTCGGGTACGCAGCAAACTTCCAGGCCCCCGACCAGCCCAAGGAAAAGTTCCTCTGGAAAGTGATTTATTCATCCGCCCCCTGCTGAGCATTTTAAGGATCTGCCTACACTCCTGATCAGTGGGTCATCTCCTGAAAGCTGTGTGTGGCGCCAAGTGCAGGGTGAGAGCAGTGTACGAGTTTCTTTAACCACCTGACCTTGACAACCTCGCCACCTTCCACCTTCATTAGCTGACGGAGGTTCTGCTGCAGGAGGCTGGTGTTGGAGCGCCACTTCAGCAGGCCGAGCAGGTCCACTGAAAAAGCACAAACAAACACACAGACAAAGTCATTACCACAAAGAGCAGCATTAGGTTCATCCTGTCAACTGTAATAGAGCGTGAGGAGCCACGTGGAGGCAGCCAGACGGG
This sequence comes from Trinectes maculatus, assembly GCA_016785345.1. Classification (NCBI taxonomy): domain Eukaryota; kingdom Metazoa; phylum Chordata; class Actinopteri; order Pleuronectiformes; family Achiridae; genus Trinectes; species Trinectes maculatus. Next base: position 323,367 of record JAFBJQ010000104.1, read on the forward strand.
ACAATTAAGGACCAGCAATCGAGTGCTGGGGTCAGACATTTGGTGTTTTTCCACACAGACACACGCACGCGCGCCCACACACGCCAGTTTGTGCATTTCCAAATATGGTGCACAAGTCATAAATCTCTTTCCTTTAATCATGGGAAATGAATAAGGCACAAGCGGATGAGACATTATGTGATGAATCGCTTTCAGCAGGAAGCTCGTTCAGGCCACCTTTGGCAGGTTATCAAATTGGGAGCTTCAAACATGCACTGATGTCGATTTATTACGTCTCTGCTGAAACCAGCTCTGTGAACAGATGTCAAACTTTTTCCAAGGACATGAACCGTTTGGCTTTTAAACGGTGCAGAGCGCTTTGAGACACTCGGCCAGGAGAGGGTCAACCTGCAAACAGAAGATGTGGATAGTTTTCTGGGTCACGTCTGCTTGTTAGGGTCAGGAAGTGTTCGAATGAAACATGCTACCGAGTTGCATTGTGGGGAAAAGATGAAGCATGCCGAAAGACTTGGGACCCTCCGGGCAAAAGTAAAGTCAGCCTGAGTCACCTGACTTCAAACACATCTCTCTGAACATCAACTTCCTTGAGGTTTTATCTCTAGCTGGTCTCTACCGCTGCTCGCCATGTTTGATTGGGTTTGCCAGAGCCAATCAAGTGCAGCGATGCAGTGATGGATTCCTATCATCTGCAAACCTGACCCTCCCGGAGGAGAAATGAATTTCAAAGTTGCTTTAGCGCCTCAGAGAGAGAGAGGGATAGAGACAGTTCAAATTAAATGGGGCTAAATCATCCAGCAGCTTGGTCCCAGTGAGACACTGTCAGAGGCCACACAGGACAGTGAAGCAGGGTGTGGTGGAGATCAGGTTTGTGGCAGAGATAAAAGGATACATGTCTTTTACGATGCTAATAAACAGACAGATGAAAAGCGGTGAAATAATTCATTTGGAGAGAGCATCAATGCAACAATGAAATGCAGAACCCCCCTTATTACCATTGGAATTATCTGTTTGCAGCAATACTTGCCTGTCAAGAGCATTTTTTGTTGATTTTTTACCAGCAAGCGCAAAGTGCTTAAATGTTCTTTCATTCTTTAAGAGTGCCAGCCTTGTATTCTGTTTCAGGTTTTACATTATGTAAGATCACTTGCAGACACAGCAGGCACACAGTCTCCTATGTCAAATCTTTTTTTCCCCAAACAAACACACAAAAAAACAAAAATCCTGGTAGGAACAGGACGTTACATCTTCCACCAGGCCAGTTCCACTCCCTGCCATTTGATCAGAGCTTCTCCTCCAGCCCCCATTTAGTGAAGCACACCCCAAATACCCAGGGAGGAACCAGCAGTCACTTCACTCTGGTTCCCAGCACTGGGAGGGCGCCTGCATAAGTCTAGCTTAATTAAAAGGAGTGTTTCATCTCAGACGTGGGATTGGGGACGAGTTGTCATGTGTAAGAAGCAAGCGGTCTGTTGTAAGGGGCCTTCAAGGCTCCCTTCAGGAAAACTCTCTTGCGATGAGACGCTTAAGCAAAAATGAATAAAACGTTGAAGGTGATGATGAAGTCTCAGACTGAGAGAGAAGATTTTTCTCATGACAAAACCACATTTATCATTATTTTTATGCGCAATTATTTGAGAATATGTTCGTGTATGGGTTGCCATGAGGGAGCTGGAGAAGATCCCCCAAGACAAGATCACCGGCCGAATCAAAACAAATTCCCACCAGACGTCTCCTTGCATCCCGCTGCACCTCCCTGCTGCACTTGTGAGCAGATTTCCAGGTTTAATAAAGCAGGCAGACACCAGCATAGGCTACAGACACTGCTTTATAAAAAGCAGTCAAAACTTTTCCCTGAGCTTTGCTGCAAAGTGTCATATCCTGGGGGCCACACATGCACTCACACACACACACCTCTGTGCTTAATTAAACCCGGTGTGCAGTGACAGGAGCAGCCTGATCGCAGAGCACCTATTGGTGCCTTGCATGTGACCGTGTGAAGAGGTGCCAGGTAAATATCAGCAGTGACGCCACTCTACAGGAGAGAATCCTCTCAGCAGGACACACTCCCGCACAGGGAAGAGGGAAAGCGAGGATAACGAGGCAAGGTGGGAAAACAGGAAGAGAGGAGGGTCCAGACTGAGTGATAGACTGACTTATTCCCGACAAGGTGCTATTTCCTCAACAGCTACTATCAGTTTAGACAATGAATTACGTCCCTGTGTGGTCAAATCAGTGCTGCTTCTGGTGACATCACCGCCAACTGATCTAACAAGGAAGGAAAACATGAGTGTCAATGACAACTTCACACCACAAACTGAACTTAATGACCCTCGAGATGAACCTCACACAATACATGCAGGCACAATGAAAATAAGATGCACCATTCAACGCTGCTGACTAAGGCCTGTTTTGTTTGGTGTACATGGGCCAGGGCCACATTAAGGATCGGATAACCAAAAAGAAAAACATCCCCTGCAGGTCTTTGTGTAACAGCGCAGGTGTAAGACAGGGTCACATATGGCCTCAGAGTATATAAAAGATCTGCTGGAGATTGATGCTCAACAACCACCGTGTGCTTTCCTTCATCATACAGAAAAAAGGTGCAGAGACTGTTCCCTAATTGCAAGAGACGTGAAACAAGCACGTCTGTCTCCCTTCCCTTGCTCTCTCCCTCAGCAGCACTGGGAGAAATCCCACCGCGTCTGAGGGCCATCAAAACACCCATAAACTTTTTACTGTTCTCACACGCCGGCAGACCTCATCATAGTTTCAGCTGCAGCTCTGCACGTTCCTGAAAAGGGACCTGGATATAACATCTGCACACTGTCTGTGTACCTGTCACGCTACTCACACACACACACACACACACGCACGCACGCACGCACGCACGCACGCACGCACACAGACTGAATCGAACTGTGCAGGACAAAAAATCAAAGAAGAATTTCCTGTTTATCACGACTTGGATCTTATTACCGGCAATGACAGCAGAGCTGGCACGGTTTTCAGTGCTTGGTACGTGCATGTCACGGTCATGGTGTTACTGCCATAGTGTAGACAACCACACAACCATTCGAGTGTGGGTGTGGTCGCACTCGTGGGAAACGGGTACACACACTGCTCTCTTCTGAATAAAGTGGAATGGATCTACCCAATTTAGCTAGGCTTTTTATTTTGTTTACATCCTCTTTTACTGCCGCACTACTCCTCTTTTTTAAAAAAAGATTTAATTATATTTAGCACATTAAGAGGCTAAAAGAGGTTTGCAGTGGTTCTTTTCACAGGCCCAGATTATTCAGTGAGAGCTCTGATACTGCAAACAGACTATAAAGTCACACATCAATAATACACTTCAACATTTCCCTACACCCAACCCTTTCTCAAATAATATGGCAATGAATAAAACCTTAAGGGCACGGTGCACTTCTTATTCAAACAGGGTGTTGCTTAGTGATTAAACAATTAATTTCACTTGCAGGTGAATCTGCCCCTTCTTCATTCAAGCTCTCTTTCAACTTTTGGACAAAAGACAAAACACTGGGAGGAATGAGGAAGCCTTTCATGACTAATTAAAATGGCCTGGGTACCAAAAAAGAAAAAAAAACAAAGAAGCACAATGCAGGAGAAAGCAAAGCAGACAGGTGGCATGGATCTGTTTAGAGATGCTCTGGAGGGAGAAGCTGAGGAAAAGAAACTAGGTTAGGAAACGGCGAGTGTCCACTGTGACAAGGTGAAAGGAGCAAAAGACAGGAGATGTCCAGAATGCCAGGTTTTAGTCATATATGGTTAATGAGCGTGAATAATTTGCCTTTCAGACAAGTCACAGGCTGCATCCGAGAGCTGGTTTCAAAACAATGAGTCCATCTGACCCCCCCCCCCCCCCCCCCCCCCCCCCCCCCCAAAATAATACGATAATAGTTGAAAGTCCTTGAAAAAGTGTGAGAAAAAAATAGTGTTGGGAAAGAGTTATTTACTGAACTTATTTATTTAATTAAGAAGAATATAGTTTTAAAAAAACAATACAAATATGAATGTGGATGTGCTCTTACCGTTCTGCGTGAGCTTGGTGGAGCACACCAGGGTGGATATTTGGAAGGAGTCCTTGCTGATGGTGCAGTTGCCCAGGTTGTGGTTGCTTTTACTGGTGGTGGAGTAGCCCTTCTCCTCCAGCTCCAGCTTGGTGGCAGGTAGGTTCAGGTAGAGAGAAGAGTCTTCCATCTTCTTCGCCTCGGCCTGATTTTCCCAGGATGAGATTCAGTCAATACAGGAAGCAAATTACCAATTTACAACCGCGGCAGTCCGGGGAGCTCATTCATTCCCGCGGTGTAATTGAAATCTATATCTGCCGTTTATGTTGTGATGGAGTGTTACGTTCTATTAGAGTGCGAGTTTTGGGAGATGAATTTTCATTGTGTATATTAATCACAGAAACTGCTTTTTTGGTTTGACGTGTTGTGCCAGTTGTTGCGTGTGACAAGAATAATAATAAAAAAAAACTCCGGCCAAACAGAAATCTTTACTGACGAAAAATCTAACTGGGGGAATTTTTCTACATTAACATTTTAATGAACATAAATGTGCACTGTGGTACAAAGGTATAATTAGGGAAGGAATTTTAATTGGTCTGTAATTTCATTTCACTTTGGGGGTTGATGTCTACCGAGTATACAATTCTCCATAGAAGGCAGCAAAAGGGATTACAGTGGCAGCTACTAATGCGACCAATTTCTCACCCACGCCTCATCTCTGTTGTGGTCATGTTGAGTGTGGGTCGGACTTGCAGGTAGGCAAACACTAACAAAGATGGCAAAACCCCAGGGACGGACTTTTAGCCTTGTTATAGGATCTTCACGTTTACCTTGTACACAATGAGATCGTGCTCGCCGTCCCTTAGAGTCGTCCCATCGTACCTCATCAGCTTCACAAAGGACAAAGCAAATATCTTCTCTGACTTGTCTTTGGCTGTGGGAGGAGATGAGGAAAAAAAAACACAATGAGGACAGAATGGAGAAGTTGATTACTGCTGCTGTTTGAGATGCACACTAGCCCAGAACACACATTCAGAATTTGTGTACTTATGAGCTTGAAGGGACTGACTCCACCTCTGTAAACCATGTGGCATGGCTGCCTTTACAATCAGTCATTAACAATCGAGCAGACTAATAAAACAGATAATCCCCAGTGTAAATCTCAGCACTGTAGGGCCCGAGTCAGCACCTGAGCTGGCAGAGGAATTCACTGTTCCCTACTGTGACTGTATCTGTGCATGAGTTGTTTATTTTCAAAAGCGAGAGAGGCATAAAAACCTAAGTTAAATCAAATCTGCTGAATGCGTGTACACTGTATGATTTTCCTTTTTAAAAAGCATATTTACCGATATTAAAATCATTAATCGTCCACTTTTCATAGATATTATAATAGATTTGTACTAATATTTGACTATAATATTCACCCATCACGTTAACATACAGTACATGTAAATACATTCACTTGATCTCAGACATGCAGCTGTGAATGGTTCATATTACTCCACATGGGCCACAGCTTGTATCCATGTGTATATACGTGTGTAACTGTGTGTGACTGTGTGTAACTGTGTGTGACTGTGTGTGACTGTGTGTGTAAGGAAGGCTCTGCATAAACAAGCAGGAGAGTTATGACTTTGTCCTGTAACCAAGCATTTGGACAGGGTCACATATATCATCATGGTGGATCAACAAGCTCGAATTTATGTGCAGGGAGACCTGATTCATCGAAGTACCTCACGCATTCTATCTGCATAAATCCCCTCATTGCTTTGCCGCCTGCAGCCTTGCCTGTGAATAATTGCTAGACTGGCATGAGAGAAACCGGTGGAGGGAAAACGCATTGCACACTGTATACATGCCACCCAGAGGAGAAAAATCTATCACCCACCTAAAGACACTAGAAACCTCCAACAATGCACTTGTGGAGAAATGTTGTTTTTTACAAGAGACATTTTTTGCTTGTTCATATGGATGTTCTGCACACTGACCTCACAGGTGGCCTGTCACTTCAGATTAATGCTGAGTGATAATCTGATGCACTGTGTCACAGGAGGCCTGACTCACAACCGGGAGGCTGAGACACTGAACACGCGGGTTTGCAGAAGTGACCTTGATCAGCAGCATCATCACCACTCTGTCTGTTTTAGTAGAAGATCAGTGCAGGCTGGGAGCGGAAGGGGAAGCAGGCAGGACACGGGCAGATGACAGCAAGCAACTCAAAAGGACTCGATCTGTCAGACCAGTTCTGTTCTGTCTTTCCTCAGAAACCCTTCACCTGCTGATTGGTGAACTATTTTTTTTCTACTTGTTTCTGGAAAAGTGCATTGCCGAGAAAATGTGGACATAATATTTTAGTCTTCTGTGATAGCTGCATTCTGCACGGTCTGGTCAGGATCTAAATTTAATGTCATGCACTGCTTACAGAAATACACAATGAGCGTTATCCTGCTTTTGAAAATATTCATCTGCAGACTGAGATGAATATTTGGGTCTGACACATTGTGACAGGGAGGATAAACTGCACCAGCTGACACTCTTTTATTACCAGTGATCAAATGGCGAAGCTAAATCCAGCAGAGTGGCAAATGCAACAGCTTCTGCAGGCAGCCAGTTATAAAAGTCAGTTCATCCTCAACTATTGAGGCAACTCTGGCGGTGCAGAGATGTCAGAATGTGGCTGGATGCCAAAGACACATCTCTGCACAGATGCAGACGTTTGGGAACTTGGATAAATGATTTGTGTTTGCAGTGGACTGAGTGGTGCACCATAAACGATCCAAACACCTAAATCATACACTGCTTCATACAGTATAATCCAGCCATTACACACCTTCAACATGTCTCTCTATTGTCAATTGTCGGTGACAGGTTGGCAGCATCATCTTGCCCCTGCAGTCCCAGAGTCACTTAAGGTGAGCCGGTTTCTAAAGCAACCTTTCTGGCAAGATAACAGCAAGTCACAGATTTTCAAAGGCTCGCCACGTAAACGCGTTAGTCCCAGCAGAAGCAAAGTGTCAGGCATGACGAGAAGACTCTCTGAGTGGATTATAAACCGGCACTGAGCTTGGAGAATTGACCGTTTCCTCCAAACCACCTGTATGCAGGTGAGACGCAAACAGAGCTGGAGGGTTTTGAAATCGACAGGACGACAAGCAGCTACAGATTTCTTTACTAGGGGGAAAATTATACTTTCATATGCTGATATATGATAGAGATGACATGTTTTGTTTATTACATATACACCTGTCATTACCACTCACCTGCCTCACTGTGTGGCAGGCATATGATATGGCTGCATTTCGCTAGACACTGGCTCCAAATAACCAAATGAGTTCCTCCAGGCATTTTTCACATCCCAACCCACTTGATGACATGCCTTTTTGGAGGGTCAGACTCATACCTCTGATTAATGTGAGGTGAGGGTGAGCAAGGGTGAGCTTCAAAGCATTTATTACTGTGCAACACATCTGCTTGCATTGGATATCTTCCATTATGTTTTTGGGTTTTGTTTTTTTTTTGCTGTGCTCTGATTAGCAGCCAATTGTGTGGCTGGACATCGCCCAAACCCAACTGTTCCAATGCCGACATCTGTACTCACAGTCCTGTGATGAGCGGTGACGGAAGGTGAATCGCAAGTGGCTCCGGTTTACATCTTCAATAGGGATCGCAACCTGAGATACGGGATAGAAAGAGAAAGTGAGACATCTATGCCCAAATACAAGGATTTAAAAGCTTTATTTTAGAATTTATTTTATACAGAAATTAACTAAATACAAAATAACAAACAGACAGGAAGCATCTAATAAATAATCAAAAGTGATTTATGTTAAATGGGCTAAAACATGAAAAACATACTGGTATAATCCTTTAACAGACATGGATCAGTGATTTTATATATTTCTATCCATGTCTGCTGCCGCTGCATTGACCATTTCATCTTTCATTTTCACTGCTGTTTTTCTGTGCTCTAAAGCCCCATTCGTTATTATTCAACAGACACCACAGTCGTCATGCTGCATAGTTCTAGAGATGAAAACCTGTGCTGTGATGAATAATGCATTTGAGAACTATATCACAGGGCAATTTTTGCAGTGAAGGTGGATAATAATTACTAAGATGTCACTCAGAAGAACTGCAAAGCAGAAACGGTAAGGAAGTGCTAGCGAGGAGAGACACACCTTTATCGTTTCAAACCAGCGCGGCTGTTTAACTTGGTAATAGATGACAGACTTGTACTCGTTGATCCCCTCATCTCCCGCTCCAGGGAAGATGACATTCTATAGAAGGAGAACAAAATAATATTTAATTAAACGAGTTATGAGATGAGCTGCTGGTCATCAGGCCATGCTGGCTCAAGAGGCAAAATAATAATGGTTGAGTCTATTATCGCTGTCCAACCGTTAGAAGTACGTGGAATATTGACTAGATCTTATTTCATAAAATAGATTCCCTGGGGCAGCAAGACTTGGATGCACTTTATGCATGAGCACCTGCTTTTTGACTGCCAATCGCATGACAGTACTTTGGATATAAGAAATAAATTAGAAATGAATTATTAAAGAAGGAGGGGCTATGGCTCCCATGCAGAGAGAAGTGGAGTGACGCCAGGCATGAGGCGAGGGACCAGCTGGTGCCGACGGATCCAGCCATGTAAATTAGTGTGCCTCGTGGGTCCTTGAGTTTCTACAATGGGTCAGAGTGTGTATATAACCCGTTTCTCCCGCTGAGGGATTTGGCACAAGGATGGAGTGACAGAGGATGGCACGCATGCCTTGTTTCCTATCAGTCAGCCTAACTCCTTCCTCCCACTACTCCAGCTGACTCCCTGGCCTGCTGGTGCAGCACTGCTGAAGGACAACAACACTAATGTTTTCTGACAACCAGCAATTATGAGGAATAACAGGCCCCATCTCCCCTCCCCGCAGCCACACTGAGCAGATCCGGGGTACAGGTGCCGGCTTCTGCAACTCTGCTCCACAGACAGAGACACAAACAGGGGGAAGTGGATGAGGTCCAGCTGCAGGTGACTTTGGGGGGACAAGAAGTCACTGACCAGAATCTCACTACACAGCAACGCACGTCCTTCTTGAGACAGTGTAAGCATATCAAAACTCTGAGGCAGAGGGAAACCAGGGACAAATGGAGAAGGAAATGGAAACACAACTGAGAAAATCATACAGATATACAAGTCAGATAAAATTAAACTGTAGGAAAAGTGGAACTATTCTAAAATATTCTACAATGTAACGTTTACTTTTAAATAACGACTAAATGTTTATTTAATTATAATAATAATGTACTACTGCCATTATTAGTACTAAGCTAATTACTGTGATCACAGACTTTAGAGCTTTAATGTGCATGACAGGCTCTACTATTACAGAAATAACTCACTGAAAACATGTATTTTGTGTTGAGCTGGTAGAAACTGTGACTCAACACTGGAGTTATGGTGATTTACAGAGACGTTTCCTGTTATCAGAGATTACATCAAGTCTCAGGAAGCGACAGTGCCTCTCATATCGGACCCATAAATTCCTTTCAGTCAATTAAAATCCGGGATTTTGACCAATTAGCACTGATCTCTGAAGCCATGAACAGACGAGACTGAGAGTTTATGTTCACATCTCTGCACAGACATGTCATCAGACTCTCGATCGCTGTCACTGTCACTGTCACTGATTCCAGTCAAGACAGTTGCAGAGGAAAATGTTCTACTGACACCAGCTGACTGGAATTATCGAATGAATATGTTCATTTGTACCAAGTGGAATACGAACAGGGTCACTTAGCGGAAACAAAAATTAAACACAACCTGGATGCTTCATTTTCCTATGAATATTACAAACATTAACTGGTGACCACCACTGTAATATAATTAGGTGATCTCTGCACACAGGTCAGCAAATTTGCAGCCTTTTGAGACTGCTATCAAGCAACCAAATACAAAGTGGAGAAAAGTAGCCTTTTAACTTCATTAGCAAAGCTAATATTACCAAAAGGAAGATAGTGCATTCTTATATTTTATCATTTAGAACTTACAACATAACAATGCTGTCTCGATTTCCACTTTGCAGACTTTGTGAATACAGGTTGATTCCAAGGGTTGCAAGCCACATTTTGAGACAGTCAATAAGCCACAGAGCACCAGTATTGCATTCTGTCTGTTTTGATGGGTGGCAAAGGCCCACAGCTGGACCTGTGTATCACACTGTTTTATAGGGGCCCTGGTCAGTTAAGCAGCATGCTGAGCTGTGTGAGATTAAAGAAAGGCTACTAAATCACAGCATGTCTGAGAGAATGACTGGCTGCAGCACCTGAATACAGAGTATGAGCTGACATGGGGAAAAACACCAAAGTCAATCAGTTAACCTTCCTCTCCTCTCTTACCTCCAGCTTTTTGCCATCCTCATCATAAACAGACATGGTCACTTCTACGTTTTTTGGCGTGGTCTTATTCCCCTTGTCAAAGTCGCCCTGAACCAAAGTCACATAGATGTCGTTTCGCACGTCACCTTTAGGAAACAGAAACAAGCAGATCAGGAACAAGACACAGGAAGAAAGGGAGTAACAAAGGAAGTAAAGATATATAGGAAGACATATATATATCAATAGATCAAAATGTTGATATCTGTCTGTCTGTCCATCTCTCTGCATGTGTATCTATCCGTATATGTATGTATGTATGCACGCACACGCGCGCACACACACACATACATACATACACACACACACACACACACACATACTGGAAAGTCAGCATTGAGTCTCTCAAATTGTCAAGGACACTCTCAGTTGTCAGATAACTGAGATGAAGCTTTCTAAATAACTCAACCTGGCATGATGATCTCTGGAAAGCCCATTTTTCGTGCCACAGCTGTCGATCGATCCACCAGGTGAGGGAAGTCCTTTCTTATCTGATGGATGTCTCCAGGCAGCCGCTTCAGAGTCACCCACAGGCCTGGTGTGTTGCATTCAAGGCCAAAAGGGGCAGGACCAAGATAACATCAGGAAAAAAATAGACAGTGAGTAAGCAAACTGCCCAAGGACAACACTAAAAAGAAAAATGTTCTTGTGCTTTCCACCGTCAAATGTCTGAGTGACAGGTAACAGCTATAGGGCAAGACATTAAATAGAAGGTTCCCTTGGGGATGTGATTAGGAAAACTAAGGAAGCATGTCCGTTTACCCTATGCACGATTAATGGAGTGACAAAGGAGAAAATCTCAATCTGGTATAACATCATCATTTCCACATTACTGTTGCAAAAACATCACATCTAGAGATACCACTCTAAAATACTGTTTTACTCATTTAACAAAAATAAAAAAATTACATTACATTACGTACAATTATGTTTACATTCGCACTACTACATGAACGTTGCCACAGGTAACCCATATTTACTCTGAATGTGGTCTGAGTGATGGGACAACAAATTCATCCTCAGTGAGTCATGGGTGGCTCAATGTACATACCAGATCTGAAAAATCCTCTTTGTCTTTTATCCCATATTCCAAAGACTACTTCATTGAGCACTTGTTGAATAAGTAATACCAATATAATTATTAATAAAGAATACTTAAACTGTGCATTCATTCCTGGACTTATATAATTGCTGTCAGAATATTCTAAAAGCGTAATAGTTTTGAGAAAACACCAGTGCTCTGAATAATTCTGCAACAAAGAGCCTTCAGGGTACTTTCATGGTACGTCAGCAATTTAACAGCAGTAACTGTTCTGCTTTCCTCCTGCTTAGAAAAGCCTGTGTGATGCATACAGGCTTTTCAGGGCTGTTGCCATACTCGGAAACAAAGCAGCATAGATATATGCTTCTAAATTAGACTGAAAATTAAGAAAGAAAAAAAGTTTCCAATTATGCAGGCATCCTATGGGGCATCCCTTCAAATGCCATCTAAATGAGTCGAGCTTGTGAACCCTAAAGCTTATTTACTTTTACTTTACAAGCTCCATATTGGTATGAGTGGCACATCTCTCGCTGGATTAGCTCGAAGCCTTTTCATATGCCTGCGTGACCAAAACAGCTGTTCTCATTGCTCTGCTGTTCTTCCCAGTGTGGGTTGAAGCAGATCTGACATTTATCCAAGTACATCTTTATGGGGCGCGACAATGCCGTGGAGGCTGTCATGTTGCCCCCCCAGCCCAAATCTGAGAGATGGCTGATGTTGTTCCCCTAACCACAGATGTCAAACTCATGATAAGCTTTAGTCTCTGCACACGACTCCCCGGCTTCTTCAACAGCTAGATTTCTTACATCTTATCGTCATGGTGACAAGGGCAACTATTGATAGTATGATCTATGATGTGAATTATGTTCTTGTTAGCAAGATGGAGAGTTTCAACGCTCTGCCAGTAAATACCATGAGATGCAGTTAATTTAGAATTTTGCATGTGATGTTACACTCAAAACTTAATTTAAATTTGAAAGACTTTGTGGCGACCTTAACGTTTTCTTTTAATCAGAGACAAAGGACAATTAAAACAACTTTTCCTCCATAGTTAATGGCACATGTCTCCTTAACATCTGCCTGCTTCATTTCTAATTTTATTTTATTCACACTGCAGAGCATATTGCACCTCCTGAGGAAGGTAATATAAGACAAAACATAAAAAGACTGCATCAATAAGGATTATGTGGCTTCCTTATTGGTCTGAGTTTACGTGTCTGAAATTTGCACTGTACCTTGGCCCTTGTGATTGACCTCTTTGGCAGTGATAACTTTGTTGATGACTGTCTGGAGGAAGTCGTTCTCCCCCGCCACCCTGGGTGAAAAACGGGAGATGTTCAGCTGCTTGTGGCGAATGGCGTCATCCAACGCTAGCCTGCGGTATGCACACAACGGGCAAAGACGACGGAGAAGAGAAGGTGGCGCAGGAAAAGGTGGAGGGGAGCGGGGTGGGAACAGCCACAGAGTGATGGTTGTGAGGAGTGGGATGAGAGAGAGAGACAGGGAGAAAGAGAGAGAGACACCGAAGAGTGATACGAATTCCATGACAGACACAAAGCCACTTGTTAGCAGTTAACAGTAAGGCAGGATGGGTAGTGACAGAAACACACAGAGAAACCATCATTTAGGATGATGCCCAGTCAGCATTTATAGACCTTCTGCAGCAGTGGGAAACTTGACCTGCCCAAAGCAGGGAGTTTATCATCCCAGGTTGTAAAACCCAAGAATCATCAAACCCAACACTCAATAAACATAAGCTCTTTTGTACTCTATAGGTGTTTCGGGTGTAAAACTGTTTGTAACAAGTGATGCACAGAGCTTACGAAGGCAGCAGTGTGATGCTGTGACAAGGAAGTTGCAGAAGAAGAGCAGAGGTTTGTATGTTCATGGGACAACACAATGTAGGACAACAGGCACACAAAATTTTCCCTAAAATTTGCAAAAAGACAAATTAAGGATTTGGATGCAAGCATTGGACACAGGGGTGCACCAATAATCTATCCATGCCATGGTAGGAAGTGAAATAGATATATAAAAACAGGAAATGTTTTTGTTTGGAAAGTATTGTTCCAATCAACTTGATTAACTTTATGCCTTTAATAAATCCACATCCAAACAAATGAAAGTTACAACTATGGAAAACAGAGAAAAAAACAGAAAACCTTCCTATTTGAGAAGCTGCAGTCAGAAATGGTTTGGCTTTTTATGCTCGATAATTAGCTCAGAGGCTAAATTGATCTGTAAAACTGCTGTCAATTCATTTGCTGTCATCGACTAAGAGAACACTTAATAATGCCAGAAATTCCTCATGCAAGTTGGTTTGAAATTACAAAAAATGAGTCTTTTCCTGGTAAAATAATGGTTAAATATATTTTTTAAAAACTATATATCTGTAAAAGTGATTTTCATCTATGGAGTCCATCCAAATTGCATCACAGCACCAAATCTTTCCAAAATAGCTCCTTCACTTCCTGTCTCTGCTGATCTTAAAAATAGAAAACATTCAATAATCTGTGATAGACCTAATATTTCAAAACATTATTCATTAACATTCACTAGGAATATTCACACTTGGACATTTAAAAAAAACCCATGTAGATCCTGTTCTTCTGTTCACACTGTAAGAATCTAATTTCCATGATTTATGTTCCCAGACAAAAAAACGCTAAGTGGGGTGTTCTGCCTGCTAAACTGCCCGAATCTGAAGTATTTCCAATTATGCAGGAAATCACGTTATGGAAAAGGTTACTCTGGCTCCGTGTGCTGCCCTACGAGAATGGCAGCAGTTAATGAGATTGCCTTAATTGAGTCAACAGGGAATAGGGGTGAGCTACTGTCTTGACACCCCTGCTAATCAGGTGTCATGGATTGAAGACATTAGAAAAAAAAAAACTTCTACGAGCATCACTGACATACTGTACACACTCAAAATAATGGATGTAAGTGTGGGAGAAGAAGTGTGTCTGCCCCACTCGTTCTGCAACATTATCCCAGGCTTCAGGAAACTTTGTGATACCTCTTGTGTATATAAAATATTTATCTTGTGCTGCTGGACACTTACGGCTGAAATGGGATGAAGTGCTGCTTGTCCTCATCGTCCATTTTGCCTGTTATAATGTCGGTGACATCCATTACTGTGCAAAAAAATAAATTTAAAAAATCAGGGAAAGTTAAAAACACCCAAGGGCTCACAATTGCTACATGACTAAAAAGACAACATGACTATGAGATTTTTAAAAAAATGCATTGTAAGGACATATTAGGGGGTTCAAGCAGAACCAACACACACTAACAATAAAACAATATTAGCCCCTTCTCTTAAAAAAACATTAGCGCACACACACACACACACACGCACGCACACGCACACACACACACTGTAAATATCATAGTGCTATAATGATGACTTCTCCACTCCTCCACACACATCATTGGGGCAATAATTCCTAGATCCGTCGAGCGTGCCAATCAACAAGTCAAAGGCAAAAGAAGACAAGAACCTTGAGCCAAAACACATTCTTGAGATGTTAGTTCTACATGCTTCAACTGGAGTGACTGAGACATGGAGCCAATATTTGCAGTGTCTGCTTGTAATGTGTGCGAATGTAGCATCTGTATCATCATCTACAGGCCAGAGGTGTCGAATCCCAAATACAGGCTCAACATTGCGTTGATAGATAAGGATCCACTAAGGCAGGTAAGCGACGCTGAGGAAACATCTGTATTGTTTATTGGGTATTCAGGTTATACTCCTGAACTAACTGGTTTCTGCATTCACATCATCCTTCAGTACAAGAAAATTCTCCATCTGTCTGAAACACTGAGGTCAATCATATAGAGTCCCTTCTTTCTATCTGGCTCTCTGTCAAGCTGTGCACAGCTGCAATCAGGAGAATGTATCAGGATAGGCCGTCATTAATCAGGCTGTCATTTACCTTCTCTAAGAGTGGCACTGGAAAATGTGACACCAAAAGAAGGCTATACTTTTCTCTGCTGGACAACAGTGGGCAAAAAAGCAATCTAATTAGTTGGAGACGTGCC
This sequence comes from Trinectes maculatus, assembly GCA_016785345.1. NCBI lineage: Eukaryota > Metazoa > Chordata > Actinopteri > Pleuronectiformes > Achiridae > Trinectes > Trinectes maculatus. The sequence continues at coordinate 338,904 of JAFBJQ010000104.1, forward strand.
TGGCAGCTTGCCTTTCTACATTTTTGAAATTTAGCCAATGTATTTATGAAGACCTGCAAAGCCTCGGGCACAATACTCACTTCAAACTGTTACACATAACAGGGGATATATGCTCACAAGGCTTCTAAACGCAATATTTTCACAGGCATACAAAGAGTCTGCTTCACCTGCCACTCCAAATGGTCTCCTTAACCCCGACGTCAGCTTCTTGGTGTTATTGTCTCGGAGCTCCATGCGCCCCACTCTGACAATCTGACACACAAAGCTGATCTTCTCTCTTTTAAGGTCTTCACTGCCCAAGTCCTGAGGAGAGAAGAACAACATTAATCTACAACAATCAGATTATACAAACTGAGATTAAAGTATGGCCATAGACAGACTTTTGTTAAAATGGCCAACTATACATCGATTAATAGCTCATTCTCGGTTTAAGATGAGTTTGTGTCGGGGCAAACTTTTCAGTACACATGCTTCCATTGCCATTCCATTGTGGCCACAAAGTGCTCCCAGTGGGCTCACGCTGACCCTTCTGCCCTTGTGCTGCCATTAGATAAAGGTGACTGCCTTGGTAAATACATACAGCGGGCCAGGCTCACAGAGAGCTTAACAAATAGAAGCTCTGCAAACAGGCTCCCACATGTCTCATAACATGGCTGAATAAACAGCGTGCTGCCACACACAAGCAAACACACTCACTGTGAAGACTGCCCGCAGGTTGTGAAGCTGGTCTATGTCTTTCACCAAACCCGAGCTGGACCATTTCACCAGGTAGTTTTCACTGTGAAGGAGAGAGGACAGAAAAAGACAGTCAGTAACTCGTTACAATAATGTGTCTGTCTATCTGCAGGAAATTAAAGAATCCAGACACTGATCCAACAGAAAGCAAAAAATGAGTGAACTGTAGAAAAGAAACATTCCTCGACTGAGCTTTTGTGCTTGTGAAAATTTACTGTCAAAATCCAACAACAACAGAAAATCCCAGGGCAGCAGTGTGTGCTTGTTCTGCTTATGTTGTCACATGGGGTGTGTGTGCATGAGTGTGCATGTGTGTACTTGCTTTTAGTGTTAACATTTCTGGAAAGTGCAAGTAAACCTCAAACATCAAACACATCTTGGCATATTATGGTAAATAAAAGACTGTCGGTTCAGTCTTAAGTCACTGTGTGTGTGTGAATCTAAACTCAACCGATGGGGTCTGAGGACCCCATTTACGTCAAAACAAATTCCCTTCATTGCTGACACTGTTGTCTTGAATTCAAATTAAGTTACAAGCAATGAGCTTCACTGTACGGAAACAAATCCAAATCTATTGGATTTGTTAAGTAAACTGCACAAATTGGGGTCAAAATGGAAAATATTCCTTGAGTATTGACTCAAATCATTTGAAAATTATAGCTGCTGTGTGTAGGATATAGACACTTGGTGTATGGGATGGACACGTCATTGCATATCAGTGGGGTTACCTGATGAACTTGGACTCCACTGGGTCGTAGAGAGACATGAGAACCTCTGCATCCTCACCGATCTTACAAACCACATTCTTGAGAGTTACGAAGAGGGCAAACGATGGAGTGGACGCAAACTTGGCTTGTCTGGTCAGATCAATATTCTGCTTCTGAGACTGTCATGGAGAAACAGAGGTGTCACATTCAATACTGGGCGTTCCTTCATCGCTTTCTGTCACATGCAGGTTGGCTTCAGTCCTGGCCTGTTCGAACAGTGAGCTCATCAACCACTTCATTGTCTGAGGAAAATATATGCGGGGCAAGAAACTACACACTGAATTATTACGTGTCAGCCAACCGCCTCTGTGTCTTAAGGAAAAGTTACGAGGATTTAACAGTGTCATCAGAATTTGTTATGATTTATTCCTGACTGGGGTAAAAAGAAAAGTCATTACATTCACTTCCTCTCAAGGTCTGCATGTGGAGTAAAAAGTGGAGTGACTGCGTGATTCTCGGGATGTCCTTCAAAAATATGCTGCTGCCATGTCGTTAATATTTATCACGTTGACCTGGTCACTCTCCTATTGCCCATGCATATGCAATGACGACCTCTGGATGAAAAGGTCACATGAGATGAGATGGCATAACTGCAGGGCACTGTGCATTTGGCACTCCTACATACAGTCCGCTGACATCCAGGTGAAAGTACCATGTGAAACATGCAGGGAGCCTGGCTGATTTGCAGAGTTTCTACAGGAGCAGTCAAGCATTTTTTCTTTTTGTGAACTAGGAGAGGATGTTTACCACTACGCTGAAGCTGTGCAACGGGCGAAACTCCACTCTAGAGTGAAATACGGGGATTGATTTTTCTGACGTTTTTATTTCCTTGGAATTAATTTTGTCTACTTGTTTGATATATATTTATTTGAAAGTAAAATAGGAAGACAGAGTGTTAAGAGTTTATGGAACTTTGTTAATAGCACAGACATAAAATACATTTGCTCTCAGTTTCAGAAGCAGTGGGATTATTGACATATATATACAACCAAACACAGAGCTGAAGTTTAGGCTTGTCTTTATGACTTGTGTCAAAATAAAGTTTTGTAGTGTAATAATGTAACTATACACTCATAGCTTCTTGAGGCTAACACATCACTGTTAACATGTGCAGGTGATGTCAAGTTAGTATTTATATTAAATCATGAAATAATGTATCTGATTTCTGTAAGGGCCTCACTCTGTTCCTCTCTCTCTTTACCTTCTCCTCTTGGATCCTGTCCTCAATTTGTTTGGAGGCCGCTTCATGAGCTCTGAACAGGCTGATGGTGCTGGTGAGCTCTGGGTCCAGTATGTTTCCATCTTTGTCTCTGACCACCAGATCAAGATCCAGGTACCTAGCACGGAAACAGGGGAAACAGTCACCCTAACCATTTCCTAGTATTCTCCTCCTTCCCTATTATTTGCAGCTCTTCCTTCCATAAAGAAGACAACATCAAAATGCCAATGCAGAGTCACTGCTTCGGAAAATGTAATTTCTCTACCTGGCCAAAGTTTTAAACTTTCATCACGGCAAGAAAATGGAGCTTCACAAATTTCAATTTCCACAGGTTTTCTAGGCCCGGTGCAGACACAGCAAGAGCTGTCATTTCATGATGGAATACAGTGCAGTCTGAATCTGAATCCCTTCAGTTTTCCTCAAGCTAAGCGATGACCTGCCATTTTCAATTGACTGACAGTGCTGACCTATTCCAACAAGAGTACTTTTTCCAGAAATAAGGATATAAGCAGGGGGAGGGAAGGACCAGAACTGAATCCTCACTTGTTGCCATAGTCTATCTTGGAGGTGACTTTCTGTTTCAGCTCCGAGAGCTCGTCCTGAGGGAGGGTGCCGGACAGGATTTGGGAACGCCATTCGATCAGGTCGTAGATCATGTCGCGGACAGAGTTGAACATCTCGCGCTTGTCCCCCTGTGGAAGGAGACACATTTAGAATGGTTAGGCAACATACAGTATACAAAAATGTGTTAAACCCACATATAAACTCTGCCATATGCACTCTATGTAGTAAACATGTGTTTACACTGGGAGAGGGCAGGCTGACCTACCACATATAAGTCCCTCCATATTGTAGCCCATTCCCTCAGTGTGGTGGTAACCTCCTGAACCAGGGGCAGCTCAGTGGGAATCACTGTCTCTTTTTGCCTGATGTGACAGATTTGATCACGTTTGTTATCCAAGTACATAGAGATTCATTTCATAGCTTTGTGCTGTGATATTACATTACATTACATTCATTTAGCAGACGAGTTTATCCAAAGCGACTTACAATAAGTGACCAGAATTCAAACACAGCACCAGCTCTTTTGGACCAGCTCTTTTTGAAATGTTGATAAACCATATAATATGAAAAAAGTAAATTGAACTTTTTAAAATGTTCACAATTACAAATATATAAACTAGGGCTGTCAATCAATTAAATAAATGGACTAATTTTGTGCTGCTTCTTCATGTGGAGCCTAGAAAGTTTAGAAACCACAAATCTCAGCTTCTGGCTTTATTTCTCCTATTTGATTTTTATTATAGCTACACAAGTTTTATTTAAAAGTGGAAGTAGAAAAGTACTAACCCGCTGCCCTCGACTGTGGCCTCTTTCAGGTGTATATAGCAAGAGGGAAATATGCCCTGAAAGAAGAAGAGATAACAACTGATTAAATGCATACAATGGTTGGACAGTTGAAAAGCTGAAGCAATGATGAATAAAGCTATAGTAGCGGAGATTAAAATAGAAAGCAGTGGTTAATTAGCCACTCACCTTTTTGGATTTTCTCCTCAGCCTATGTCCTCTGTACCAGTCTAATTGAGAAAAGAATTATATTAAATGCAATTTGTTTTTCATCAAATATAGTACACAAGGAGGATTAATGAGCAACGATGAATAAAAACCGCATCTCATCAGGAGCCAGGAGTGTGATGCTTCTAATGGTCGGAATAACAGGAATAAACCACCATAACCTCCATTTACCATGTATACAGAAACGTATAAATAAACAAAAGAATTACAACTTGGGACAGTTAAACAATGTTCAACACTGGCACGTCAGCTCTGATTACACATGTCATCAATAACCCTGCTCTCACCTTCATATGTCTCAAGTATGTGCACTGTGTCTCCAATCTGCAGCGACAGCTCCTCCTCTCCCCGGGCATCATAGTTATAGATTGCTGTAGAGAGATGACAGAGGACAATATATGAGTAGGAGATATTACAGGAGGAGGAAAAAGGCAATAAAGCATTTCGCTCCCTTGTGGCGCTAATTGTGTGCCATTGCAATGTGTAGTAGAGGCATCACACATCTACAGGATGTCCACCCACACTGTCTGACACAGTAATGGTTGAGGCCAGGCACCAGCAATGCTGTAATATCAACACATCTCTGCCACCCACTGCAAGGAAACCAACGATGATGGAGAATGCCTACCCTAACAACACCAATGGCAGGGAAAAATTTGCTGGGGAATTACAGGATGGAGACAGAAGAGGCAGAAAAGATGTTGCCGTGTTCACTGTGTTCTTTGGTGTTATCAGCACAAAACCCATCTGAGATGAAGATGTCTGTTCGGCTCTGAACTCAACTCTACGAAAGTATATTTTTTTGTCTGCAGGGTATACGAAGAGTGTTCTGACAAGGTAAATGAAGCTGTCAACAGAAATGGGTGTGTTGCCAGCACAGAACAACCACTGACTTGGGTGCAATAAATCACAGTTACAACTACAAAGTTGTCAAATGTGGATAGATGTGTCGAGCTTTGCAGAATTACATGAGAAAAACACAAAATGTAAAAATCCCTCTCTCTCTTGAACTGTTACAAAACACAAAGATTTCTGCTTCAGAATAAAATTATCACTCGTTCACTGTGCCTTAATTTAAGTTTAGTCTGAATATGTTAATAAGTTTATAAAATGTCCTGCTGACAAACAGGGAAAACAAACACAGTAAACATCGGTCATCAGCAGACTATAATTTCTGTTACCACCTGAATCAAGAGCCAACACGTAAAGCTTGTCACAGCTTTTGTCAGCGCTACATCAACATGTCAAGGTCTTGTTATAGTGACAATAAAATCCCGACTGGTGACACTTGTCTCATTCAGTGAACGCTGAACGATGTTTCCCTGTCAAACCAGCTGTGACCGACACCCGTCTGTTTAAGAAACGCAGCAAGCCTGTGCACACGTACATACACATGCACTAATGCACACCCACACCCACAACTTACACCCCTAAAGCATGACAATTAGCTGTGGAAACACGTGTTTGTGTGCATGCATGTCCTGCGGAGGTGCACGCAGTGCCATTTCAGCAGAGGTTTCCTAAAGGTGACCGACAGCTTAATTAGAAAAGGCCTTCGCCGCAGGGACTGAAACCTTTGCAGCATCCTGATGCTACATCAAATGAGCAAACCATTTTCATCCCACAATCGCCTGACAAATGAAGAGCTGATTATATTTAATTATCATATCAGGTGGCACACAGCAAAGCTTTTTACACTACCATTTAGCTCTTAAGTTGTAATGCCGGACAATTATCTAGAACAAACCACTTCTGTTTTTGTCACTTCTGCCACCGGGGTGAAAATGTTTTTCTGTACTCTCCTCCCATACGGGAGATGACAGCTCATCTTTACTGTAGCAGATGATCTGAATGTCAAGTTTGAGGCTTTAAGGTATTTATATTGACCCCCCAATGGACAATTACTCGAGCAATCACAACAATCGATGGAAAATATATCACACATGTAAAATAATTAGATAAGAGTTTACAAAAAAGTTCTACTTTGTGAAACTATTTGTCAGACAAAGCAAAAGCACTTTGCCACTTTGCCATTATGAATACATTATGAATGTACAAAACGCTGAAAGCATGTCAGAGCACAGTTACAAGGGCTGCTTTGATTACAGAGAATACCAATTAGCAGCACTGCTAGAGAGGTAAGTGGACAATTTTATATCACTGTATAACTGAGTTATTAAGGTAATGTAAGGCAACTTATTAAGAGTGAAATTAGGTCACAGTGTTTTAAAAAAAATGTATTAGCAATTTGGCAAAAGAAAACGTCTCAAAAAATAATAAGATAAAAGCAAAAACTGGCCCTCTATTATGATGAGCATACAAAAAGTACGACATTGAATAATGTCACTATTGAGCAGAAATTTGCCACTAGCAGCCTATTTCTTTCAGGAGCTGTTTTGTTATGGAAAGTACATGTGCATGCGCACACGCACGTTAACAATGCATTTTCTGATCCCCCGAACAATCCAACATGACCATGGACTCCACCAGAACATGAGCCATGAGCTGACAACTGAACAAAGAAGCGGCCGTACAATGCTGAAATACAAAAGGTACCCACAGGGGGAGAAAGCAACAAAACAAAAAGGGAGGTGGGATTAATATGGGTGCAGCCTGGTCACTGTACAGCAGGGTGCGCACAATTTAACTATCATTTAGAGTAGCCAGAAAAGCTTATCAAGCCATCATCCGCTGCATCTGTGTGGACTCGGTCTAAGGTTCCAGCTGATCCGGTATGGTGCCTCAATCTGCTGAGAGCGGCCCACACAAACTTCATATTTCACCAGAAAATGAACAAAAGCGTGATCGCTGTCAATAAGAGGAGGTGTCATTTCAAACAAATGGGGGCTCAGAGGACCTGAGAGACTCTCAGTGGGCTAGAAGTGCAATTACAAAAGGAACACAAACGCCAACTCGGCAAGATGCTGACTAAATGACAACCATCAAACACAACCTCGACGTGTGAGGCGATGATGGAGCAGGGCAACACAGGAACTAAAGGGATTATTGTCACACACGGGTTGAATGACAGCGCTCATTTCTCATTATACACTGTTTACATTCCCGAGATTAAACCGATGTCAAACAGGAACCAGCAAGGGAGCCAGAATCCAAGAGAGGAAGACGAAGGGGATGAGGAAGTGCAGTGTACAATGCAAATGCTTTTGAGGAATCAGGATAGACAGCAGCATTATACGCCGCGAGCTCATTACCATACATCACCTCCAGCATAAAGGTTGTGCAAGCTCAACATTATCATCAGAGGAAACGAGTGAGGAATCAGATTACAGAGCTATTCACTTAGCCAGCGCACGTCCCCACAATTATATGCAGTCTCATCTAAACACTGGACTGATTGTAATTCTACACTTTGGGCCCACTAATAACCTGCACTAATTCACACTAAGTATAACATATCATTTCACTAAGACGAGAAAACAGAACACTGATGAAGGAGGGGGTGGTAAAAGGGAGGAAAGAGAAGTGCGTAGAAATTGCTCATTGGAAGGACGCGGAGCCTCTTAATGGTTTGTATGAAGTACCCGTAGGCTGTCAGCCCACACAGACAGACAGCCAGGAAATCCCTGATGAGAGGAGTCTCCAGGAGGAAAACTCAGAGCGGAGCACGAGGCAACTCTCAGCCAGACTACGCAGAGCAAACAGAAAATCCCACAGTGTCTCAAAGTAGGTAGGCGACAGCTCGGGCCCAATTCAGCCACGACATCACATCCCGACAGCAACGATCCCCGTCATTCTAACAGATGTGACACTGTGTGTGTGAGTGAGTGGGATTAAAAGTCAGACTAAACACTGAAGGAGCCGGAGTCCTTGGCTACATAACATCAGGCAGAGCGTACGTGGTGGTGTCTGCTCAGGAAAACGATTAACAGTCACATATATACAAGTAAGAGGGACAGACATACTGATCACGATATCACATCATTAAAAAAATTACACAACAGGTTTGACTGTTGATGAAAATGGAGGCAGTTTTATTCCTATGATCTAATGCTGAAACAACAAAAGGTAATTTCCTTGTTCCTTGTTCCAATCAACAAAACCATGAGTAATATGTAACCCAGGATGAATAATAAAATTTAAGAGACAAACACAAAACAAAACTAAAATAAAAGTCAAATGGAAATCACATCAACGCTGTTAATTACCAGACCAGGGGAACAGAATATTATTAATTGTGTTATGTTTTTAAAAGCGTATAATCACCTAGAGCTAAAAGCTGTTTTCCTGTGTTCACACACACGGAGATGGTCCTCTTCAACAGCGCACACCATGTTGCCAAATTTCCAAAACAGCCTCTCATTCGAGAAGCTATAAAACAGTTTACGTTGTTAAACGGCTTAAATGAGGGATTGATTTTTAAAATTACTGACTATTCTGCAAATTGACTTATCAGATGTTAAGTGTTTCAGCAATTATCCCAGCCTCTTCTGGCATGGCTGACACCAACACATGCGGGCTTGTTTGTGTTGCTGCTGGTGGTAAAGTGTGTCAAAGCCGCCAATCCTTCATCTCAATGTGACTATGAACAAGCCCCATTAGCAGAAGATAATTGTATGAATCAACTCCCACGGTTCCAAACAGCACTCTGGTGTCCCTGTAGCACAATAGCTGACACGACTTAAGGTGAATACCAAGTATCAGTCATACTAATAATGCTGGGAGCAATCAGGCTTGTAGGCTGCGAGTCAGAGCTCATACGGATCTGACTGTTCCAGGTCAGACTCAGTATATTACAAAGCCTGGAAAATTACAAATTATTATTATTATTTTCCACTCCTGTGAAACAAAGATCGTTTTAACAAGTGAAAGAAATGAAAGTGTCAAAGCTTGTTATTGAAATACACAGCAATGCAGCCAGCTGGGGTTTCGCTGCTATATTACTACGTACGGTTGTACAGTATGTTTGTCATGTTCAGATGGAGAAAGAGATTTATCAGTGACGTACAAGGCCAAAACCTGATAATACATTTAAAGTCCTCCTCTAATGGGGGTTTAATAAGAGGTTTAAGCGTTCACATTGCAACCTCATGGTTTTAACTTAGTGGAAAAAGCAGACAATGAACCCAGGATCATAAAATAGCAACAAAAACACCCTCTTTCTCCTCAAACCAATTACATGCAACAGCCTTTGAGCTTTATCTGCAACTGGGAAGTGGCTATCATGTTACTGTAATTAACCTGAAATGAATACAACAACAGTTGAAGTGTGAGAGAGGAAAGGCCCAGGTCTCTCTCTCTCTCTCTCTCTCTCTCTCTCTCTCCCTCTCTCTCTCGAGCAGGACTGGATTTCTCCTCCCTCTGACTGGAACCCAGCAGGAAATGCCACTTGAGATATTACTGTATGACAATAGATGGGGCCCTCTGGGTGGCCAGGAGGAAATACTGATGCTTTTCATGACTGCAGGAAGAGTAACAATACCTCGTTCTGAAAAAAAAAAAATGTAAATGTAGACAGAGAACACTGTAAAACTAAGAGCACACAGAGGAAGTGGGCAGGTTTGGGGACTAAAGAGGGAAGTTGGACGTAGGGAAGAGCAGGTGGAGATATGCAACATACGGTACCTTTTGGCAAAAGCTCGAACACAGACCTTGGGGTACAATGTAACGCAGGGCGATAACTCTGCCTCCATCGCTCCTGCAGAGCCGAGTTATCCCTTTAATTGAAAATCATCTTCCCAATACAAGAGGGGGAGACAGCAGAGCTCAGCTTATTACAGTGCACTGAGCAAAGTCTCTCTCACAGAGGCCTCTGCTGTTATTTGTGGTGATACACAAGTACCTCCACTGGCTCTGCAGAGCAAACCTGTCTGCACTCTGCACACACACACACACACACACACACACATCTCACCAGCTGCAAAACAAACAGGAGCCTTTTGAGACACTTTCTCTATGACTCATCAGTTCAGCAGGCGAGTTATTTAAAACTATCTGAAAAAAATAATACGCAAGACTTGGATGAAGATGCTGTTTTCTCTCATTTCCACCACAGTGACATCACCTCTGGCATCTGTTGTTTTACCACAGTAACAGTGGCAGCACCTTTAAAATATTTTAAGGAAAGCTGGAAAGGACTCAACAACTTTCTTCCTTGCTATAAATATGACATCCATTACAAGCATATAACGTAGCACACAAGCGTCTTCTGCTGCACGGCATAAGGCAAGCAGAGCAAAGCAGATTTCTAATCATAAAGCAGAGGTTGTGTTCTCGCGATGCAGGCGTCCTGCTGTCAGCGATGTGACGGCAACATGGCATCAATACTCTGAAATGTCCCGCAGAGAAGACGAAGGTCGGGAGGATCAGTTGTGGAAGGTTGAAAGGATTCGCCTGGGGCCGGCCACTGCTCACATCTAACTGTCAACCCGTCTTCAAACCCCAACACACAGCAAGGAAGGTTCAAAAGACAAAGTGACAAACGAGCCTGCACAGACACACTTAGCCTCAATTTGGCAGAGGAAATGTTTCACAGTATTAGTTAAGTGCATCTTCTCTGCGTCATATCATGCGCACTTTTAAAATGCTTTCTGCTAAATCGCCGGAACAGTTGAAGGCACTGAAACCTCTTCGCTATGTGGGATGACATTTGGCTTTAACTTCCCCAAACTGTTTAAATTACCTGCCACTGCGACTGCAGGAAGCACTATTACTTTTTGTAACTTTGTGTGTACAGTATACCCACCACTGACAACACCATTACTTTGAATCTTGCCTGCACTTTTAATGGGTGGACATTGGGCATATTGTGTTACCAAAGAAGGGTAGCTTGAGCCTGACCTCCAAATGAATGATTAAATTAGAATCAATTTTCTGGAGGTCCTCTAACAATTGAAAATGAATCTTCAACCCATCGCTTTCCAACAAAGCAACGGTCTCATCGGTTTAGATTCATTCTCACTTGATCTTCTACAAATCCGCAAAAAGCTTTACAGAAGAAAAAGAAAAAAGAAAAAAAACTTCACTGAATCAGCTGTTTCATATAATAAACACAGCCCAGGTCTAAGTCCTCTGAACACTGTGTACCTAACTGTGTTTTTTTCTGATGGGTTATTGTCTTGCCAAGTTTGCTGAGCCTTATTTATGCATTTGCTTTCAGTCTCACAACGTAGCTGCTCAAAGGTTGTGCTGGTGGTTTCACACATGACATTTGAGTGTTTCATTTCAAAAGTTATTTTGAACTACCAATACCACATGTTTAAAAAAAACGCTGTTTAGCTCATATGTTTGGGCTCGAATCATTGTCCCCATACACTATGAAATACAGAATAGACCAAGACATTATATTTCAAACTAAGCTTTCACATGTTTAAAGAAATAGCCCTGACACTTCAGTAGACCATGTGAAGCTCTATAGATGGTTAATTAAGATGATTCTTTTGAACAGCGGTAAAAGTTTGATGGAATTTGGATCATACCCTTCAGACCGCATGCTCCATAGAGACATTCACGTCAGCAGCGTGGGAATATTTTTCTGGGGTTTTAAATAAATAAAACCAAAGAATGAGCAGAAGTGTAACTCAAACTCAGAGGTCTAATCAAAGCAAAGCATTTGGAGAGTCAGCTAAAGTTTGGAGAGCGAATGTGATGGCGAGATGAAAATTCACTGCGTGTCTCCGCAATCTCTGTCGTCGTCTTCTTTTCTTTTCTTTTTTTTAAACAAAAGGAGACTGAGGAGTGCATCAGCGAGACAACTTCATCTAAATCCCCAAAGGTCGATCACAGAGTAGAGCTGCCACTCACTGAAATCCCAAAACTGCCTCCAGGGCCCACCAACATCTGAGCAGCTCAGCTCTGACTTTACCAAGTATTTAACCGCGCGCGCGCGCACACACACACACACACACACACACACACACACAAAACAAACGGCCATTTCATCCAATGCCAACCTACAGAAAGGCTGTCTCTCTGACTACAACCAATGACTGACACGTCCATTACTCGCCCCCAAAACATCCCACAAGACACTTTAAAGGTGACAAACGCAACATTATTATAGACTGCAGCTGATATCGATGCTGATGTTTTTATAACCTGAATAGTCTCATGGATGTTTGAGCCCTACGATTTTTGCGATCATCAATCCAAGCATCTGGGATTTTAAAAACTCAAAGCCAATACAGTATAAAGACAAGAAAATATATATAACTCGTGGGAAGTTCACTTAGGAAAAATAAATATGTTCACTGGAGAATGTGCTCGAGCTTATGAAACTTTAATAACATCCTGCATATTGACGCCACTGGCACTGTTTTACGTTTTGAATCCACCCCGAGTGATACCTGCCAAAAGCCTACAGCTAGACTCTGTCTACTTAGGGACATGGCCAGTGTGTCTTTCCTTTTAGCCCATGCTTGACCCACAGTTAGACAGGTCATCCAGTGTCAGCTCACCCACTAGCAGCCTGGCACGGCCCCAGCTCAGCTGCAAGCTCATCACTCTGGAGAAGGAATAAAGCTTCAGCCAAAGCAGTCAGTTAGAGGATTGTTCAGAAAGCTCAGTTCAGTTGGCAGGCTTTTACTCACTGTCAGTTCTTTCATTACACTTTGTGTGCACCATGCAATTATTCTGTTTATTCCATCTTAAGCTTGTGTCTACAATGAAGATAAACTGATCGGAGCAAAGCAGCATCTTAAAAGTACAAGATATCGATGTTCTGCAAACAGCAAACAAACAAATAAAGAATCGATAGTATTAGATTAAGTGGATGAAATCACATTTAAATTGCTGTGCAACGGTGAGTTGCAGATGTTGTTAATTTCACCAAGTCTTCCTACATTGTCTGATAGTGCAGGTGGATCACTTCATCTTAAACACAGACGCTAACCTCTGTCCAAAAACTTGCATAAATACAAAGTTTAATCATGTTTCTATGAAAACTGCCATGTTTAAACAGCTTCCTAAGGGAATAACTGTCTAAATGTGAATGTAGTGAAGAAACAACAAAACACAATATTACAGCTTATTTATAGTATTTTTAGAAGTATAAAGTTTCATTATGAAACTCTGGCAGGCAACCAATGGACATTAATCCAAGCTGAAGATTGTTGGTATAATAATTTCTGTCATCAATTATCTGAGAATACAAGTCTGCATCGTTGCTCTTTGTTTCACATACACATGCAGAACACCGTTAGCCATCTGTCAAGCGAGCATAAGCAGCACAGCAGGACTCTTTTCAGACAATGCACAAGCTGCTTGGCTTGTCTACAATCAATACCACAGGTACTGATGACCACCTGCCTGTGGTAATCTCACACACACACACAAACACACTTGGCGTTACTTTGAATAGTTCAGCTGAAGAAAGAGAAATATTTTGTATGCCTGCCTAAGATACCACACCGAGGGGATAAAATACTATAGTTGCTACTGAGCAACATTTCTGTTGACTCTGACGTAAATAAACATCTGGCACAAACGGGCACAGTTGAGTTCAGAAGTCTAAGGCGCCATACTGATAACAACCAGGATGATAACCGCTCCCTCCGGAGGTTACAGTATAAACACCAACAGCAAATGTCCCTACACGGGGTACAACTGGTGACTTCACAGGATGCTGACTCATTTCTTATTCATTACATTCAATCTGAAAGCTCTGCAGAGGACTTGGACTCAATCAGCTGATTGTACTAGTCTAGAATTAGTGTTTAAGAGACAAAGTCTTCACTGCATAATTCCAAGGTTAACAGCCCCTCCCCCCACGCCCCCTCTCCCCCCCACACACACACACGCGCACACACACACACAAAAAGATCACATCCTCCTCATTCATTCAAAAAAAATCTTGATTCATTCTAGTAAAAGTACTCTGTCTCCAATTTTGTCAGCTCAGCTTCTTTTTCTTTCTTTGGACAGATTTAAACAGAGGCAGTGAGAAATGGTGTCCATTGTTCTAAACTTTATATATCATGTAATGTCAGAATGAATGGCGGCGATGTCTGGCAGGTAGAGCTGTGATGATGTGAGCCACTTCTTACTACTCATACACGCACCTTGATATTGACATGAAACTGATGTTTTAAAAAAGTTTGTTTTCACTCCCATATTTAACACCAAATAGCTACACTGGTGTTAAAAAAGGGGGGATGTGTGAAATACGAGGCAGGGAATTTAAAACACATGGTTCGAGTTTATGGGGTAACCAAGTCTGTGTTTTAATTGCAACCATGTTTGTTAGCTTACTGCACTTGTGGGTGGGAGATGGTTTTGGGTCAAGGGCGGGGGCTCCACAAATTACTCACGGCCTCAGTCAAGAGACGAAGCAACTGCGTCTCTATTTTCTGCTCCCGATGCGTCACTCAACTGGAACCTGCTCCAAACACGAGCTGTCTGGAGCTGTCGTACTGATGGCCCACAGTCTGCCACACACCAGTTTGAAAATAAGATTTCAATAACTAACATTTAGAACTGTAGAGAGTGTTCGATTGCGCCCTTTCTGCCAGTCTGTGATCTGACCTACAAGAAACATTTCTTTGCTACACAAACCTGTAACTGGACGCTGGGAAAGAGTCATCGTACAGTATCTATGATGTCACCTGTTATCACTTTAGATTACATTTGCCCAGACGTGACCATCAACATTTCTCATGACATCACTCATAGGGATGTGTGTGGTTCCAGTAAAAAAGTCATGTTGAGTTTTATTTCCTGGTTGGCTTGCTGGAACCATAACCCTCTGATGTGTCTTTAGAGGAAGAGCAACTTCCTGATGAAAGTGATTTAATGAGACAACATTTGAAATTAGTATCAAAAAGTATTTCTGGTTACATTGTCCCAGAGCCTGGCGACAACTAAAATAAAAAAGAAAGCACTCCCCAAAGCCTTGTTAATTTTTTTTTTTAAATCTCCTGATCCCTTTGAATTAAACCAGAGTGGCTGTAATGAAATTTGCTTAAGGTCACAAATTGTATGATTTCAACATTTGTATGATAAATGACATAAAAACAGGTCAAACAACAATGTTGGCCCCTGAGCCCAAAGTCTCAACTCCCATTTCACGTTTGTCAACAGCTCTTACTGATATGTGATTACCACGTGGCTGTCAATGTTTTCAGTCATTTCAAATAGATCGGCTGACAGGCAGCATTCTGGACATACCGGTGCCACTAGAGACATTGTTTATGGAGGGAGTCAAGCTAATGCCTCTGGGTGAAACATGTCCTGCACAACAATCTAAAAAGCAATAAGGTTTCTCGCCTCAGAAGAAATAACGTCCCAAATGCACTAAATACATGTTTCCAAAATACAGTCACTATTGACTAAATTAAATATATTGTCAGATTTTTGATTAGATGCGTTGATTTATTTGTAAAATGACTATTAAAGTAATTTCTGGCACATATATTATGCCCAAATAGGTAAAGGCACTGACTGTTTTTTCTTTTAGCCGAGGTAATGGAGCGTAAAAAAAAATGAGCCCTGCAGTATAAAGCAGCTTAAAAACACCAGGGAAACATGCAGCTTGGTTACATCATAACTGTGGCTGAAACAATTAGTTGACTGACAAGTTTAATAATCCTCTAGTGCATCCAGCTTCTCCAGACAAAAGATTTTTCTACCGCTGTACATTTTTATTTCTTTTCCTGTTATTCTATAGATAAACAATTCATCCAAAAAAAAAAGCTGACAGTTTATCCAGCGATCACAGCACTGACATATGACTAATACATTACCCAGCTCAAACTACAATCAGCTTGGCTGATTCACAGAAAAGCTATGCAGAATAAAACATGCTGGCAGGGTCCTTGACTGAATCATGAAAAAGTGTCACAAGCAGAAAAATTACACAACACTGCATAGATGGGGAAAAGACAGCAAAGTCCCTTTGACGTTTTTTTGACTTCTTACTGTGAGAAGAAAGTAGCATATATTATGAATACCGCTATAAAGAGACTAGAGGAGACGGGTTTCATATATTCATGAATGAACCCGCGGGGCCATTCTGAGAGCAGTAAACGCTATGACAAAAGTTGTCCGGACACAGAAATAGGTCCACAGTGATCGCTGTCGGAATAAGAGGTCGCACAGGGTGCTCATTAGTGCTACTTGGTCAAAGCATTAAGTATTAAAGTACAACTGGGTGTGCACCCCAGCAATCCTGCACAGCGGTGATGTGGCGGCTGCCTCTCTTTCTGCTAATGACTCATCCACTTTTGCATTCGCCGAGCCCCGCAAGATCTTCCTTCATGAGTTTTGAAGAACCTCGACTTTCCACAGCTCGTGGGTATTTGGGTGTACAGCGAGGCGATCATTAGCATGAGGACTGTGTGCTTTTCCATGCATGTGCACCGACACACACCAGCATGAATCACGGCCAATCATATCTGCTCAAGAGGCAAAAGGGGCCACTGGCTCATATTGCATGGACTGGAGACAACAGAGCCCATTTGGAAGCAGAGGTATAACCATCAGTCAGCAGCAGCATCCTGCTTCCAGCCACGCCTGTGGTGGCGTATATGACAAACTTTAAATATCACTATGCCAGAACAGACCAGGATGTTGTAGGGATATGGTCTATTTCTCTATCTTTCACATTCAAGTATAGCTCAATGAGTCTTTGAGCATGACTGTTCCTCTCACTATTCATTATGAGTCATGCAACTCTCCTCATAAGTAACACACTTCTTGCTTTCACTGGGTTGATTTATGATGGTTATTTCGACTTTGTTTTTTTTTAACTCATGCAAGAAAACAATTGGTCAAAAATTGCGTCTAATACAGCGTTAACATTCTGTTATTACTGCTATATAAACATCGCTGTGATTTATTTTTATTTTTGATGGTCCTTTAGGTTAAATGTTTACTATTGGATTGTGTTTTGGTATTTCATAATGAAACAAATAAACAAACAAATACATTGCAAATACTTTGTTTTTCAAGGTGACAGTTATTAATATTTCTCATAGTTTTATTAATATTCATGTCCGTTCTATAAAAGGTAAGTATTGTTTTTACTTTTTTGTCAATTAAACCCATCAGTATTAACAACTGCTATCATTGTCATGAGTCATAGATCATTTGTTTTTTGACTGAGTATTAATAATTCCCTGATGGGGGGGGGGGGGGGAAAGGGGACAGTGGTCCCAGGTGGGGACGCGTTTGAGGACGCGACAATAGACAACCGAGGACAAAGAGGCGCACGCGGTGTGCCGGACCCTGACGGAAAGGGGGGGGGGGGGGTAAAGGGGACAGTGGTCCCAGGTGGGGACGCGTTTGAGGACGCGACAATAGACAACCGAGGACAAAGAGGCGCACGCGGTGTGCCGGACCCTGACGGAAACACAAACAAACAAACAAACAAACAAACGGAGTAAACAGTCCCAATGCACGCGCTGACTGCAGGTTTGTAGCGGAGGCCACATAACACAGGAAGCAGCGCTACAACTAGGCGCGCCTCTAACAATTCCCAACACACACACACACACAGAGTGAGAGAGAGAGAGAGAGTCCTGATCCTCACAAAAGACACTGCATGTTTTGTTTTTCACGCAAACAAGCGACGTTAAACATTTGCCCGCTCCCTTTACTTTGATTGCAACAAAACAAATCTGACAAACAGCC
The DNA here is from genome assembly GCA_016785345.1 of Trinectes maculatus. Classification (NCBI taxonomy): domain Eukaryota; kingdom Metazoa; phylum Chordata; class Actinopteri; order Pleuronectiformes; family Achiridae; genus Trinectes; species Trinectes maculatus. Next base: position 356,784 of record JAFBJQ010000104.1, read on the forward strand.
GCTCGCTCCCAAACAACAACAACAACAACAATAATAACCCTTCCCAAAAACTTGTGTGAGAGCAGGGAGCTAGGACGAGCTAACGATGGAGCCAGCACCAAGTTTTTCATACGTACCAACGCCGTACTTTTCCTTTTTAGTGGGCACCCAGCGAGACATCCTCCGAGTGCGGCCTCCGCCGGGTCTCCTTCAGCCGGGTACTAACGCTCCGGGGGTCGACCCGCTGCTGCGAACGTTAGCTGAGCTTTTTTTCCTTCTTTCTCACTTTTCTCTCTGCTTTGGGGAGCTGCTCCGAGCAGCAGCCATTTTCCACCAGTGACAGGTTCGCTCCGCCAGGGGGAGGAAGGGAACACGGCTCAGCCAGGGGGGCGTTCATTCACCGGGCAGGCCGGAAACCGAGCCGCCGCCGTGACCTGAACGTGCCGCTGATGAGCTGACATCATTTGTTTATGTCCAGTGCAGCATCACTTTACCGCAGTGAGGTGTTTTACATGTAAACATGTGGTCAGGTTCACGGTTTGGTTCACAAACCTGAAGAGCTGTTTGCAAACAAACGACAAAATGCAAAAACAGATGCAAATCACACAAAACATAAGACAAAACCGATATAAATCCAATCAAACGGGGAATGACACCATATGTGATTATTTAAAAAATGAAAATAATCTAGTAGCTATTCTAGTTGATACTAACTAACCAAAAAAGGGTGGGTTCTGAATGCAGCAGGAGAAAAGCAGTTTGTTATGTCTGTTTTGTTTTGTTTTTACTTTGTTTTATTAATTTTCTTTATTTAAGAAATTTGGTTTGGAAAGTTGTCCTTCACTCACCTAAATGTAATCACACTATTTCAGTAGTTAAACAAATGCATTTATGTAAATTAATTGTCTATGTGCCATTTTCACTTTGTATACGCTGACATTTTGTAGCACGAATAACCTACAGAGGTTGTTTTTCATGCTACAGAATTAGACTTCATGTGGTCTATGTTCACTTCCTGCTTATTAATGGTGAAGTTGTATGGGCCTGGCTCATTTGGCCTGTTAACCTGGGCTACAGGAGGTAAATAAAAGATGTCTGAGGGGTGTCCCTCAGAGTGCAACATTTAGATTTGTAGCCATCTACTCACCACAAATGCTGCCCATCCTGTTGCTTCATGCCACATTTAGAGAGGTCTCTCACACTGACGACCCCAGGCACTCCTCTGCTCTCCCTCTTTCTACTTGTCATGTTGGAGCACTGCCAGCAGAGGTCGCTGCTCCTTTCCCATTCATTCATTTACACAAGTCAATCAGCCTTGCACCTCACTCATTTGAGTTTCTGGTTTGTTTTGATAATGTTTCCCAGGTTGAGCTGACACAAAGATGCACATTTCTTTGTATTACTGAGTATCTGTCTGCCAGAAGCCTTTCAGCTCAATAATGTGTCTCATAACACATAGTCACTGCTGTTTTGATGTTTGATATTTAAAAGACATTCACGAAACAAAATTCCATTGATTGGGACCAAAGTTGTTTTGAAAGTTATATGGGGACAGTTAATCCACAGAGAAACACTGGAAGTCATTAAACATCAAAACAACTCTTTTTTTCTTTCTTCCTTGTGAAGTTGTGTCTTTGCCTTTAACCGCCCTCCAAGTAAAGTCAGAAGCAGAAGTTTGCCTCTGGCTTTAAACTAATTCTTCTGTCTTGTAAATACCCTTCACTCATGCACTGTGGCGCGTCATGTGGGTCACGGTTGCTTATCTAAGAAGACACTGGTCCATTTTGAAAACAGTCTTGCTGAAGTCACATGGCTTGAGCGGAGAAGCTCATCACCAGCCACGAGATCAGAAGGACAAAGACGATTTCTGCAGTGCAGTCTCACTGAGCCAGTCGTGGAATAACATGGATAATCTGCTCGTTTGTGACGCTCCATCATTTGCGAGGATGTCTGAGTGTCACAGAGTTTGATCTGCTCTTTCAGACATAATAAAGTGTGTCTTACCTAAAATTCAATTTCAATTTGACCTCAAATTGGAGTTTCATAATTAAAATGAGGAATATTAAAAATGTTCTTTATTTAAACTGAGATGTTGCTCCGTCAAGCATTACATCAACAAGTGTTTGTTTTTGTCCTATAACCCCTCCCACCCCCCCAGTCTCTTTCCTTCTCCCTCCCTGTATGTTGGATGTTCAATCCCTGTGCTCAGTAACTCCTTTGTTCGCCAAAGCATCCCTCACATTGCTCCATGCCTGACTGGAGACAGTATTCACCAGCCCTGAGCTCATATCAACACAGAGAGTGTTTGCTTCTCCTGCACTGAGGAGCGAGCAAAGCTGGCAGCAAGAGAAAAGGGACGTAAGTAACAAGAGCAGCTCCTCTTTGGAGTTAAGAGAAAACGAATTAATTGGTAACAAATGAATTAATTAATCAATTATTAATAAAAGTGTTTTATTGTACATAATATATATGATTATACTTTCATTACAGATGTGAAACAAAGATGAACTCCGGCATTCTTGGAGCCATTAATTCCTGCATTGCATTGCTGGCATGCCTCTTGAGTACAAGTCCATTTGAGCCAGGGGCTTTTTATTAATACTGCCACTGTAAAGGGCTTTTATTGTGTGCTGAAACCTGAGAGCCGCGCCTGGTTATCTGAGCCCCAGAGGGATGGCTCTCCACAGGCCAGCTGCCCACCTACCAAGATCTCCAGACTGGAGGAGATCAGGTGATGAGTCCTGCTGGGAGAGTTTCATGTCAGAGGGGGATGTTCTGCCCCGTGTTTCTCACCCGGCACGCAAACGCCGGCCGCAGAGCGCCATTGAAGGAGGCCAGCTGGACGGCTGGCTGGACCACCTTCATATGATGCAGAGTGACCCTCACAGAGCACCGCTGCGTGGTCCTTGTTCAGAGTTGGATACCCATACGGCAACCATGGCAACACCCGGCAAGGAGCAAACAGGAAGTACCTGGAGATATCAGGGGACTCCAACCTATCGCAGGGGTTCCTCTTCATGTGGGAGTCCTGGCCTGTGTGAGAGCTCACTGGGCAGCTGGGAGTCCCTCCACACTGGCCTCTGCTCTCCCCCAGAGCGAAGAGGAAGCTGCGAGACCGTTCGTTTCACGCAGGCCCCACAGAAGGAGCAGGCCCGACTCAGTTGCCTCGCTCCAGTCAAAATCGGGTGGCTGCCAATCCAAAGAAGAGTGATGAGGGTGGCGGATGCCTGCAAACCAAAGCAGTTTCTGGAGCAGTCTGCTTGTCAGGTAAAACATAAAGTTTTCCTCCAGAGCTGTTTCATTAAGATTCTTACATGTTAGCCAATCAGTAAGCACCTCAAGTCTGCAGTAAAGGGGCCATATAGTGGAGTTGATGGCGCATAGTGCCAGGTAAGGCAGACTAAAACACTCATGGTGCCACAGAGAGCCATTTGTAGTCAAGTCTCAGTTAAGGCGGGATGAGGCAGAGCGTTGGCATCCTTTAAAACAGCTTACTCTGCAGCTTACTCCACACGCTCTCTGAAGCTTTACGACTCATTTGGAGCTCTGGCAGCAGAGACTGAGTCCTGTGCCCTGAGAGGATGTAAGTCGATGGACAGATACAGCAAACTGATCATGTGACTTCAAAATCAAAAAGCTGCAGCACTGTAACGGACTGGTGCATAAAGCACATCCCTCTCCCTTTGACTCTGAGAGAACGTGAGTTTCACAACACTAACTTCTGCTAAAGGTTCATGTCATTTGGATTTATAAATCTGTGTTCTGAGAGATTTGGATTAAAAGAATCATTGTTGTGGAAAATTGAAAAAAAAAATCCTCTTTGCTCAAAGTTAGATGAGACACTTTATTTTCGCAGGTCAAACTGAAACAGCCCATCACCCCAACCTTCATGAAGAATCAAGTCATTCCCAAGGCACATGGTATGTACTGACTATAAAAAACTTTTATTCCCAACAAATGTACAGTTATGCAAGTGTTATCATTATGTAAGACACAAAAACAAATTTAAGAAATTGAATTAAGCAAACATATGACATAGGGCTAAAAGACAGCGAAAGAAGCAAACTGATTGGATAAAGATCCCTGTACATGTTTCATCTGAAACATGATGCACAATCTGTTACAGTCATGTTATATTATTACTAACTGTTTATTGATATTATTATATTGATGAAACATGTTTTTTTACAACCAATCCCTTTGCACCATCACTGTTCTGTCTTGTTCAACCATCAAATGTCAAGGAATGGTAGTTTTATTTAATGACAATGCAATATGAATTAGAAATCCTTGCTAGTCAATCAATTGTGTGATGATTAATGACATCATGCAGACGAATGTGGGTTTATTTCAGACACTTAGCCCCTAGCGTCATAAAAATCACATTTAACAAAATGGCCTAAGATGTTACTGAGAGATACATTTAGGTGTAATGCTCCAAGGATCTTCTCATTTGGACAGATTGGCTGAGTTTCACTCCGCTCACACACCTTTATAGATGATACTCATTAGGGTTAAGGAATTAATAGGGAGGGTGGGGACTTGAGACGGTGTTTGCTTTCCTCCAGGATGCTAAGGTAAAACTTCAGTTCAGAAAAAAAGACATTTTATTGACCTGCTCATAGAGAGAGAGAGAGAGGAGACATATAATTTGGGGGGATTCCAGCTGCAATCACACTGGCAGAGTGGTGCAATTTTCACCTCATCTCTTGTTTTGTCCCTTAAAACGAGAGAAAGCATCATGGATTGTCTGCACAGCAACCATCGATGTATCCAAAAGTGAGAGTCAGTCGCCATGGTAACACCAGCAGGTGCAACTGCAGCCAGACATTCAGGGTGGCAGTAAGGCATCAGTCAGGGCTGAGAGTCAGACCAGTCAAGTTGCACCGTCTCCTGAGTCGCACACTTTACTCTGCCAGTGTCAGTTATTGACAGTGACAACACGGTCATACAGACAGAAGTATGCCTCTCTCTCTCTCTCTCTCTCTCTCTCTCTCGCTCTCTCTCTCTCGCTCTGTGTATGTGTGTGTGTGTGTGTGTGTGACAGTGGATCATTTGTTTTGCCTTGACACACAGGTGGGGAGGTGAAGGAAAGTCACACCACTTCCGTTGCTTCAGGTGTGAAGACGCTGCGAACGGCTGATCAACGCACTACCATTATTAAACAGGTAACTTACCACACAGCTGATTGTGTGATTGTGTCTAACTTTAATGCTGAGGTCTGGACAAATCAAGAGATCACGCTGCAGTAGTGCAATAGTTGTTGTTAGTTGGGGAGTGTGTGTTTTGTGTGCATTGGATACTAATGTTGAGAATAATGTTTTGGTTACACTTAATTTAGTTTAGTTTGGTTTGCCTCATTAAGACCTGGACCCTTGGACACACTCTGATTTTCCTTATTTATGAGATGAGACAGTTAATTGAATTTAAATTAAGGGGGAAATGATTAAATAAATGGATGATAATTAAATAAAACAAACTACATAAACTAAATTGATGATTATTGAAATAAATATAATAGGTCAAGAGTTAGTACCCTAATGTCACTTTGATAAATGAAACCTGCTGGTAATTACAACAGGGACATTTTGATGTTTCTCTGTAAACACCAGCAGAATCCTATAGACCTGTAGCCCAAGGACCAGAAGCTTTGGGTTTTTTTCCCCTCTTCAGTTTCTATTGGGCAAAGAGTGTCATTGTTATTCAGTGAGGGATAAGTCACTGTGTGTTAGCCCTGCCTGCTGCTACTTCAACTGCTACAGGGGCATTCCCTGTGTCGAGCATGGTGAGAGTCATCTGACTAAAGAACAAACAGAGCCCTGAAGACAGACAGCTGACCAGCCGGAGAAATGTCGTCTTGTCAGTATATACTATTATATTAACGCAATCTTAATACTCGGCTTTTCTCTATTTGCAACATGAAAACGACGAGATCAGCGTAAAGGTACGCTCAGTCTAATTGTGCTGATTAATGACACGCCATTTAGCATGAGGCGTTCGTTTACAACAGGAGGGCGGGGGAAGGTTTTCATCCATAATTAAGGATATTTATCTCATCCAATCTCTATTATCCACATGCTGTAGGTGCCAGAGAAACAAAGCTTTCCAGCTGGGGAACGGACCAGAGCTTTAGGCTGGCAAGCACTGAGGAGAGGCTGGAACACTGTCAGGGATTCGGCCTTCCCTGGATGCAGTCGGCCCAACGAGCGCCCAACAGGGGGCGACTCCGATCCCAAAACTACCAGCATAGAGCCCCTCAAGCATCCCAATCTGCATGGAACAACATCTACCGAGCCCTGCAGACCACACACTCTGCTGCAAGGGACAAGCAGCACTGAGGCGTACAGGCCCCACACGTCTGTGCACAGGATGAGCACTGTTCAGCCTTTAAAGGCAACAGCCCCTCTGCTCAGAGCAGAACACAGCAGTAGCTCACAGGCAAGCTCCGCCATGACGACCCTCACTCCTCAGAACAAAGCCGGCTTCTCCTCCATCACCATCTCCTCCAGGAAAGTGAGCAGATCAGCCAGTCTGCCTGCGTCTGACGCCCACACTCACTCCTCCCAGTCCTGGAGGTCCCATTCTCCACCTCCACTTCCCCACCAGCCCATGGATCCAAACTCCAGGCACGTCACGGTGCAAAGGAAGGCCACTATAGTCAAAGTGACAGAGCAAAGGGTGAGGAGCGGCCCTGTCCCAGGCGCGAGAAGTGCAAGTGAACCACCAGCCTGCCAGGACGTGGACACGGTGGTCCGCAGACAAAAGGCCACCATCATCAAAGTGACGGAGCACAGGGAGAGCTACAGTCCAGCCAGGAGAGAGTCTGGAGCGAGGCACCTGGAGAACAGACACAGCTACACGGATGGAGTTTACAAAGACAGCGGCACACAGAGTCAGAGAAACTATTCGCAGCACGTTGTGGCGCCTTCATATCACCATTTGGATCACACGGAAAAGCCAAACGTGTCCGCGGCACCAGGGCTGGAGAAAAGCGGTGGAACTCTGCACAGATCCACCCTGAGTCTTTTTGTGAACCACACCCCTGGCATCGCCACACCTGCTCCCTCTGAGGTTCCTCGGAGAGCCGTTGGACAGAGAGCGGACAGACCGAGCAGACCATTAAGCTGCTACGGCAATGTCTTTGGACACACTGATCCGAGCGAGGGGAATGTGACACGGCCAGCTGCCAGGAAATGGAGCTTTGGGCTCCCACAGGAGACCAGCGTCAACCCTGCGAACTCCAGTTTCATCTGGCCTGGATCAGCAGTGAAAGAGGCAGGTCAGCAGGCGGCACACACCCTGAGGCCAAACAGTGGCGAGAACCAAACGCAGCCGGCACCAGAGGTCGCAGGCCGGAGAGCGTCCACCTCTCTGACTCTCATCCAGACCCCTGGTAAGTTCCTCCGCTTGTCAGAGCACATGCTCCCTTTGTCACTCATCTTCAGTTTCAAACTGCGACATTGTCTATATGTGCGTTTTGTGCGTTTGAGCTTGAAGTTGTTTGTGCACGTTGCACATCCCGGTGACAAACTCTCAGGTTTGATATTGTTTTTCGCCCTGGATGCCTGAGTGATACTCATTATTAGATTTCACTCTGATCTGAGCTGTTGTCACATAACATCCAGAAGATGCACAGACCCCATCAGCACTTACAGACACTTTCTCATTTTCACCTTCCATCATTTTCCCACACATCTCTTTGCATGTAAAAGCTATTTCCACCCCCCACCCCCCCGCACACACACACTCTGCAGCACAGTGGGGGCAAAAAAATCACACACTGCTAAACATGGTGAAAATGAAGTATTCTGCAGCGTTAGTTTCAGTTTCGGCCCGCGATGCAGCTGCTGTACATGTGTGTGAGGTCGCTATTATGCTTCACAGTGTGCGTTTTCAGCTCTCTAAATGTTGTCAGGTAAAATGACCTTTTGACCTTTTGGATGTTTTTTCCTCTGTTTTTTACAGAACTGAGAGAGAAGTTATTGCAGAGCTTCAGCAGCATAATCATATGTGTGAGACCCAGGCTTGTGAAAGGCTTATTTATCTTTCACTGCTGCAGGATTTTAAAAAACAATAGGATTTGACTGTTTTTGCTTTCAGGTCGTCAGGTCTTAAATCCTTATTTTGGTGTTAGCAGTCTGCGTCTCTGCACGGACGTATGTTAGCCTGATGCCATTCACAAGTGACAGAGAAGCTGTTTGGTTATGTAAAACCGGTTGAAACAGTCATCTGCTGAATATTCAGGTGAATTAGCGAGATGAGGAGGGAGTTTTTCTGCTGAGCGAGCACATTTCCACATCCACAATGGCTTTCCTCCATGTGAAATTATTAATTATTCTTTAATCACATTCATTAAGAGTGTCATCAATTAATTACTGGGGCCTGAGGCCGCCTAATTGAAATTGAATGTTGTGATACAGCGAGCTTTACGTGTGCAGCGGTGTTCAAATCTGATGGAGGCTCACAGGGGCCGAGCGGTGGGTCAATAGCAGCCAGTGTGGCCAGTATCAAGACCCTCTTGTGTTTCAGACCCCCACTCGCATCAGTCTGCAGAGGAAGTGCTCGCGCTGAACGCAGCTGCGGTCATAGCAAACATCAAGCTCCAAAGACAACTGAGTAAGAAGAGAACACAGTCAGAGTGTAATCCTGAGAAGGACTCCGCAGCATCACTCCTGGGAAATACTGGTATTATTACCTCTCTCTTCCTCTCATACATAATCCAAATTTCTCTTTCATTGATCTTCGGTACGATTAACTAAAAATGTTGCAAGCTCAACGCTTTGTTTTCACAGCTCCATCCCTGATTAAATCAATACCCATGCGGTGGAAGTCCTTGGCTCTTGCATATCGTGACTGTTACCAGGATTTAATATGTCGGCGCTGGCCCACTGGGATATTGAGCAACCGTGCATTGCGGTCAGGCTTGTGAGGTGAAGCCAGGTGTGAATGAAACAGAGTCAGTGTGATTTTCTTTGTCCTGGTAGTGACGGATACGTGGATGAAGCCACAGCCTGATCGAAACCCTGCCCGGTGCCATCATGCTGCGTTTGTCCCACTGACTCCTGGGCCTGAAAGTTCACCTGAACCCGTCTCCATACAGGTGAGTTCAGGAGGAGTTTTTCTCAAGGAGTTTTCACGTTTGGAAATGTGAAGCAGTTAGATATTCACACACACACATATAGATTTTTGTAAAAAGAAATTGCAGTGTCTATTTCTGTCAAGTGGGTTTAATCAAAATAAAAGAAGTATTAAAGAAAAACAATCCCTATTTTCTGTGCTTTTTAAATTCTTCTGTTGATAAGTGTGTTGTCTAATACTAATGGAGCAGTATGTTTCTGCTGTCGTCAGGAAGCACTGCAGAGATCCAGACCCGACTTCATCCGACGTTCCCAAGGCAGAGTGCAAGAGCTGGAGCGACGGGCACAGGAGAGGCGGGAGAGGGCGTATTCAGTCGGCCCACAGCCGGGCGCTGCTGCGAGGCAGGGAGCAGCCCGCCGCATCACGTTCACCTCTATGAACGGTACTGTACCAACAGCCACATGACCATCATGCATCTCCACCGTGCTGACCACAGCACCTGTGCAGACAAGTCACACACATAGAGAAATGCAGCACTAAGAGCAACCAAACTCCTCCATCACATTAAGATTCAGAATAGACGTTACCTGGGGTACGATAAGGAACAAGTGCCTTTATTTCATATTGGAATATTAGTATATATAGTATATATACTGGCTCCTGTATTGAATGACAAGATGTCAGAAAGTCCCTCAGCTCTGGATTTCTTGTGTGACCTTCAGATGCCATTAGAGTCTTGCTGCAGTCCTCGTTATGATAAGACGTCCACTCAGAGAGGCGAGCAGCTCAGCAGACAATGAAGAATTATAAGATATGTGGCTGTGAGACTGTGGAGCTCCCTCTGCCCTCTTCTGGCTGCAACACAGAGATAAACACAGAGGCCAGCGACGCGGCTGGGAAACTGTCTGACTTCTACAGAGCCGCAGGACTGGGCACATAACTTTCACAAAGGCTTTATTAAATTGTTTTTTTTTAATACGATTAGGCCATTTACTTGTAGAAATATTTACTGGAGCTTCAAAAAATAAAAAGCAACCTTAGGAAAATGCCTTGAAATGCGAGAAGAGAAGGAAATAACATTGTCTATTCTCTCTGAGTGATATGGTATATTTCCATTGCCTTCAACTAAGTCAGCAATGTTTGTGTATGTGTGTGTGTGTGTGTGTGTGTCCAGATAACCGTGTCAAACCCAGAGATGGTGTCATTCCTGGGAAAGAGACTCATCCTGGATCCAAGCGGTGAGTTCCATCCCAGTCTCCTCAGATTCACTCTTATCTCTTGAATCTCATTCGCATGTGAGGACAGATCCTGTTTCCATGACATCTACATACAAAATATGCCGCTCAATTTTTTCCATCCTCCTTATGGCACTTGTCCACATTCCTTCGTAGAAGACCCACCCAAAAAATCGAAAGACACCCCCTTGTATTGATATATTCATGTTCATACAGGAGGATATCTCCTATATGTAGACATCATATATCAACAACATCGGCCGGAACTGTCATTTCATTTTAATTAAAACAAAAATCCTAAAACACAAAAAAATGATCATTTTCTTACAGCAAGCCTGCAGAGGTTAAGAGGAAAACGGATGGAGAGAAGAACAGGGAGGTGTGTTTGACCAACAGACAGCGCGTTGAACTTTTCAAAAAGGTAATTCCAGTATGTATTTAATCAATACACATATCTACAGATAAGTTATCTCCAAATATCATCCAACCCCATATCATTATGTTGTATAACTCGTTCAGTTCAGTGTTTACAAATGTGGCAGATATCGCAGGATGAATTTAAGGGATTTGTGGGTAGAATGCTGTGAAAGACGTTTTATTTTCATGCTCCAGCTTGATTGAACGGTGGAGAAATTAAAAAGCAGTGAGCAAAGAGAATGCACTGAATCAGCGACTGCATAAAGATAATGAATAAAGCAACCACAGCGGTTAATGAGCAGACTACGTGTCTGGATTATTATGCATATGAAGTCACCACAAACTGTTCTCCTGCAAGCTTAATTCACCACTGTGAAAGGTGAAACAGTTCAGAGTTATGACTATAACACTGTAGTAATACTGCAGCCTGTTGTCTCCTCACAGCAGTGCAGCCATTTGCAATTAAATTCCAACTCTCATGTCCGTCCATTGTTGACCACTTCTCGTTGGGGGGTCTCGATGGGGGGTTCACCCTCGGCTCATATTTCCATCCTGACATTTTTCATTATTTTATTGCACTTTCCAAGATCTGCAATTATGTTGTGATGATAATTACTGTTAAACTGCAGTTGTATTTTATGTGGACTCCTGTTTTTGTGTTTCAATTCTGATTGAGTTATTTTTGGGACAAGAGGTTTATTGTGTTGAATATTGAAGGATATTTGGAGCAATCTTTTGCAGTTCGTTTTTTATTCCACTAGATGTCGCTGCTATCAAACTTATGCAATTCTCCCTGCATATCTCCCAGCAGTTTAATAACAGGAGTCAACCTTAAAGATTCACTGCGGCGCCATTGGGAATATATTTTTGTGGTCAGTAATTATCATCAGTGATATTTGCCAGAGAAACTGTCACTGTCATTCATTCTCCTCCCCACACACGTTCTCTCATTACACAGAGGAGCTGTGAATGGTCTCATTGTGCTGTATGAGGCACGTGTCCCCCGGGGAACAAAGGGCCCCTCAGTGACAGGGAGAGATTCAGTGCAGTGCCACCATTCAGTCGAGCTGCTGACAGAGCGGCTGCGTGCACACTGCTGCTGTGGCAGATAACACGGGCCCCTGTGATGGGCCCTGTTAGAGGAGCCCGCAGCTCCTGAGGGACTGGTCATACAAACATCATGATGTCAGAGGTGTTTCATAACGTGATTTGTTTTTATGTTTCAGAAACTGTTGGATCAGATTCTTCACAGGAACAACACCTGAATGACTGGGACCAGATGACGATGAGATGACGGCATGGCAACGCCTGCACCATGTGACCAACAGAGGAAGTCACCTCTGGTCATGATATAACTCATATCAGAATCAGAATCAGAATCAGAATACTTTATTAATCCCTTGCGGGAAATTCCTTTTAAGCAGTGCCCAGTTTACAGAGAAAAAGTCAGTAGTATAAAATAAAATAAAATAAAATAAAATAAAATAAAATAAAATAAAATAAAATAAAATAAAATAAAATAAAATAAAATAAAATAAAATAAAATAAAATAAAATAAAATAAAATAAAATAAAATAAAATAAAATAAAATAAAATAAAATAAAATAAAATAAAATAAAATAAAATAAAATAAAATAAAATAAAATAAAATAAAATAAAATAAAATAAAATAAAATAAAATAAAATAAAATAAAATAAAATAAAATAAAATAAAATAAAATAAAATAAAATAAAATAAAATAAAATAAAATAAAATAAAATAAAATAAAATAAAATAAAATAAAATAAAATAAAATAAAATAAAATAAAATAAAATAAAATAAAATAAAATAAAATAAAATAAAATAAAATAAAATAAAATAAAATAAAATAAAATAAAATAAAATAAAATAAAATAAAATAAAATAAAATAAAATAAAATAAAATAAAATAAAATAAAATAAAATAAAATAAAATAAAATAAAATAAAATAAAATAAAATAAAATAAAATAAAATAAAATAAAATAAAATAAAATAAAATAAAATAAAATAAAATAAAATAAAATAAAATAAAATAAAATAAAATAAAATAAAATAAAATAAAATAAAATAAAATAAAATAAAATAAAATAAAATAAAATAAAATAAAATAAAATAAAATAAAATAAGAAACTGTTGGATCAGATTCTTCACAGGAACAACACCTGAATGACTGGGACCAGATGACGATGATATGACGGCATGGCAACGCCTGCACCATGTGACCAACAGAGGAAGTCACCTCTGGTCATGATATAACTCATATACATCTCATATATCACCGAGCTTAGCATCTGTTTGTTTTCTGGGAAATAAGTGTGCGACAATCTTTCAAAACAAAAACAAACTAGCAGGTCATCTAACATCAGTTACTCCAGTTCTGAATGGTTTTCACAGCCCCCAAAGACCCCACTGTCCAAACAATAAATACGCTGTCAGATGCTCAATAAAAACAATTGTAAACTGTTCTCCTTGCTGCAACTCTACCATATGTCCAAGTCCAACAACATATGTTAAAGAAAGAAATGGTTGCATATCTCCTTACCCATGTCAATAGATAAATACCTAATATTTGTCTTTACCACTTAAACAGTATATAAAGTTTTAAAACTGCTGTTTGGTTTTTGAAGGACAGACGTGTGATATGCAACAACAAATGGAGATGGCTTCAGTGACTGTCACCATTCTGTCTTGGTTGCAATTAAATATCACACTGAGACGAACGAACACAGTGAGTGACTGGTCTTAAATGCAGCCTGATCATGTGTCCACGCGATTGCAAACTGCTGTCCTCTGTAGAACACCATGTGTAAAGGGCTGCAGTGAAACTTCCCACTGCACGATAAAGCACTGATGTCCTCGTGCAGCCACTTTCACATGATCCCATGTGATGTGGCGCAGTGACATAACACAGAACAATTCCTTCATGCTCCACGGTCCCATGCAGGACAGTTTGCAGTGTCCTCATTATACAACCAGAAAGCAGCCAGAAGTCTGAAGTGGGCTCTGCTGGTGTTCAGTGCCAGCTATTAGCTGTAAGATGGAGGAATGTGACCCCTTCTCACTGGAGATGCCCAGTTAATGGACAGTGCCGATTTCAATGGCGCTTTTGTCTCTGTCTTTGTCTCATGGTGAACTGTGGCCTGCCACTGCAGATTTAGATTTGTGTGTTCTGATCCGGAGTGAATGTGCCGCTTGACAACATGATGGAGGTGGCCATAAATCAAAAGTGAGACGTATGAGCATTTATTAATGGAAATAATAGACAGCGAGGCAGATGCTCTTTTTTAAAAAAATTTTCTTTGTTTTTATTTTACTCATTAGTCTTCAAGTTAGAGTCCTTTCATAGTCCAGCTGTTTCATCCATCAAAATTTGGGTCGGTGTCATGGGGAAGACAGATAATTACTTATGACTATTTTGGTAAACCTTATTTCATGTCTGCGCAGATCCACGTGTGGGTGGATTTGGACCGTATGAGCCTATTAATAACAGCACCAGTGGTTTATAATCATTTCCTTCTTTCTAAAATAAGCAAATTTGGACAAGAGAGCAGCAGAAGACAATTATGAGCTGTGCTTTCTGCTGAAAAGTTTACTGAAATTCTTTACTATCCAACTATGTATTTATATTAAATTGATTTATATCTATTTCATATGTGCAGTCTGTTTTTTGTTATACTTCCCCAACATCACTAAAACTCAGTTTCCTTAAACACCATCGCCAACTTCCATAAATCGCTTGAGATTAATTACATTGCATTATCTGTCTGAACACAATAACAGAAAGTTTTATTTTTCTACTCTATGTCCCTTATCATCGTCCTACAAACACCCCACCCTATAAAAAAGAGCAACAAATCAGGTTTTTAACACCACATAGCCGAATGATGAAGTCAGCATGTTGGGAAATACTAATAATTTGAACCATATTTGAACCTGAGAGTAAAACAGGGCGGAACTGAGACTGTAACCTATATACAGTATATACAGTATCTGTGCTGCAGTCACTCGGCACATTAAGTCTCTCCTGTGGGGGAGAAAACACACAGGGATCCAGTCTCCATGTGCAACTCTGACTTGTATCCCTTTGTGAGGTGGACAGACATGTGGTGCAGTGTAGGCTGCACACAGCCACAGTGTTTGTATGCACCAGGAGCACATCTCAGTATGTGGGGACATTCATCACAGTGAAGGCACCTTGAGTCTGACACTGTTTGTGTGTTTGTTAATAATATTTTAATTAATATTTTAATTAATTTACATTTATTTCTACATAAAATCACTTCCTGTGTGAACACAACAGAAAGCCTGTTTGTTCCTATGTGTCCATAGGAACATGTGTGAGGGGTGTGTAGGTTGTATGATTCACATTTACACTCAGTGGCTGCGTCTAAACTATACTGTATGTCTCATGTCTCAGGCTCGTTGGGTCAAGTTGAACAGGGGTCACAAGGGAGTGGCCGGAAATTGATATTTGTGCCTTCAAAATAAAACTGTAGGTGTTCCCGGCAAAATGTACTGACGTTTGTGCAAACTCGTGTATATAAGTATAAACGTTTTAACTAGATTTTTCAAGACACAGCTGATCAAAATGTGTCCACCGCCCCAAGCGTATTTTCTACATTATAGTTACATAGCATAAACGTTAAAAATTGACATTTTGGTTTTAGACTTGGCTTTTTTCATGAAATTTTGCAAAGAGGGGGAAAACGCAGCAAACGATTGTTTCACTTCGTTTCTGTCCATTATTTATTCCATTGTGTTTACTTTTAGGGTCTTAAAGCGGAAGTTGTGTGTGTGTGTGTGTGTGTGTGTGTGTAGTGCGTTAGTGGTTGTTGGATGGGGAACCCGGCGGAGCGCGTGTCGGTAAAGCACATGCTCCACGCTCAGGAGACAACACTTCTCTGCGGGGACTGATGTCATTGCAGGATCTGGCTTGGTGTGTGTGTCGGTGTGTTCACGGCTCCACTACACACACACACACACACACACACACACACACACACACTCCTGCAGCCCTGTGACTTGGACACGTATGAATGGGGAAAGTGCGCGGACTTGAATCAGCTGTTGTCGGGATTTCCGGAAGCGCACTCTTGATCACATTTCAGGAAGTCGTTGTATTTTGGGTGGGTGGGTGGCTGGGTTGATGGGGGGGTGAGGGGACTCGTGCACATCAGCTGTTGTTGGACTGAGGTTGGTGCGATGGCTGCGCTGCAGTGAAACAACAAGCCAGTCCTGTCCACGCGTCCGCCGGGCACCATGAACCCAGCGAGCCGGAGCCTGAAGTTTGTGATTCTGACTGCGCTCCAGGCTTTGACTGTCTCCGTGTGTGACTGCGTCTCCATCACATCTGCTGGAGGTAAGAGGACAAATGACCCGCGCGCAAAACAGCGACCCATGCGCATAACAATGACCCATGCGTAAAAGTAGTCAATTATCTGTCACATGTACAAGAGTGATTCTATTCTATTCTATTCTATTCTATTCTATTCTTCATTCACGTCTTCCCTGTTTTGGCTAAAGCATGTTTTATTAATGTACAGAGAGAGTGGGCAGAGTGAAACATCTTCATTGTAAACAAGCTTTGTGAATTAACGTCTTGACTCTCACTCCCCACACAGTCGTGTATGACTGTCTCTCAGCACAGTGTTTAGGCTGCTGCTGTGCACCTCTGTATCACTGATGCTGTATCACTGATGATGCTGATCTGCTCATTCAGGATCAGTCGTTGAATACCAGCCTGGATTTAGTGGCAGACAAATTAAAAGTCTCATTGATGGTTTAAAACCTCCAGCAGCTAAGCAGGTTTGGATATTATAAACACTTGAACTGTGTATATAACGTCCCAGAAACAAACAAATGTGATATCAGTGTGCGTCTGTTTGTGTTTGTGTGTACATCATACACTGTGTTTGCATCCCTTGAGGCTGTGGCTCGTGACACGTCAGTAGCCAGTGATCCATGCCCCCCCAGGTGCAGATTGAACAAGGACACAGCACAGGAAACAGTGGTGTGTGTGTGTGCGTGCGTGCGTGTGTGTGCGTGTGTGCGTGTGTGTGTGTGTGTGTGTGGAGGAGCTTGACTTTCACTGTAGGCGTCAGCTGGAAACTTTTTATCTATATACACTGGCAGTCACAACACTCAGTGGAGAATCATGGGAATTAATTACCAGCAAGCGCAAACGTGTAAAACTTGGGTGGAAGTTGTTGATTTATTCATCAACACTTCACTGTCATCATCATCATCAGAAGCTTCCTCCCCCCTATGGATCCAGACTTCGTTTGTTTCATCAGCTGAATGTGATTTTCTGTTTTCAGTGAATATGTCGTTGGATTGTTGGTCTTTGCTTCGTTGCTTCTCATGGACAAAACCTTTGTTCCATTGATGGGAAGGTGTTTCATGTACTGTCACGTTTGCATACACGTCTCATGACAGTGCTCCTTTCTTTCTTGGGGGTTTCCCACCCCTCCCCATTTGTCGCGAGCATGTCTCTGTCCTGGCTGCAGATCAGACTTGTGAATGATTTCCTCCAATCGCTTTGTGTCAGCCAGTATTTACTAGCCAGCTGCACTGGCTCCGCCAACATGGCCGTCCCTGCCTCGAGCGCTGCACGCAGCTTGCGTGCTGCACCCTCAGACTAATGAAAGCTGAGCTGAGAATATATTTTTGGACTACAGTAAAACATTCCTTCAGCAAACAGAGCTGAACGCTACAATGTGACTCGTCTCAAGTTGGAGGCATTTGCATCTTTTCCTCTATGAGAGGACTCAGGTCTTCCCTCAGCTGGTCCTTTGGTCCTGTTGGCTCACATACATCATGTCAGTTATGGTCACCCCAAAAAAAAAGAAAAGAAAAAAGGTTGTTCTGGTATATTGTTCTTATATGTCTGTGCTCGTTGCTGGTAAAGTGCATTTGGCATTATGCATGAGGGGTTTCAGGAGACTAGGAGCCAATTGCAATTCCAGATTAACACCGTGCTGCACTGTGGGAACTCAGGGAAACGTTTTCCAGTTGGATGATTTTCCATGTGTACATTCACTCATTGTCTTCCACTGAGACTTGAAACTCTGAATTATGCCTTTGCTCCACATAATCTTTCTTCCAGACTGGCACACGCCGCCTGCCAAGACCTGACTTCCTTTATTGTCCAATAAGACGCGACAAGCCACAATATGTCTCCTAATAGTCAGACTTGTTAACAGGAGCAAGACAGGTCACCTCCTACCTGGGTTTGTTCCTAACAAATTGGCCCAAAGGAAGCTCGTCTTCTGCCAGTTGCTTTGTCTGGGTCTGTCTGAGTCATGTCCCACAGGTGGAGCTCTGATGTATTTTTTAAGTCAAAGAGCTTCACATTGATGAAAGTTGCAAGTAAAACATTGTCTATTCCAAGACTGTAAAAAAATCCAGTCTGTCAAAAAAAAAAAACACTTAGTGAAAACAGCACTTCTTCATTTTTGTGTCATTATAGATCAAGAAAATCTGCAAAATCTCAGCATCAGATAATTAGTGCATGCAAAAGAGTTTGCATTGACATGGCTGCTGACATGGCTGTATGGTGTGATAACGTGAAGCCATGTGAGGATACATCATCCATCCTCCCTTTTACTCAGGCTTTTCTTTTGCCATGCTTTGTGTGTGTTTTGATTGTGCGCCAGACATGTGCTTCCCACGGCTGAGAGGACTTCCAAGGAGTTACAGTCTTTCACACACGGCTCTGATTCAGAAGCTCTCCGTCTCTGACCCGTGTGCCTGATGCGCGGGCTCCATGCACGGCGGCAATCACAGCCTCTGCAGCTGCGGTGCTGTCGCACACCAGGACCCTAATGACAAGGGTTTCTTGGACAGCGTTCACCTCCTGCTGAGCGAGGGGGAATTTCGGCTGCAAGGCCATCTATTTCCCATCGAGTAATTATGTCCTGACATCAGACTAGTGTGACAGTAAATGAGTTCAGGATACAGGATGGGAGAGAGCGACTGAGAGAGAGAGAGAGAGAGAGAGAGAGAGAGAGAGAGCTATTATCATCCTAAATATTCTCTAAAAAACACAAACTCAGGGGGCTGACAAAATGCCCCCAACTGGGCAACACTACAGTAAACATCTGTTTACAACATCTTCATGACCTATATATAGATCTGTGAAGATAATAGTCATATATGCTCATCAGAACTTCCCAGAGCCCCAGATGACATTTTGGAATGGACAGTCTTTTATTATGAAAGGGCAGTCTTTTATTATGAAAGGACAGTCTTTTATTATGAGAAAGGAAAACAAAACAAAGAAAAACGTAGCAAAGCCTCCAAAAGGAGATGGAATTTTTTTTCCATAATGAATGACTGGGTTGATCAAAATTTGTCAACGCCACCACGGCTTTTGGAGCGTTTTTGTCATTGTACAGAATAATGGATCAGCTGATTAGAAATTATAGCCAGTAATGACATTAGATTAGTCACAGGCCCAGAGAAGATGAAGGAGGAGGAGGAGGAGATAAGCAGAGGCAGTGAGAGTTCACCGCTTTTGTCTTCAAGGTCGTTACTGAACGAGAGGCTGCTTGACGGCTCTTCCTCCCATGCAGTGTATGGTTCATCATTTCATTCCCAGTCACCATTCTGGATGAGTTAGCATGATTTAGCCGTCCTGATTGGGGGTAAATTGAGTTTGTGAAATGTCTGTCAATCAGCCCTTATTAAATGAACAATGACCATAAACCTCCACCGACTTTTCCCGCATGTGCTGGTGTCATATCCAACGTCTGGCTCTGAAACTTGGCTGGATCGCGTCCGTGACTCAGTCAGGACTCTGATTAAAGCCATCCACTGCATCTGTGGCGTTTGCACTTGATGCAATAAAAAAAAACGTGATCTTTTCAAGAACACACAAGCAAGGGAAAGACTTGTTTTTTTTAAACACTGTTCTCATACCCCTGCTGGAAACTGTCCAGTTTCATCCCACAATTAATCCCATATGCTCTCGCTTCAAGTCAGTTTCCTTCCAAAGGTTTGACTCGGCACTAAAATGTGTCCATTAAGTGTCACACAATGCTGGAATCATCTGAAGAGTGTCTCCTCCATACTTGTTTTTCTGCCATACAGGGAGCTTTGCCTGTCAAACAGTTTCCCGCAAGCTGCTTTGACTTTGAATTTCCATCTTGCATTCTTCCAAGATCGAAGGGAACTGCTGTGACAGCGACTTTGGAGTGTGTCCCCGTGTGCTGCTCCATCAGACGGCGGTGACCATGATTACGAGTGTCTTTCCCATCTCAGCGAGGGCCTCCACACGTGTGGGAGGGTGCGGCCTCATCAAGCCTGCAGATGAAAAGGACAGCGTGGCGTTTGTGCTGGAAAATCGAACACTGTTATGAATACATTATTTCATGGCTCCCTGTCAGGGAGTGAGTTGTGGTTGGTTTGCAGGAAAGCAGGCTCTGGGGTTTAATAAAGCTGAACACTTGTTGGTTTGTTGTGGTGGAACAGAGTGATGGGGGGAGTGTGTGCGTGTGTGTGTGTGTGTGGGGGGGGGGGGGGGGGGGGGGGGGGGGGGGGGGGGGGGGGGGGGGGGGGGGGGCTGGAGCTGTGAAAGGGACATACTGAGATCTGCACAGACCTGAGGACGTTCGTCTTTTCCCTGTGTGGAAAAATGAATCAGGGCATGATGTCACCAGTCACGTGGATGATCTCGTTTTCCTTCTTTTTTGCAATTCTGAAAAGATACTATTTGTCTGATGTGCTCATATCACACAGTAATATATGTGTGTGTGTGTGTGTGTGTGTGTGTGTGTGTGTATGTGTGTGTGTGTGTGTATGTGTGTATGTGTATATATATATTTACACACAATAATATGCTACAGCATATTATTGTGTGTAAAAACAGCAACAGTGGCTGCATGTACTCGGTGCATAAAGGCTTTTTGTACATATCAAACGACATTGCTTCATGCGCTCATTGTCCCGCAACATGTTTCAGTCACCGAGTGGAACAAACGCACACTCAGTCACATTCGCGCCACCACAGACACACAATCCTCCCACCTTGCGTTGACTTCACTGAGCTAATATAAACGGCACAGGCTCTCCTTGTGTACAGAGGAGCATAAAGGGAGCTGATCGTGGCCAGAGCTGGGCTTTATTAAGGCCTCTGTTTACTTTCTCCTTTATTGAACATATAAATATAAAGGCTTCATGTTCTGGTCCCACTTATACCACTCTCTTAATGCCTCTGCTTGCCCTTATAACATTTTAACACACACACACACACACACACATCCATACACACCACAGCCCCAGTTTCTCTAAATGTCGCTCCCTCAGTGTGTGGAAAAGAAATGAGCCTGCAGACTATTTCCACTAATATGCTGCCATTCATAAGTTGAAATTAAACCATAATGCAGCACATTAACTAAGTGGTGATTCACTTGCAGACTTTGAAGTCGGGGAACTGAACGCATCTTTTCGGCTTTTATGTTGATGCATGTGTGTGTCGGCTCCAGACCCCCCCCCCCTTCCCCCATGTCACTTGTGTTTATCTATCTTTGTTTTTCTCCGAGGTTGTCATGCGTTCGCTTACTCAGCATGCCCACCTCCCCCAGACTGTGTGCTTCTCTGAGACTAATGAGGACGGGATGACGGCGCCCCGTCCTCGCCAGAGCCTGCTTCTCATCATTCGGCTGGAGCTGGATGAGGACTGCTGAGCTGGTCACCTCTGGCACTCCGCTATCAGCCGGAGCGTCTGCGTGATGAACTCCAGAGTGGTTGGTTTCCTTCGAGGAGAACCAGACCAAAGCTCAGCTGGGGAGTGCTGTGCCTGACCTGGGTTATTATGGCTGGATAATAAGCAGACTCAGCAGTTCAGCTGCGTGAGTCATGTGAGACGGCAAGGATGTGAACTTCGAAGGAAGAACCTTGAATCTGCTGGCGGTAACAGTCAGTGATGAGTGTCTCCCCCCTCGGGTGTGTTCAGTGTTTGTATGTGTTTGAAATGCGTCTGAAAATCAAGAGGGGAACAAAGTTTCAGCATCAAAACACGCCGTAAATTACGCTCAATCCGCACGCCATCGCTTCTCACAAGTCGCTGACATCACTCTGGAGACAAATCTGTTTCCCTGCTGTTTGGAAACGCTCGGCGGCGGCGCATCAGTGGAAGGAAAGAAAAAAAAAACAGAAATCATGAAAACATTTGATTTAGGATGTTTGTATTGAAACAAATAGAGCTGACAACCCCTGCTGCTTTAGTAAGAGGCCCGTGCTCTGAAATAGCTCCCCCGCTGTGGAGAACTGATTACTGCAGGAACCCTGTTAGCTCACAGACACATCCTGCCTCTGTGCTCCCATGATAGACTTCTCCGCCACCATCTCATTCATGAGTGGTGGAGGTTTATTTCAGCTGGTGGCTGCTTTTCTATCAGCTCGCGCCCCCGACATCAGCTCAGGGATGTCAGTGTCGGATGTGGGGATGGATATGTTCTTAAACGACTGGCAGAGCACCAGAGCTTAGAGCATCGCAGCCATTCAGAGGCTCGGTTCACACCATGTCGGAGCAGAGAGGGGAGATAAAAGCATGCTGGGAACAATGCCCCACAGCGATGTCTAATCCCCACACTGCGTCCTGGACACCGGCCTCGTGTTGGAGTTATCACAGCAGTGGCAGCAGTGATCCTCACTCCTCTCCCCTCACAACTCTCCATCCTGACGGGCTGCTGAGCCTGATGCAGAGGGGGGTGGTTACAGTTTAGCCACAGGCCACAGTTCTCAGTGCTTGATGTGTGAGAGCGTTAATTGGCACGGCAGTAATCTGGAGACAGACTCGTCTCGCCCGGCAGCATCTGCAAGAAGCAGGTGAACATCTGCTCAGGACGGCGAGGACGTCTCTGTCGGCGTAAATAATTGTCAGTTATGAACAACAAAATCACTCAGAGAGCATTAGTCGTGCGTTGTGACAGGAAATCCATCAGCGCGACAGCTTTTATGTCACGAGGCGGCGGCGCTGTCAGGTTGTGTTGTGATGTTGATGTCATGTTGTAAAGATGTCGCTAATCGACAACAGGCCCTTAACGGTGGGGAGGAAAAAGTTGCCGTTGTTTGTGTCCACGGTAACGGGCGTGGTGTGGTGTTGAAAGATGCTGAGAGAGTTTGGAGGAAATGAAAACGGCTGCTCATGTGTTCTTTTTTGTTTGCTTTCTGTTTTGTTTTTTCTCGCAGAAGAACTTGTGAGCAGGACCATCCAGCACACACCAACAGCAAAGCACCAACACTATGGGACCACAGTGCCGCTTCAGCACAACGGACACGACTGGAAACCAATCAGCCGACTCGCACCTCAGGTGAGGACTGATAATATTTGCTCCATCTATTCCACGCTCATCCGCAGAGCTTGACATTACTGAGCACCATGAAGTGTGATATCACGTGATATTTGCAGCAGGTGATGCTGAATGATCCAGATGACCCCAATACCTGAGGGCTGTTTAAATGTATAGTGCTGACTTTTGCTGTGTAGCAGCACCATCGTGTCGAAATCTCCACCTCTCCAAAAGAAATATCAGAATGTGGGAAAGTGGGTCTCCTGCGGCACTCTGGAGCTTTCATCACTCGGGTTTTATATACGCCAGCAGGCACACTGCCAGTGAGTCTGCTGAACACATTCATGTTACGTGGGCAATAAGGAATTCTGATCTCAAGGACCCGGTGGCCATTTGTCCAGCGGCACCTTCAGGGCAAAATCTAAATTCCTGGCCCCACTGCTGGACAGGCTCTTAGTGTAGAAAACAGTCCACCTCTATAAGCTGGTGCTAAATCCTCAATCTATCAATCTTTGCATAAACATTTTAAAAGTGGATTAACTCCCAACCAGAGTCAATACAAGATGAGACGAGTTTTACTTTGCATTTTAAATGTAGATGTGAACTGCTGTATATCTAATGAGCTGTGCGAGTCGCCACAGGCTGTGATGAATAATCAGAGTTTGGTTATCGCTCTTCGAATGTAAAGCAAATTGGAGTGAAACTCTCGGATCAGCAAATTATTTACGAGTTATCTTTAAATATGATTGTGACGCATCTCGGTTTTAACGAGATGAATCCAGACTCGTGTGTCAGGACTCAGTGGCAGCTCATTTAAAGTGCGTAGGAAAACATATCCTCACATATACTTCTGCATATTTCCAGCACAGATGGCTCAGCAGTATATTAGCAAAGAATATTCTGAAGATGACTGGCTGGAACATTTGAAATCTGGGCTCCTTGGCTGTGTTTGGTGTTATAATCCCAGACTAAGCATGGCTGCCAGTGGGGATTAAGACCACAGCTTGAGTTTCCAGGTTGTGTTCTTGACTCACTTCAGTTGTTCTGGCAGAAACAATCAGTCACTGCAGCACCAGGTTTGTTTTGGGATCTTATTACCTATTAAACAAAACCTCAAATCAGCAAATACAAAACCTGTCAAAGACGTGAAGTTAGGTGATAATATGAATATAATGTGTGTGTGTGACAGAGTCAGTGCTGTGACTCAGGGCTGTGACTCAGGGCTGTGAAGACTCATGACTTCCAGCAGGATTAATGTCGAGTAGAAGAGAAACATATGCTAATCCTCTCTGCTTTTGTTCTTAGATGGGAAGTAGCATCACAGGAACTGCTCTCATCAGTTGAAAACGGTGACGATGCATCTTTTCCCACAGCTCTGGGTGGCTCAGTCAAAGTTTCATCAGGATCCGGGGAAAGATTTCCGCCTTTTGCTGTTTTATAATTCATCGCCGCACCAATTAGATTTGACTTCATTAAACAGCTCAGCTAATGCTGCAACCTGAGCATGTTTCCTCGATCAAAACGCTTCCTGCCTGACTCCACAAACCACTTTCTCATCTCGTCTCATCTCGTCTCATCACATCTCATCACATCTCATCTCATCCCTCCTCTCTGTTCTCTCCGCAGAGTCACCCTGCATCACTGAGGCTCCTGATTGAAGCGGAAGGTGAGCAGCTGCTCCTGGCGCTGGAGAAAAATGAGTAAGTGTTGCTCCGATCGGCATCGGCCTTAACTGTGAACTGACACGTGCGGCGCCCAGGGGCCGGAGCTGCTGTGTGTAATATATAGCCATGGAAAGGGAGCGCGTGGAAGTTTTTCTGTTGCGGGGCCGGCGTGGGCACGGCCAGCGTTCCTCTGTGCTTTGGTCTTTCAGTGTGCCGAAACAAAGACTTGAAAGCGAGATGTTCCTGAATACATCAGACAGACATTGATGAAAACCGACACCTTCTCCTTTTCTTCTCCCTCGTCTTTTCATTTGATCTATCGGCGTAACACGAGGGAGACGCGGGCTTTGTTTGAGCACTCTCTGCAGTAAGATAGTATCAGAACAGTGGCAGGGGGCAAGGGGGGGGGGGGCGGGATTTGAAAGAAATCAGGTTATCGGAACAGGTACACTTTGAACAGAGACATGTTTGGAGGAATATTTGTCATCGTTGCATTTTTACGCAGAAGGCTGACTGAACGTGGCCTCGGCCTCAGACAGCCGGCGAATCCTGTGTGTTGCTGAATGAAGAATGGGATGTGATTGATGGAGCAATATGTTTTCCATCCAGCTCTGCTGCCACACATGAGCAACCAGGAACAAGCAGGGCTTTCTGTGTGATAGAGAGGAAGAGGGCGAGAGAGAGAGAGAGAGGGAGAGAGAGAGAGAGAGAGGCTTTTATGCCAGAGTCAGCTGTGAATTTCACTTGTTTTCATGCTTAATATATGTAAATTCCACCTGCAGACTGTGGGACAAAGCTTTCAACACCAGCGACCACAATTTTATGGCTTACCTGCTTTGAAAATATTTGGATGGGAAGTCATACTTAGTCTTTCTGTCCAAACACATTCCCGCTCTGCACAGGTGGGGATTTCTGCAAAGCTGACTTGCAGATTGTCAGATTTTCAGCAGGCCCATTTATCGCGGGGAATTAGGTTTTCTTACAGGAAGAACATTTCATTTCAAATGGGGGGAACGAAAGTTGTCGGCGGCGGTGGAAAAACACCTTCCATTCCCCTGCATCAGCCACAGGGTCGTCATCCAGCACGGCTGTCATCATTGTCCCACTGCATTAAACGTGAGGTGGAGCTGGAACCCAGAGCCAAGAGGAACAAACAGGCGGCGGAGAGGCACAATCCACATCTTTCTAATGAGCTTGGGCGTGATGGAAAGACTTTACTCAAACAAACCTCCATGCTTTTTAAACACCAACCTGTCAGAACGCACCCTCAACGCTTTCAGCAACCCCGTACAACAAAGTTTGATTAGTGACGAGGCTTGAATTTTCATTGTCTCTCGATTCTCCCACCAATCTCTCTCAAGTCAAAAGACATCATCGGAATATCCAAATAGAAGCTCCACTCCCTGGCACCGGGGTTTGACGAGGCGGATCACATATAGCATGTGGAGGATGTGTTGCTGATTGAGTTTGCTCTGCAGATCAGTGCAACAAAGCCAGAACCGAACTGCTGCGCTGACATGAAGTGAAGGCCCTTGTCTGAGGTTGCTGGCAGACGGGCTGATGAAATCCAGTTGTTCAAACACAGCCGGCATCCGTAGAGGAGGGAGGACGAAAGAAAATGCAGTCCAGAATGTAATTATTTGAGCTAAACCCCCCCTCCCCTGATTTATTTGTGTTTTCTGCAGTCTTCATCAATAAATATTGCCGGCGAACAAAGCAGGAGCGGGCCGTGTTGCAAGGTTTCTATAGCGCCGAGAGGTAAACGTGTTCTGGTTGTGTCTGAGCCGGCGTCACCCCCGCGGAGTAACAGAGGGAGGCCGAGGTGCATGAAAAGTTTATTACAAACAGCTTGAGACCAGGGAGCGTTTTGGGATGCTGGTCGACACGTGGACTCTGCAGCCTGCAAGCACAACGTTCAACGCTCAACGTTAATGCATGCATGAGTCAGCAGTTTTTATTCATACATACATGAGACATTACTACATACAACAACACGCTGAGCCTCCTGAAGACTGTAAGTTACTGTAACGCTCAGCTGAGTGGTGTTGGTGTTGAGGATTGTGGAAGCAGGAGATGCAGGCCTCAGTTATTGATTCAGCTTTCCTTTATAAGTGTAATATAATGTGCAAAATAATTAATTACTTTATTCCCCTGTGTCACCAGTCAGCGAAGGCAACAGTGAAAAACACTAAAGTACATGTTGATGTTACTTCACCTTTCAGACCCAAACACATAAATCTTGGTTACATAAAGGTTACAGAGTCCAACAGATAGTGATGAAAATGAAACTCTAATCTCTGACCACATCAGGAAAAAGTAGCTCATAAAACTACCTGCTGCACCTTTTGAGTTTATATACACACACACACACACACACACAAAAAGTGTATTTAGGTCTTTTAGGTCTGGTCATATAAAGATGTGTCCCAAGCCGAGCAGGCAGCATGCTCTCCATCCATGTTTCCTTTTCTAATGGACTGCAGCAGCATCGCTGAGAGGAGGCCTGGGGCCTGTCAGCTGGGTGGAGGATGTTCTTGGTTGCCTGCACTTGGGGTTTCCTCATGCTCATCGTGATGTTTAGCCTGAATGGGACCTCCGGGCTTGGCTAGCCGTCTTTGGAAATCTTCTGTGCTGCAACATAAACACACAGATGTGCACACAAACATTTTAATCGGACCTTTTCCCTGGGCTTGGGGGGCAGGCGGAGGATGTGTTTCCTGAGTTAAAGGCTGCAAACTTCAGCTATCTCTCTTGTGTTTGGAAGAACAATCAAATCCGCCCTGGACAGTATCCAGACTCAATTTATCCCAGTCTGAGGATTTGGTTTTGAGGGATGTTATTTTACTCCGTATCTCAGACCTGACTGCTTGTGGCCTGTGTGACCCGGTGCTTCTCCCACAGAAGACGTCCTTGTGTCATTGAAGGCATTGGCAGGAAGCGGCGTCTCCAGGGAGAGGAAGGGTAAACAGGAAGCTGAAGATGCAGCACAAATACAAAAAAGACATCCCTGTGATCTCCTTTGTCGCATTATTGTCCTCTGCCGCTGAGCCGCACACAGATTATTGAAGCAATGTCAAACCCAAAGACACTCATGTGTATCAAATCCTTCCTCTTGTCATTAAGCCAGGAGTGAGACAAGGAGTGTATCAAATCCTCCCGCAACTCATTAAGTCAGAGGTAAAACAAGATGGAACGTCTTTTTTCCTCATTGGGGCTTCGGGGCCTGAACAGTTTGAATGTGTTTATTACACATTTGTATGTATGTAGTCGCACTATGTATGGGGTCAAGTGTATCGTTCCAAACACACACGCACATGCATCCTCTGAAATTAATTCTGAACCACTGAACCTTATTTTCCAGCGGAGGATGCGCTGAGATTACCTCCAGCCTTTGTACCTGTCTTGCTCCTCTCATGGCTGCAGGGCGGCGATACACTGTGATTCATTAGTTTGGAAGACGAGCGGTGGAACTGGGCTCGTCTCGATCCGGAGCCTTTTAACTGCCTCCTTCAAAAGGGACTTTTAGGAAGGAGCTTTTTGAATAACCTTCTCAGCAGCGCCAATTATTTCCCAGCTTAGAGCAGTAATTAATTATGTGTCCTCACCAGTCCAGGTGTCCAATTAATGAGGAGGCGTCCAGTCACACTGGAAAACTCTGGGAATGACTTGTCCCTCCCCTGAGGACGGATATGAACCATATGAAGTCCTGTATTCTTTATGTGTAATCAAAAAGAGGCATTATAAAATAAGATAAATCAGAATAGACTGTCGAGCATAAATATTAGAACCAGTGGCTTGTGAAATAAAAATAACTTTTTGTGTGTGATAGGCGTCTTTCCTTCTTCCCTTATGTCCCTGTGTTGTTTACTTGCTTTTGAAATGAAAATAGTCATTGAAATATTGTTGTGCGTTGGATTATCCATTGTAAATATATGGCGCCCAGTAGTCTGAATGTGAACTTTCTCAAATCAGAAGTTTTTTTTGTTTTTTTTTTTCAATGCATGTGTTAGCTGAGGGCCGTCATCTTTACTCTCTGAACTTTATGGTCGTTCAAATTATCCATCTTTCTGTGTTTTACTCCCGCTCACAACCTCTCCCCCCATTTAAGCAAACACTCTCCATTAATCACAGTGAAGTCTCATTTTCTCAAGGCTCTGCGGTGCCAAAGGGAATAAACAAAGTTTTTGACCTCCATGGCTGCTGACCCTAAAGATCATCAGTCAGGCTTCACAGTGCTGCCTTCCATCCTCCCTTTAGACAGACAGACAAATAGATCTGCTGCAGTTACAGTGTGAAGTCTCACTCTGCGTGAACTCACAGTCGCCTAACCTTCCTGTGACCAGCACTCCCTGTGTGTGGGGTCACTGACTGAACGAAGAAGCCACGTGTGGTCATCAGCCAGACGCTCACATCTGGGCTGAAGGAAGTTGGTCTCTTTCAGCTGACGTAGGGATTTTTTTCCCCCCGTCGTCTGTTGTCCTCCACATGTTCATGCAGACCAGTAACCTTGTGGAAGGGGAAAAAAATCCTCTTTCTGAACCTCTCCAAAAATAATGAACCCATCTAAGCTTTGTTTCCCTTTTCGTTTCCTGCTTTTTCAAACTTTGCATCCACACAAGACTCCATGGGAGACCTGCGGAGGAGTTCGGGTTCGGATGCCTCTTTCGGCGCTAAATTTAGCTGAGCGATAAAAGGAAGCGGTGCGGAGATAGTCAGGGACCTGGAGCACAGAGTCACCCCTCGTCTTCGCCTCACGCGGAAAGCAGACGCTTTTCGTTTCCCATCCCACTCGTCATTAGGGTTATGACTCGGAGGGCCCTCCGTGCTGAGGGACGGACACGCAGGGAGTAGATGTAGGCAGAGGAAGGATGTGTGGTGACGGGGATAAAATGTTTTTTGCTTTGTCAGATGAGGTGTCAGCCTTCTCTACCCTCTACCTGCCTCCACATCTCTCCCCCCTCACTTATTTCCTTGCCGTCAGCAACTCCCTGCTGAGAGATGGGACACGGCGGGGTCTCCATTTGTTGGCCCCCGTGCTCCTCTTCGCTCACTCTCACCTAATCCCTCCAGCTCTGGGGACAGGAGTGAGCTGCCAACAACAATAGGAGCTGCCAGCGATTGATAAAGAGGCTGTGGACTGCTTCAGGGGGTCAGGGACCCGCTGGAGTTGAGGCTCAGGCCCATGACAACAGTTTCCTTAAAATCACCAGAGTTTCTGGTTTCTGAGGAAAGAGGTCACGAGACGGTTGTGAATTTAAAATCGTAACGCAGGAAACTGCATTTGTTGACACATATATTTCAAGAAGAGCTGTAGGATGTCCAGGGCCAAACTGACCACCCACAAGATGTGACTGCTTTGATCAGTGGGAGCAGATAAGAGCAGCATGGAGAAACAGCCTCCGCGCCTGTATCTTGGGAAATAGCTGAATAGATATAATTTAAAAAAGGGTTTTGTGAATGTGAACGACTCATGACCTCAGAATGATCATAACTGCTGTTATGGCTCAGGCCTTTCTATTGATTTGGTTGAAAATACCGATGAAAATCAATAAACCGTTGTTCTGTTGTGCTGATGCAAATGCGCTCACTTCTTATTTATGCCCAATGGGGAGTCAGAGCTGTAAACAGCTGTGTGATCCATCTGCACATGCTGATGTCTGACATGATGCGTACACACACAGTCCCTCATACAGAAAACCAATAACGTTCCACGCTGTGTGAATCAGCTGATCAACAGGAGCTGTGGCCCTTCAAGGGATCAGTGGAACATGGATGATCGATGGTTCCGACAGTGCATTTTTGAGAAAAGCAATCACCAACTATAGAACTGGAGTTGAAATTATGTCGAGAGCTGATTTAAGGAAGCATGATATGACAGGATCAGTTTTAATCAAAGTGATGTATGGTTGCCGTGGGCTTAGACGATGCTTTGCTTCTAAACCCGACACACCTGTGGTTGTGGCGTATCCTGACCTTGTGCGTTACACTAAAGATTCATTCCTCTTTAAATAATTCATTTGTTTTTGTTCCGTCTCGCAGCCTCCTCTTGTCAGTCATCTCCGACCAGAGCGCAGGGTCCGGGTGCAAAGACCGAGTACGCTGAGGACAGAAAAATCAGACCTTTGCTCGAAAGTTGGACATCTCACTCGCCGCCACAATCAGACGGGCGAAAGACACAAGCAGGGAGGCAGAGCGAATTTGTATTCAGCCCTTAATTTTTTGATTTCCCCCGAGGATGTGCAGAGGCAGGGAGGAGGGCAGGAAGAGAAGGGCAGGAGGGTCTACAAGTACTGACAGGTTTAATTATTTGAAATACTACGTTGTGTGTGTGTGTGTGTGTGTTTGTGTTTGTGTGCCTTTACCTCGCACATAGAATATCAGACCTGTTTGTTTGAACTTCCCCAGTCTTTCATTAGTTCATGCACATGGTTGCAATGGATATGGATGCGTGAGGTTTGTGCTTTGGGACAGTTCTTTGTGAAGCATGTGAATTAGCTGCTGCTTTAGTATGACCCCTGTCCTAAGATTGAACTTAGCCTCCAGGCCCCCCCCTCAGTTCCTCCTCTCATCTCAGCCTCAAGCCGAAGAAACAAACAAACGATAAAGACAGACGCAGTTAATTATTTAGATGCTGGATGTAAATCTTATTGGATCAGACTCACAGAGGGAAATATCAATTAAATTAGGAAATTTACATATGAGGGCATTTAAAGTTCCCTAATTTTGTGACATGAATATCAAAAGATTTCTAAAGGGTTGATCCACCCAAAAAAGCCTTTTTGATGATGATCTGAGAGTAGAGCTAACTTTTTTTTCTTACATTTGCAATGTTAATTAAGGAAAACATTAGTTTCATAATGAAATTTTGATTTTGTTTTGTTTTTTTTCTGCAGAATGGGCTGAGAGTTGAATAATTAGTTTCGGAAATCGGGCGAGGAGTGCTGCAGTTTGCTGATAGTACTGTAAGAGAAGAAGGTGTTGCATGATCTGAAAGCCTCGTGGAGCACAAACACAATCAAACAAAGCATGTGTAGTGATGCATGTGTGTGTACAAGCTCACACAGGCACACATAAATCACATCGCGCTACCAGCACATGCAGTCACTTCCAGAGGCAAACTCTGCCACAGAGGAACAGAGGAGCCTGCAGGCAGATAGAGGTTGAAGGTAGGATGAATCGTCTCCCCTCCACTGATCCACAGCGACAAAGGTGATTTGAGACACTGCAGCATAATTAGTTTCAGATAAAGATGTCATTGGCCCATGCCACAGGAAAAGAAGAGAAAAAAAAAATACATCCAACTGCCAAGAATTTGATAGTTTTATTTGTTTTCCTCCCATTTCAATTTAATTATCACTTGTTAAATGACAAGCATGTGCATATAAAAATCTGAGCTTCATATTCTGCTCGACCCAAAGTGGAGCATGTCGGGTTCAGCTGTTTGTGATTAGTCACGTGTGATCACTTTCCTCTTGCCCCCGGGAGTCGGTGATATCATGAGCAATAGAGTGACTATTATTGTCCTCTTAGAGGAAACAAGAGCGGCCCGGCCCGCTGTGAGCCACGAGTTTGCAACAATACGATTCAACTGTTGTCATAGATACCTGTTTGTTCCATATGGCACGTGCATGCGTGTCCGAGGGTGACGGACACTACGGTTTGATCAGAACACAACAGAGCCAGATATGGCAACATGTCACATGTTGACAAGTAGAAGAAGACAGATTCGTGTGAGTCAGACCTTCTTGTTTCAGAGACGTTTCAGAGAAAAACCAGAGAAGTTAAACAAACACATGTTTTTTATTATTCTTTGAGTCGGTTTTCATTGTGCTCGTCAGGCTGCAGCGATTAGAGTTTGTGTCACTCAGTTGCAGAGCTGCAGTGCAGTAATAGCCATGTGTTCCCATAATATGGTGAGGCAGCAGCACGTGTGCTGAGTGTGACAGTTTGCAGCTGTGTGGAGGAACAGCTGATAGAAAACAAGCCCCCATGTCTCAGTTCCACATGTGACCATTCAAAAAACCCAAGGCCAGATCATTTCCTGTTCTTCTCCCCCTTATCAGTTTCAAAACATGAATATACTTTATTCATGACATGAACACATTTAAAGAAACTATTCCTATTTTTCTTTCTTATTCTATTTTGGACCGTGAATCGTGTATCTAGGGTGTAGTCAACACCTTGGTCTTCACACCCCATCAAAGATTAGCGCCGCATTTCTGCTCTAATTCCAATTATCTTCTCCATTGTTGGGAGCGGCGTGCATCATCTCGTCTGTGTAATTGGGATCCATCCATCACGCGGACACCGCGCGGGGTTGTCACTTTATTGATTTCACGGCGCACGTCTGGGCTTAACCACATCAATCCGCAGGTGGCGTGCCGCCACTGCTAATGGCTGTTCTGTTTGACCATCTCACTGACCAATTAACCGGCGTGGGATACCACACAGGTGGGGGGAATCATAGTGAGATACAGCATCTCATCATAACACTCAACACAGTTTTCTTACACAATCTAAACTAAAACACTTTGTGTATTTTTATTTTTTACCTTATCACCTTTGCTCTGGGACTGAATGTTGTCCTCTGTGGAACCAAACATGGCAGCTCATATAGATGAATGACGTTTGTTTCCTCTCTTTTCCACTTCCTGCCTTCACGCCGCTCTGTTCATGACATGCTTCGTGAAGACTGGGAGTTGCACTGAGCTCTGGGTAAGCAGGGGGAATTCTGCGTCTCTGCTCCACTTGGCACTGGGTTGCAACATGGCCTGATGTCAGGAAGATCACAGCCAGGAAGACTGGGCCTCTCCTGGAAAAAAAAAAAGCTTTCTAACTCTCAGACAAGGATTTTTATTTTTTTATTTTTTTGCTCGGAGGGGTTGGCAGTGTCGCAGTGCTTCACGCACATGATCCCACTTTTCCTCCACTTTCTTTCAAGTAACTCTGGGCTCTCGCCGCCTGCCACATAAAAGCAGAGGGACATTATTGCTCCCACATTGAGTCGCTCTGCTGAAACGTAATGCAGCCTGCTAATTGCAGCTCCCAGATTAGGTTCTACGAGAGACGTATTACTTTGATGATGATTTCATCCATTGCAAATGTTTTCATTTGCATCTGTTCCAAATAACTTTCCACCACAGAGCCGGGCTTACAAGTGCTCGAGAGCTGCGAGCCCCCAGGAGGCCGAAAGTCTTTAGCTTTGCATTTATCATTGTTAAGTCCAAAAGGAATTGTCCAGATATTCCCTGACTGAGTTTTTGAGTTTAATGGAACACATCGGAGCATGTGACTGGGAAATCGCTGCACGCTGACCCATCCTTTTTTCCAATAATGTGCAGGCCATATGGGGTCAAACCAGAGGCGGCTGGCCCATAGGGGGCGCTGGGCTCTGCCCCACCAGCTATTGAGGGGAAAAAAAATTTTTTTGCATTTTTTTTTAAATCAGTGTCAGTTTTACTTAATAGTGTTTGTCCCTACATGCAATTTAAATCATTTAAACAACATTTCCACCAGCTGACACTCATTAAACAGTGAATTTCCACTGACAGACAGTGTATCATTCTCTCATGGGGCGATCGGCAAAGTGCCCCTGACCTGCAGCTAAACAGCCAATCCGGTTATGGTTGCTAGGGAGAAATTATGAATAATTGGCCTATCAACGTCGCCAAACTTAACGCCGGTGGGGCGCCGGAAATGTAGCCCCAACTGCTACGTAAAATGCGTGAAGTTTCAGGATTGCTAAAGCTACATGAAGAGCCAGCGATAGTTTTTGTTCGTAGTGCGACTCCCAGACTCTGTCCTACGCTACGGGGGAAAAGGTACGTGCGACGACGAAGAGAGATGATGGCGATGGCGGTAAAAACCGGAGTTCAAAAGCAGCTTCTACCAAATTCGGTGAAATCATTATTCATGTACTTTTTTTGCGAGACGGACGACGGAGGAAAAACTTCTCGTTAAGGGGCTGGGACCGGACAAACCTGAAATCAACATTTCCCAGCAAACCAAGGTGAAAGATAAATGCTACAAACGGAGTTTTATTGTGGAACTGTAGTCATTTTCCAACTGTTCATTGTATATTCTTATTGTTCATTCACTGTATATTGTTAAATATATATTGTGATTCCCACAACAGGGGGAGCACAGCTGTCCTGAAGTGTATTTTTTATCGGATTCCTGACAGCACTGTGCAGGAGCCATTTTCTCCTCCTCGTCTTGGCCTGTAGACATATAATCAACGCAGCCTTTTCTTCCTCTTCCAAGATTTGATCAAAAGTGTCCTGTGCACGACTGGGAGCTCAACTCTCGCTCTGTCTTCATGCTTCGTGTTTTTAGTCATTGCCACAATTAAGTTACAGTTATTTCCACAATCACGTACAGTCGTTTGTCATGAGTAAAAAAAAAAAAAGACAACGATCCATTTGCATGTAAAAGCTAATCACCTCTCTCTTCAGCAGAACTGATCCAGTGAAAGGTTTGACATTGGGTCATGTAAGCACTTTCTTGGTCATATACCTGTTGATCGTGCTTCTGTATGTTGATTTGCTCCATTTAGACAAGACATCAATCTCTGTGTTATTTAAACAAAGGCAGGATGAATAAGGTGACATGATGACAAGGTGCAAGGTTTTAAAAAATGATATTTCAGTGTAGGAAAATCAGAGGTGATATTTAGTCGCCTGTGTTTGTCTGTCAGGAGACTTGACAGGCAAATGCTCATTCATTCCCTCGCCTAACATATTTTCTTTCAAAAAGCTTTTTTTTTTTTTAAAAACAGACCATAGACAACATGACACAGCATAAACATGACAGCTGTAATCAGGGATATCGCGCCCGTCTGACTGAGGCAGAGAAATTAACATGAATGTTTTTCCTGTCATGTTTCTGAGGACCCCAGTGGTGTTTACCTCTTGTGGTGTCACATTTGCTGTTATTGCGGTTGTCGAGGTGTCAGGCTGGGTCGACACTCGGGGCGGGTTCAGTGGCAACAGAGTGCGGCGTCTCCTTGTTGACTTGTGATTTCTCTCCCTGATGCCAACTCCCTGTCAGTCTGGTGGAGCCCATCTCATGGGTGATGCATTTTAAACGGGGGGACGCGACCTCTGTCCGCCCCTCTCCTCCACACCTCATTAACTGCCCACTGATTGATAAACGCTGAGCCGTGGCTGCTGTGTAGGTCAGAGAGCCGGAATTACACACGTGAAATAGTTGGCTCAGGTTCGTCGCAGTTACTGTACCTAAGCATTTCTTGTGTGCGTTTTTGTTGTTGTTGTTTGTTGTAGTCTACTGAGATGATGGGTCGTAAAGCAACGTCCTGAGTCACTGAATTTGATCAAATAATCTGTTGTGACATTGTTGTTATTTTTTTTAAAGAAGACACTAACCTGCTATGTTGATTCATTGAGAATACCATATGGATGACACATGTGTGTCTGCAGCGTGTTCTCATGTGCCCACACTCTCCCTGAGCGCTGCAGACAAGACACTGAGGCCGGAGCACAGTCGCCACAATGGATTGCCTGTTGTGGGCCAATGCTGAGGCCGTGTGTCCGACTGCGAGCGCAGACCTAATTAAAACAGAAGAAACACATCATTTTACTTGGCTGAGTCTGCTCTTTGGCCTTCGCTTTGATCCGGTGATTATTACCAGCTCTTTGGCTCTGCAGCGGAGGGATGGAGGGCGGGGAAGCATTGTGTCTCATGCTGACAGCTCCCAAACAAAATAACCCCCCCCACTCCCCAGGTTGTTACAGCTGACACTCCCAGCTGGGTTGTCAGCGGTGAGGTCAGTAAGAGGATCCAGCTGCCTGCTCAGGCCTGATGCTCTGTTGTGGATCAGCCCCAGCCAATCTTCTGCTGGTCTCCTGCAGAGTAATACAGTGTACGCACTCGCCATATGTACTCGCCACCCTCACTCGTGAACATAAATAACATATTATTATGAATGTTAACCTCTCTGCAGTTGGTCCATTGTTCCACCAGGCTGAGCCAATCCCCATGAGTTGTCAGGTTACTCCCCATAAACAGTACCAACATGACAAATGTTATTTTTAAATATTTTTATATGCATGTATTTTATCTCAGTCAACGACGTGACTCACTCAGACACAGATGTGTGCATCTGTTTGCGTGCATTACACGCTCCCTCTGCCATATTTCTACCATACGCATTAAAGGACTCCTCCACGATGTCAACATGCTCGTAGATTAAAACTCTATATCATCTGCAGCACTTAATAATACAAGCGCAAATCATATGCTTATACTCAGTGAAAGCATGACTCATGATTATTTACAGCTGGATGGAGTGCAGCATGTATCGTGAATTCCTCTTGCTCACCAATGACAAATGATCAAGTCACTTGATGTGATTAGTGTACAATTAATATATAAGTCAAGGGAGGCAGATTTACAGTGAGCTCATATATTGCTTACGTGAGACCTGGATTTCCTTTTCATAAAAGCTAATTGCAAGATCATGTGTAAGCTTAGCCTCCCTGATTGAAAAAATAAAAATAGCTTTCTATGAGAATAATCTGGCACCTTTGCAACATACAATGGACTGAACCTGACTTTTTTGTTTTCCAGAAAATTGTAGTATTAATTCTTTGTGTGTTGACAGCAGCAGAGGTTGTTGTACGGTGCAGCAGCTACCAACTGAAAAATCAGAAAATGACTGCACATGTTTGTGCGTGGTATTGACCATGTACTATAACGATCTGGAAAAGGATCAAAAGTAGGAGAGAGAGATTGAGATTTACCGTGTTGATTTATTGTGCTTTCGATGTATAAACTGTTAACGGATCATTTGATAACCTCACAGAGTCACTTCAGTGTTATCGATTCCCATGTTTGCTAAAAAACGATTTCTTCACTGTATTGCTGTCAGCGTCATCTCCCAGCTCCCGTTCCAATCAGATCATGTGATTATGTCCATTTGCTCATCAATGTGTAAATGAATATCGGTTGTGCTGTAATCATGTGGAATGAGTTATGGATTGATATGAAATGCACCCTCGCGGTGCCTGAACGCGGTTTAATAGAATATGTCACAGCAGCGTTTTTTAAATCCTTTTTCTTTCTGATTGTTTACAGCTGTTCAGTTCAGTTTAGAGTAGTATTACATTTTTAATCCAAACAGACTGCTTATCTTTCGTGCAGATCTTTTTTTTTTGGATAAAGTCTCTTAAGGTCACTTCTGAGTGTTTGTTGTCTCTGTTTATTCTTTCTAGGGGCCTGTTTGGAAGTAACTACACAGAAACCCATTACCTGGAGGATGGCAGTGTGGTCACAGGCTCTCACAACTCCACGGTATTATTCAAACAACTGTTTATCATCCGCTTTTTTTTTTACAACACACCCGACGCTGTAAACTTATGATCCTGAATCTGTGATGTTTTCTTTGACCTTTGACCTGCTCCTCGAGTCAGGTTCTGTGTCGTTGTTGTTGTTAGACCCACTTTTAATCTTGGATTTGTGCAGGCGGTGGAGGTGAGTGCTTCCGCCTTCCTTCTCTGCCAGACGATGAATATTTGATGAAATAAAACGCGGACAGAGGTCAGAGAATAGACTTAGTTTTAGGGAACAGCACCAAGTCGTTTATAATGGATAAGCTTCAAACCATTCAAAAACCTGGTTTGGTTTGCAGATCTGAATTAGTGAACATGTAAGTTCACTTCACACGTCCCCCCCGACTCTGAATACGTCAAATTACTACAAATCATGTTGATTCTAAATAGAAAGCAGATGTGGAGGACTCACATAGTGAAGGACTCACATAACACAGTTCCCAACTACAGTTCCGACAGGATACTGTTACATATATTTCCTCTTTGTTGCAGCTTAAAATTTAATCACTTGTTTGTGACTCTTGTAAATTAATATTTCCATCTTTATTCAGCTCCACTAAACATATCTCGCTTCTATATACAATTGGTCTTTGAGAACATCTCCGATGCGTCAATAAATAAATAAATCCCCTCTTGAATTCTATTTGTTTTGGTTGCGGAACAGAGAGACTATTAGGAAACTACGTATGCAGCATGCTTGCTTTCATGACAATGATGTGGCTGGATCATGCGGAACAATTTGCACGCCTCACAGCTTCCACCTGCCCGCCTAATTCCGGGGATATGATTATCTGCAGTTTGGAAAACAATTGTTCCGATAACCAAGAAGCGTTTTAATAGACAGTCTGTGAGGCTGGTGTAAAAAACTTAACTTTAACTGAAATCTACAAATGAGGAGATAAATGTAATTAAATCATAGCCAGCCCACAAAGTCCAGTGAGCATCTGGAGCTGGGCAGCCATCGGCCGTGCACAGCTGATTATAACTGCTGCTGTTCCAGAGCATGGAGACAATAGAGACGTTGTAGCCGGTTGGCTCAGTGAACACTCATATCCACAACATATGGCCGTTACATAGCTTGTCCTATTTCCTCAGCCCAGAATAAGTGACATCTCACACATGAGAGGTCTGAACCAACAGCAAATTATTTCCTGGTCATTTTTACTGGGCACTACATCGATGAATCAAATAATCGATTCTCCACTTGATGGATGGAAGATTAGAAGTTAGGTGGTTTTACCAAATGATCCCTGCCAGTACCGGGTCGGGAACTAGTGGACATCTTTCAAGTCCCGTCCCTCCTTTCATTCCTTTCTCATGACCACAGCATGGGAGAGTCCTTTTCCTGGAAACAACCAGACCTTAAGAGACTGATCAGTAGTTATTTTATTTGTCCTGCCAGCAGGGAGGAGACTGATAAAGTGATCTAGAGTGTTCAGTTGTGTGTCAAAGGCAAGGTACTGCTGGGAGGGTCTTTGGCAATGAGTCAGCCCTCCCTCGGTTTTACATCGTCTCCGATTTTCACAAAATCTCACCCCGTGTAACACAATAAATCAGACTCCTCGACTGGGAATACCATGTATAACTTGAAAAAATAAATGCATAATGACATTATAAACAATGATCGTACCCGGGTTGTTTCCCACAATACTAACGTGACTAATAAAACGTGTTTGTTCTTGTTTCAGGGCTGAAGGACGGAGCTCTTCCCCCTTTTTAAATTCTCTCCACAAAAACCTCAGAAACAAATAGTCTATTCCTATCCCTTTTATCGATGCATCACAGTCATGATCTCATCAAAGAAACATGAGGTGGTAGCATTAACTGGGTGTAATAAAACCAGCCCTTCTCCTCCGCTCCACCAAAATTTCATATTTCATGTAATGGGTTGTCCTGTCTGTGCAAGTTTTTTTAACCTCGCTATAATAGATTGTTTTCACTCTTAATGCATCCTGTTTTTTCAAATACTGTTTTCACACTATGTGACTGTTTTGCCAAATGTGCCTCTTCCAGTCCTGTAGCAGAACATTACAGAATACACAACATGTGGAAACACGGGTCACAGGTTCAGAGTATGGTTACAAATATAGCAGAGTTGGAGGATTTCTCCTGAGGCTGCAGGTTGTGTGGTCAGAAACATGCGGTCCAGAGCTGCTTCTGCTGGTGCAATGATGTGTGGAATGTTTCTTTCATACACGTTGGCCTCTTATAACCATGTACATTCCCTTTATAGCCACAATTTACCACTTTCTATTGGCTTCTTCGATCATGGTAATGCTCCATGTCGCGCAGCAAAAGTCATCTCAAAACTGGTTACCATGACAGTGTGTTTTGTGAACTTTAGTGACCTCCCCACTGACCAGATCTAAATCCAATAAAACACCTCTGGGATGTGGTGGAGCAGGAGATTCGGAGCATGACGTGCGCAGCAGACAAATCTGCAGCGAGGCTGTGATGCAGTCGTGTCCAACATCTTGTGAAATCCATGTCTCCAAGGCCTGAGCTCTGCACTGGTGATATTTTCTCCAGTTCTGTTTGCTTGCAACATGAACTCATTAATACTATTTCAACATTATTTTCTGGAGACAGAGTTGCTGTCTGGATCTTGTCCCAGGTTGTTAAAAGTCTTAACTCCAGCATATAAACAAATCTCTTAAAAGATATTTTTCATTAGAGAACCTCAAAATCCTCAAGTGTTTTATTCCGCCAATTAGCAAAGATGTATTATGTTGGACAAAACTCGCATTTTAGTTCTCTGAATATTGATTTTAACACTCGTTATGGGTTCACAGCGGAATTAATTGATTATTTTTGGCCGCTTGGTAGCAGCAGACCAACCTGTACACAACACTGACACATTATCTCTGTATTAAGTTAACAAAGTAACTTAATACAGAGATAAAGATATTCATTTTTCAAGAGCTACAGAAAATATAGGTACACATGTAATTGGTGACTAATTGGCGAGTTATGGGAAAGTGCAGATCATTAAACCATAACAGCGAGCAGAAAGTTGCTAAAAAGCTCTGTAGAGCTCATAAAGCTATTTATAAGAACTCTTTTATTTCTAATTTTAATTTTAAAATATGCATTAAAGTAGCTTGAAATATAAAGTTATTTAAGATCGGTTTCGTAGTGTTTGAAGCGCAACCAAAATTGAGGGAATGATGAAGTCACAGCTGATAAAATGCTATGAGACACTATGTAGCTATTCCACTCTGACCGGCTCACGTCACAAGCGAGAAAACATTTATCGGATTATTATTGTTCTGTTTCCCGGTTTACGCATTGCGGAAAAAGCACTGTGATGCAAGACTGAACAAGGATTTCCTTTAATAACAG
Source organism: Trinectes maculatus (assembly GCA_016785345.1). NCBI lineage: Eukaryota > Metazoa > Chordata > Actinopteri > Pleuronectiformes > Achiridae > Trinectes > Trinectes maculatus. The sequence continues at coordinate 398,163 of JAFBJQ010000104.1, forward strand.
AAAAACATTCACACGCTGAACATACAAAATCAGCAGCCTCTGGAGTAGGGCTGCACGATATGGCCCAAAACCAATATCTCGATATTTTTATCCAATATCACGATACACGATATATATCTTGATATTCAGATTTCTCCTTTAAACCACTATATAATCATTCAATTCCAAATGCACGAGAGATTCAGCTCGTTGAGCGAGTCTGAACTCCAGAATTGACTGTGTGCGCTACATATGTAGAGGGGGTCAAAGAGGGGTGGAAAACTCACATTCCCTAGTTTTCCAGAGCAGGGTGTCAGAGGTGCGGCTGATCAGACCTCACCTGAGCAAAGTTGTCGAGCTTTCGCAGAAAGTGTTGTTTTACTCCAAACCACTTCCTCTCCCGCCTCCTCTGCCTGGACTCGTTCAATAAACATGGGATTCATTCACTTTCTGCACACTGCTCCAGCCTTGACAGGTGGTCCATGAGAATTGGTACCAGGGAAGCAGCAGCAGGAAAACAGTGTGCTGGGTAATGTGAAACTGGCACCATTAGCCTGCACAGTGGAAACTAACTCTGCAAAAAGGCCTTTCTCCCAGAGTTAATCTGATCGTGTTTCACTGTTATCAGCAGGAACTGGTATTATTGAATTGTGCGTAAAACTAAACTTTTTTTTGTGTGTGCGCTTCCCGATTAGTTCACTTCTATTTTCTGTGATTCCTCAGGCAAACTGTTACTACCATGGTGAGGTGGAGGGTCACGTAAACTCAGACGTCAGCCTCAGTACCTGTGCGGGGATAAAGTAAGTGTGTCAGACGCATTTTCTTCCCTTTATTATTTCCATATTTTCCTGTCTGTTGCCTCAGTAATGTACAGCAGAAGCCTCCAAGCAGAAACTCACTGTAAGGTATTTGAAAGTATAGACACAGGTCAAATTGCACATCATGCAAGAGAGGTCCATGCTGAGTGTTGGTACAAGCCGACAACTAAATATTCATGGTATAAGGAAATTTTAGACCTTCCAGTGTCTTCATTATTTTTATTGGTCCAGGGTTCACACAAGTAAATATGCTGAATGTTTTTATTTTATTTTAAGTCTCAGATGAGTTAAACCTCGCTGCAGGATAAGTCACAGCACATTGTTGCAGATGGCCAGAAAGGAGAATCTTGAAATGATTTGAAAGTTGCTTATATAAGCATCTTTTGCACTTGCATTTTACACACACACACACACACACACATAAATATATATATATATATAAAATGACAAATGCACCGGCGCGTCCTGACAGAGCTCCATGTTGCTTGGCCTCCTCGCGGAGACACATAGTTTTCGGTTTGGGTTGGCTGTGCTCGTGCTTGTGGGGGAGTTTGGGAGATTAGCGGGAGTTCACGTGGTTGTAAATATTGCGCATTGTCTGTGGGAATCTCGGGGCTTTATTCAGACTTAAGGATGTCGCTTAATTCACGGAGGCAACTGTTAAATCATGAGAAAAGTTAAGACCTCAACAGTGGAAAGGTGAGGAGATACAACTCCTTGTTGCAGATCATCATGTGTTTATTCAAGTTGGAGCCGTTATTATATTTATATTAGGATGTCACACATGAATCAAGATCACTTAAATCTCAAGACTAACATGCATATTTCTTTATATGGGATATATTTATCTGACTCTGTATTCCTATATTTTAAACTGTCCATATCCATCTTCCCCTCTGCAGGGGTTTCATATCTCTTGAAGGCAAATCTTATGTACTGGAACCATCAGCTGATCACCATGACGGGACTCACTGGATCTACGCAGCTGAACACCTCAGTTTGTCTCCTGGCACCTGCGGCCATGAGCTCAACATATCTTCTCCCACAGAGTATGCAGGCAGCGGTCCATTTAGGACTTTCAGCATGCGGGTAAGGATCATTTTCTCATTTGATGATTTTTTTTTAAATTCAATAGCTCCCTAAGCTTTCCATGATCCACTGCATTTAAAGTTCTTTGTATTCAAACTGCTGCTTAAAAAAAGGTTTCCACCTTCCACCTGTTTGTCAGTGTATTAAAATGGTGGCTGATGTATTTTGGTTCTGACTGCACAGTTTCTAAAATACCTCAGCTCTTTTTAACAAGATCATTTGCAATGTAGATCTTGGTTAGTGGCCTGCCGTAACATTTAGAAGCCACTACATGTTGAATTATTCACTCATTCCTTCCATGTAATCTGACAGTGTCCATTAGCGCTGCATTGAGAGCCGGGGTTGATGACGTGACCCGGTTGAAAGTGCATTGGCTGTTAAATGACTACTTTTCCCCCTGAAAGCGAGATCCAAATGCAGGATTATAGATCATGGCTCCTGCAGGACACGTCCATCCAGTATTAAACAGATTACTTTGGTGAAAGCCCACCCTTTCCCAAACCCTGCACTCAGTGCCGTGCTCCCCCACCAATCATCAGGATAAATAGTGAGTCTGTGGTCCCACAGAGGCTTTAACCTCCGAGGAATTGGGCTTTGACGATGAGTGCTGGAGAGTGGTAAACAGAATGAGGTGGCAGGGTATGGATGAACACAGGTGATTTATCTGGGCTGTCCAATTAGACTGAGAGAGAGGTGGTGCAAAAGATAAAACACATGTTCCAGGAAGGGAAAGCAGCCTAAGCACACATTCCATATTCATGATGCAGTGTACAGTATATGTTAGGAAATTTTCTTCAAGCAGATTTTTTTTTTTTTTGCAGGAGTTTAATCTATTCAGTCCGGTTATATTGAAATTGAGTGGGATTTTTTTTTTTTTTTGCAAAGCAGGCCAAACATATGGCCACGCTGGCTAAAACACCCTGCCCTTTCACATTTTCCGTTTTTATTTATTCCTGCAGTAATACTCTGTGATGTTGTGTTGCACTGTTGATGATTATAGCGCTGGCTGCAGTGGCAGCTATTGTTTTTGGTGTTAAGTTTTGGCAGAGGGGAACTGATCCTTACAGCAGTGCAGTATTTTTTCCCACTCTGTTTCAGAAACAGACAGGGAATAAGATAACAAGAGGAAAATGATGATAATATTGATGATTGATGCCAGTGTGAAAAAGCAGCGTTCAAGTTAAATCGGATCACAGTGTCCCATTTCATTTGTTTAAAACACTACAGACCTTCGAAGAGAGAGAGATATGTCTGAGTTTGAGGGGAAAATATTCCTATTCAACAAAGACAGATGTGGGAAATTGTCAAACATTCCCTGAGATAATTTAAAGAATTTTTTAAAATTAGATGTTTACAGGTGTTTTTACATGTAAACAAAAAAATATGAAAAATTCATTAAAAAAGTGAAGGTAAACAAGTTAGATTTCGAGGTGGTGTGCATGTGAACTCGCCACCGCCTGTTTCACAGGGGCACTGAGGTGTGCTGCCGCTGTGATAAGCTGGATGTGTCCTGCTTGAGGGCCTAACGATAAAGAGCCATGTTGGCGTGGGGCCCCTGGATGATGTGAGTGGCGTTGTGGAGAGCAGGTTGCAGAGATATGATGGCAAGCTGACAACATTCTGCACTGACTTGTCTTCTGCCTGGAACAGAGCTCTGGCGCAGGACGTAATATGTGGCGACAGAATAATTTCAGAAGTGGATTGTATGGTTTGAAAGGTCGGAGTTATTTCAATCCATATAGTGGGTTTCGCTCAGTTGGACACAAGCCTAAACTGTAATAGCGTTTGAGCACTAAAGGTCATTTTGTGTTGTGTATTGTATGCGGGGAAGTGAAGCGCCATTCCTCTGTTTCCATCTTCATCCAGCTCCATCTCCTTAATGAAGCCTGAGATGTGGTTAAAAGCTCGGAAGCTACTAAGCTGACCATTTGTACACGTGGAAGAATATTTTGTTCTTGTTTCCAATTTATTAGCGTTCAAGCCTTCAAATGTTACTCGCGGTTTATAAATATAAACAGTATATTATATATATATATATATCTTTGAATGTTTTATATTCTAGAACACAGATACTCTTTTAGTGACTTGTGGGAACCTAGTGTTCGCGTGTGCATGTCCTCTGCTGTGGCCTCCTGGAGAGGAGGGTGCACATACGGTCTTATCTATGCAGGAGGCAGATAAGAGCAGTGAGTATCCAGGATGTCAGGCTCAGATGGAAAGAGGGCCGTGGTGTGATGGCAGAACACTTCGCCAGCACTGTCGTATAGGATCTGTGAGTGTGTGTGTGGAAAGAGTGAGCGAGTGATCATGAGTGTGTGCAGATGAAAGCTGAGGCGACATAAGAGCGGCACCAGCTCCATGGCCAGGGGTCAGGGGTTTGTCACAATTTGAGCATCATTTTTTATTTAATTAAATTACTTTTTCAGTCATTAGAATTGAACCAATTGTACCACTTACTATAACTAAGATGAATGTTGGCATTCTTTTTTGTTCAGACATTTGTGATCCCCAGAGGATAAATCTTAGTATCTATAATTAGCATCTTACCATGTTACCCTCAGATAGTCATTATGTATTAGGACATTGTATCTGTCTATAGCCTCATTAGCATTTAGATCAAAACAATATGTGGCTGTAGATTCCTGTCAAGAGTAAGGCCTTTTTTTTATAAATCTGTCTTTTGTTTCCTAATGGATGAACATTTTATTTGTCATAATTCCCAGGATTCCTTGCACCTGAGGAGTTTATACTGTGTCAGTCACTGACCCTGCGTCATGTGGGAGATTAATGTCGAAGAAATAAGAATAATTCAAAGCTTTTAATTTTGCGCTTGAACCAGTTTGCTTCTATCGGGACAGTAACTGTACCCGTGATGGTAAAAGCCACTCGCTCTTTGAAAAGCCAAGAGTGCGAGTGCGTTATCTCCTGCGCTAGCCCCTTTGTCCAAACCAGTGATTTATGAGTTAATAAGCTGGTTCCTGTCCAGGGTTATCAGGGGTTTGTGTAGCGGTTAGCGGTTCTCATTGGGTCAGACTCATTGCTTTGTGCTGATTCGCACTTCTGCCTCCTTTTGTGTAGCTGCAGTTTGGGTAATTCGCCATATTGAGTTGCCACCTGCTAAATTTAGGCTGCTCAAGTGTGTCCTCTTAATGTCCTCTCCTCCTCCTCCTCCTCTCTTTCATATCTTGGTTTATCACTTTGTCATTTTCACCTTCTGTCCCCTCTCTCTTCCCCCCCCCCCCCCCCCCCTCCCCCCCCCCCCCCCCCCCCCCTATTTCATTTCCCCCTCACACCCGCCTATTCCCTGTCCTCTTCCCCTCACAGCACAAACGCCACACCCAGACCACGACCAAGTATGTGGAGCTGATCATCGTGGCGGACAACAGAGAGGTGAGCAAAGGTCACACGCTTTCAAACTCTTTACCCTTTGTGCCTTAACCCTGCGGGGAGAAGGTTCAGAGATCACGTGCCTAATGGCCCCTATAGACACAGATACAGTTCTGCCTCTGCTCTGCTGATGCCTGTGTTGGCGCACTGACTCATCCATTTCACAAATCCGGGATAAGTGCTGCATGTAAGACATGTCAGCGGAGGTTATCTGTGTATGAGCTCCACTCAGGTGATAGCAGCTCCAGCAGGGTCACCAGTGACGTGAATACATGATAGCAACTGTTACACGGCTCCGGGACTTTTCTTTGAATACGTTTCTGCTGGTAATATTAACCCCCAGTTAATATTCAGAAACATGGATCACCTCTTTCCTGTCTTCTGCATGGCCGCATTATTCAGTTTCAGAAGCAGGGCAAGGACATGGAGCGGGTCAAGCAGCGGCTGGCTGAGATCGCCAATTACGTGGACAAGGTAACAATCAGACCGGCGTATGGGATGTGATTTATTAGAGGTCATAAGAAGCCTGTTGAGAATTATCCAGCCTGTGAGCCGAGGCTGATTGGATTATGAACGCATGATCAATTCCATAACACGTATAAGAAACATTGTGAGGTGGCTGGTGTTATAAAACAGGAGCGAGCATTGATTTATTCACCCGGAGTTGTAGTTCTTCATTGTTTAAAGATTAGTAAACATCGTTTTAAATATCTGTTCAACAGAATTTATGTCTTGATAGTACAGAACCAAAGGAAAACGTAAAGAGAAACAGATCCGAAGCCTGAATCCTCCTCTCCACCCTTCAGTTCTACAGGGCTCTGAATATCCGGGTGGCTCTGGTGGGCCTGGAGGTGTGGAGTGACATGGACAAGTGTCCCATCACACAAGACCCCTTTTCCACCTTGCATGAATTCCTGGACTGGAGGAAGGTCAAACTGCTGCCTCAGAAGCCACATGACAATGCTCAGCTGATCAGGTATCTCCATGTGATACCAGCTGTTTACAGAAAATCAGGATGTTTTGTTGCATGACAGCTGTATCCTGCTCTTTGGACTGATCCTCACAGTTGGATTTGTCCAACAGAAAGTGGGTTTGTTTCACCAAAACAATTCAATGTGCTGCCTCTTAAAACATGTTTGACAGCATACAAACTCTGTAAGAGTCGTTAGTTTTTTTCGTGCTGTGAGATGCCGACTGCTGACACATTGCTCACTAAAAGCTTATTTGTCCTTGTTAAAATGACAGTGGGTGTGTGTGTGGTGACGTCCAGGGTTTACATGTTTCGCTAGTTTCCCCGTTTAATATGGACAGATGTTTTATTTACATATTCCAGTGGAACAGATGACGTACAGTAGCTAACAGAAGCATCCCTGTGCTCAAACCATAGGTTGACTAGCATTCCACTATGTGATGTGCATGGCTATTAGAAATGAATGAAAAGTCTCCAACCCCTTCTCAGAAAATCTTCTGAAATGTAAAATATTAAAAGAAAACAAAACCTTCTGTTTGTCTGTTTTAGTGGGGTGTATTTCCAGGGCACCACCATCGGCATGGCACCCATCATGAGTATGTGCACAGCAGACCAGTCAGGGGGAATCGTCATGGTACGTGACTCTCATGCTCTCATAAACTCTCATATTTCTGGCCCGGAGTTGAAATTAACCAATATTAAGTTCAGAGTACAGGGTAAAGGCAGAGTATGCGTCGCCTCCCCTCCACTTTGTGCTTCTCAATCAGAGTGTGTATCGATGACACGAGTGGAAACCGTCGCTTCTTAATGAGGTGCGACAAACAAGGGAGTCTCAGTGTGCAGCGTGAGTGAAAACGCAGGGCCGCGTCGTAAATGATCAAACATCACACAACATGTAACCGTATAGCGTGTGCACAAGTCATCTCGCGTTTGTGCCTGAGCTCTTCCCCTGAGTGGCTGTTTGTGTTGGGCCGGACTGGGCCAGTGGTTCGTCTTACAGCTGGCCCACAGGTGGTTCTTCACTCTTGTCCTCCCAGATGGTAAAGTGGATACATGGTCATTATCATAAAGCTCTGCGCACACACACACACACACACACACACACACACACACACACACATTCATCAGGTAACAGACAGGGATTCAGACAACATTACAGCAGGATCCTAGCATGTGCTGACAGCTGATGACCGTTACTTTGAAAAGCTCCCAACAGAGCAGTTCATCAGTCTGCTGAATAATGCACAGTGACAGAGACTCCTGAGACGAGGTGCTCTGACGCGAAGCTCTGCATCCGCGAGGCGCTGATAGCTGCAGCTACATTATTTATCCAGCCTCTTCACGTGTTCAGGTTGTACAGACATTGCAGGAAACAGCAGCTCTCAGTCGGCGCTGCTTTCGCTTCATCATCACCGCATGGCTGTATGATCCTCGATCCATCAGCCCGTTAGTGAGTCTGAGTTCAGTCGGAGAGGGTTCAGGCCTCGATGTGTGGCGGCACATCTGGCTCTGTCAGAGTTTGGCTCCGTCAGGTTGGAGGTGACAGCCCGCGGCCTTCTGTTTCACTCCTCTTCGCGGAAATGCTCCGATAAGCGCAGAGCCAAACAGCATTGTTTGCAGTCTTGGCAAAATGCAATTACGCTCACACACAGCAGGTCCTGTGGGTGACAACAGTTTGGCGAGCATGAAACGATTTTTATGACTTGTTATTTTCCACAGAGTATGTAATCTGAAATGTCTGTTTTTAATTAACTATTGTTTGCTGCAATCGAACTGTGAACCGAACAAGTTTTGTTGTGGGATATTGCCTGCAGCATAGTTTCACCCCTACAAACATACTTGGTAAATCAGACTCATCAAAAAGAGAGTTTTTAAAGTTTAAAAAATATATATATGTATAGATAATGAAATATTATAGATGAAATGTAAAGTTTACTTTCAGCGTGATTGATCTTTTTTTCTTTTTGTTTTTTTCAGGACCATTCAGACAACCCTCTGGGGGCTGCGGTCACTCTGGCCCATGAACTCGGACACAACTTTGGAATGAACCACGACACGCCGGAACGGGGGTGTGGCTGCAGGGTGACAGTGGACCGTGGAGGCTGCATCATGACTCCGTCCACTGGGTGAGTCACAGCGTCTGTCTTGACAATTAAGACTCAGCTGACTCTTTGCCTCAGGATGACGTCCACATCCAAATGCATCATTGTGATGTCAGCCCATCATTAACTTTAAATGAATTTATTTTCTCCTGTTTCAAAAGGCCCAGATTGTGATCACATGTAAACATTATTCCACATGCTATCCATTTATCATTTATTGTCTGTGGAGCAGTGAGCAAAAGATGCCATTTGGTTTAAGGCAGATTCAACAGCTGTGCTCATGTGCTCACTGGCCCAGCATGACTCACTCTGAAAAGGACACCAGTGTTCCAGTGCCAGTGCACGGCTATACTGCAGAGTTACACTCACACAGATCTCCAGTGCATTGCACATGTGAGCTGCATCCAACAATGTATCAAGTGTATGGCAGAGTGGCTGAATAAATGCTCACCGCTGATTGTAATGTCTGACATCTTGTAGTGGAGAAGAAGAAGGATGTTCTGGTTGGAAACTCTGGGTATCGGTTCCAACCTCAGGCTGGCGTTTATGGCGGAAACATCCCCCCTTTATTTGTTTTGGCCCCGATTCACGAAAAACAGACTAACACCATTCTTTAACTTGTAACACAACACAAACGGAAGGTTTGGTTTCGTACTATACCGCTGATTGAGGGTATCTCTGGTCAGGGACTTTGTCCAAAAATGGCAACATGCTGAATGTGCAAAAAAAAAAAAAGAAAGAAATGTTTGTTGAGGCAGAGAAAAAGAAGCGTTTTCTTACCAGCTCCCCTGAATCTGTCTCTTCCTGCACATTCACAGCCATTTAGAGTGATGCTATTCTTTGACATGTCTCCATGCATGTTTGAAAATCCCTCGCAAGCTTCAAATAAATAGTTAAACACGTTCCATTATCCAGTTTTATTTGTAGGCCATAAAGTATCACCTTTCCTTTAAACTATCTGACTCTGAAGTTGTTATGTAGCAGTGACGCACATCTCCGAATGTTCAAAATACTGGTGCCAAACGTGGACGGCTGAGAAATAAAATAAAATGGTGAATATTTCTTTTTTGTTCCCCTCTTTAAAAACAGTGGGTTTTTTTTCATGATGCCTGACTGGGTGAAGAAATGATCTCATGCGTGATTTTAAAATACACCTCCTTATTGCTCCACATTGCCGCTTCGCTATTTCATCCCGGATTAAGGAGTACAGCAGGAGTACATCCTCTACAGGTCTAGCCCACACAGTTCTGTGCCTTAAACCCTATGACCACACACCAGCTCTGCTAAAATCCCCTGGATGTTAGAGCTTTTTTTTGTTTAGTTTTTCTTGGAAGCTAAAATAGTTTCTTTTTTAATATATTAAAATATATAAAACAGGGCAAAGAATTGCATGCGATGGTCCAAAGTCCCACTGACTAGCAGCTTCTGCATTCACCAATTGAACCCACTGACAAAACAACATGCCAACACTCAGTGAGAAGTATCAGTTTTGTAGAAACCCATCAAACTCTCCTGGACGTGCTGCTCCTCTATAAACCGAGCGGAGCAGATAATGAGATCCAGTTCATCATTATTAGACCGGGTATGGGGGGTCGGTGTTGGTGGGTGGGGGGGCGGTGAAACTGTAGCCTGTCTTGGTGCCAGCTGCACATCTGCACACAGCGCTGCTTGTTTCCTGCTTGCACTGGTCACGGCCAATTGTTGTGGGCCCCCCCAATAGTTCTAAATGAGAACAGGCTGGTGTGTCTCGTCCCTAAAACACACACACACTAACACACACACACACACACACACATACAAACACACACAAGAACACATATGTAGCTGCGCTGAGATGCTGCTGGCTGCTCCACAGACAAGGAAACGTATGTGCGCGTACAAATACACCACCTTTGTTTTTGTTCAGTTCCACTGTGCCTATCTTTAGATTTGATGGTCTGACTCGATTACTATTAGTCCGATGGTTTAATCACTAATCAGTTCTTTTAGTGACACAGCTGGGCTGTGTAACCACAAAGTCAGCATTTACATCAATGCGTGTTTTTATTGAATTTTTATTGAATGCTAAATTATAACAAATTCAAATTTAAATGTTGCAAATTCCATGATATACAACATATAGCTTTTCTGTATATTTTCTTGTAAAATGATCTTCCTGCAGTTACTTGTCATCTGTCACACAAGCTGAAGTTAGTGACTGACACATGAGCAGGATTTATTTTAACTCGCGGGTCGGGCACAGAGGGATGACTGATGTGCATCATCACAGAGACTCATGTATTTCCCCTGTCATAAAATAATCAGGAATGGCAGAAAAGTATGTCAGAGTCCAAGGCATGCCATGGGAATGTGACCCGCGCCCTGCTGAATAACAGGAACTCCCGAGTATGCCTTCTTTAATTGGGTCCATAGGGAAATCAATGATATTCAGTATCTGCAACATAGGACCGACTGCCAGGCACCAAAGGCCAAAGCAGATCATTTCACCTAATGTCATCGCCCACAGCTCGATCTCACTGTTCACATAAAAATTATGTTATTTGTGTAATGTTACAAGTATGAAATATTTGTCACAGACCCGCTTGCCATAGTTGAATTAGCGTGTATTCGTATTCGTGCCAGAATATCAAAGTCCTTTCCAAAATATAACTGTAAAAAAAATACATATATTGGGTCACAGTTACTATGTTCACTATAATGCTCTCACCAATGCAAGGATGTTGGAAAGTTATTTGGCAGACGTATCACTGAAGAGGCCAGCAGATCTGATTCATAGCCTGATCAGTGTTTTGCGGTTTCAAATATGTGACACACACACTGGCTCTGTGGGATACGTTGGATGGGTTTCCTGATTTTCTCTGTAATCGGAACCACAAGCACAGAAGAGGGGAGAACTCTTCCCAGCGGAATGTGGGCTAAAGGGCTCTGGATGTTTCAATTTGATACTTTGCTTCAGAGTTTTCTAATTGCTTGTGAAACTGTTTGGATTTATCATCTGCAGCAGTCATTCTCGAACATTACCGCTTGTGTTATATCAGGCTGTGTCATTTTTTCATTACCGACGGCTCCCAGTGCATTTTATTTCACTATATCAAGTTTCTTGGAATACACATGCTCGAGTTTACTAAATCTTAATAATAATAATAACTTTATTCATACAGCACTGTGCAAAACAAAGTTACAAAGTTACGATCATATACAAAACATAAAAAGATAAAATAAAATGCTTAGGCAATAAAATAAATTTTAAGAATAGACTTAAAGGAAGACACTGACTTTGCATGCCTGAGATTCTTCAGCAGGGATTTCCTGAGGAGGCGCAGGAGCTAACGTCCATAATGACAGCAAGTAACATCAATTAATTATTTTCTCTGGTCCGAGAATTTATATGCAAAATATATTTGCTGAAGAAAATTGAGTTGTTAAATGAGAGTGACAAGGTGGTTTAGACAAAGTACAGATCAATGGACGCTGGAGAACTAACTGAGATTCCACATAATCCATTGTTTATGTTTTTTTACTTGTGACCTCTTCCCTTTACAAAAATATGGGGTTACCTGTCACAGTTCATCCCCCTGTCGGCCCCAGCTCTTTAGTATTATCAGAGCGTGCGGAGGGCGGGGGGGTCAAAGAGGCCCTGTGGCTCCTTATCACCAGACCTCCCACTGATCCATTCAAGCCCTGTTTGGCCAATGATGGCTTTGTGCCCCTTATCAGTCCTCATACCTCAGAGGTTTAGGAGCCAACTGTCAGACACAGACTGAGGGGTAGAGCTCAACAACACAAAAACAGGACAGGATGAGAAGAAGCCCAAAGGTCACGGGGTCACACAGGGGCAGACTCCTCTGAGATTAGTGGTTGTCTCGAGTGTCTTAAGCTCGCCATGAAGCCCAGATGTGCACAGCACACCGTGACTGGCCCTGGCACTGCCTCCGTATCCCAGGGGGAGTGCAGCTGTGAGACACTATGCACTGTAATCCATCAATACCCATCCCCCCAGACTGTTGCAGTGTGGACCAATTATTCCTGTCTTGCTTCTCATAAAGAACAGCTGGATCCCAGGCTGCTCATGTATCTCAGGGTTGACAAAAAAAACAAACCCCCCCCCAAAAAAACAAAGAATTGAGTGTTTGTCGTGCGTTGCATGAGGAGCAGGGCAGGAAGCTGAGTGAACGCTTTCAGAGGGGCAGTGAGGAAATCAACAACAGCAGTGGCTCAGGAAGCGGCGGCAGATTTAACAGCTGTTGGTCGGAGCAGGGTCCCCGAGGTGCTTGGACAGGACAGAGAGAAAAGGGAGGATGCAATTATTGCTGTTATTACATCTTCCCCCTATTGCTCTTTCCTTTTGACATTTCACTTCATTACAAACCCACTCTGATCTTTGCTTTAATCCTGAGTGCCTAGAGATCCGTACTTCCAGGTAACCCCTACTCTCACCCTCGATCGACCTCCGCTTTGTATCGACGCTCAGGTCCAGCGGGTTGCGTACTCAGGGCGGGTTGTGGTGTTGGGTGTGGGTTGGGGTCAGCAGCAGGAGTTGATGGAAGGCGCCTCCAACACGTGACGGAGCTCAAAGGGGAGCTGAGAATGAGGTCATGTGGAAACGTTCACACAGGGACATGACACATTCTGTATTAGAACTATATTAGACGTGAAACCCGATCAGAGGAAAACACAGTTTGTTGTCGATGTGGAGTGACGTAGGAGTGGGGAAGGAAAAGGTTCCTGAGGGTTTGTGTTACAGCCTCGGTATCGTTATAGTTCACATGTCTGCGTTCAAGGCTCGGCCTCATGGATGAAAACAAATCGACGACATTTAAAGTCCTGTTCTGCTCTATTAAACATCTGATCGAGCTGCGTTTATCAGGCTGCTGGGGGTGTGTGGGTTGGTTTGGGATGAATAAGAAGTGGCCCTTATGCACGAGCTGCGTTTGAAATGGGCTTATTAAAGGTTTGTTGATATTGCCAGCGCTGCTCCAGTCATGTTTGCTGTCACTTCAGCACTGTCACTTTACAGACGACAAGCACTTTGCACGCTAATCAGCCAATTTTCACTGCTGTCACTTTGAAAAATACATCATGCACTGGATTTATAGCGTTTGTTTGATTTAGTGTGTTGACAGTTTGCTTATCTGGACTTCCCTGCTCCTGACAACCATCTGTTGTGGGTGGGTTGCGACTGGTGTTCCTGGCTACATACTTGGACTATTTATTATCCCGGCTGCAGTGGAGTTACCGCGCTCTCTGCCGTGACAGGAGAGAGTCTCACGGCCAAAGGAGAGAAGATGAGCACTTTGCCCACAGGTCCAAACCGGCGAGTGGGAGGCTGGAACAAGAATGGATGGCGGTTGATGCCATATTTCAACACAAACGTTTCAAAAAGTCAAGTGGCTTTCACAGAGCATGATGGGATAAAAACATTGCGGCGTGGAAGTTGCACTGACTCTCCCTCTTGTTGCCTCCCACGAGCATGTGAGTGTGGATGTGACAGTGACTCACCCGTTCTGGCCTTGTTGTTCTGAATTGTCCTGTTGTGGGTGGAGGCATTGAAAACCTCATACTGTGCTTTTTCTTCTGAAGAGACGCATCTGGAGCGAGAATCTGCACATATCAACGCGCCCTTCACTCACACGTACACCTATTGTCATCCGAGGCACTGGATGATCACAGGAACAGGCAGAACCCCGGGCTGTGTGCTTTGCCCACTGAGCAGACCAACCTCCCTGTCTGCTCCAAGAACAACATTAAAAACACACAATCCAGACTTTATGCCAAATTTTATGGGTGTTGCAAGTCTTGCAGAGGAAGCACTTTTTGGTATATGTTTTTATGATACCCTGTCCAGTGAAATATGTCTTATCAGATCTCCCTCTCCGGTGAGGGAGCAGTCGCTGACGCTGCTTGGACTCTAATGGAGTCGTGGAGCGTCTGTTGAGCTCAAGTGCTAAATTGATTTTGTGATTAGCAGCAATTAGGCCTGATTACATCAGGCCCCTGTGGGGAACACAGTCGTCTCCCTTGCCGCTCTGTTTGTGTCACTCAGAAAATATTTCCTTGTGCTTGCAGGTATCCGTTCCCCACCGTGTTCAGCAGCTGCAGCAAGAAGGACCTGACGGCCAGTTTCGAGAAAGGCGTGGGGATGTGTTTGTTTAACATGCCTGAGGTCAAGGTGCTCTACGGCGGGCAGAAATGTGGCAACGGCTATGTGGAGGAGGGGGAGGAGTGTGACTGCGGAGAACTGGAGGTGAGAGTGATATAGGTTATGGTAAACAATCAAACAATTAAGTCTCCAGATCTACTATAACTCTTAAGGATTCTTGTTTTACTGTGTGTCACTTAAACCTCTCCTCTAACTATTACCCATAAATCACTTTAATCACGCTTAAGAAACAGAAACATGAGGGTCTCTGCATCTCTGACTGAGGCAAACGTTTCCCACAGTAAAAATAAATAGTTCCGCTCGTCGTAACAGCACTGAGCTCTTGTAATGCCGACGCAGTCTTCATGAAATGACCTTAAAGATAAGCCTGCAAATGTATTCAGCCCCTGCACTGTGAGGAGGTGTTTGGGAGGACGGTTGTCTGATCGCAGAGCAACTGGCTGAGTGGAAACATCGCTGACAGCTTCACCCTGTCAGCTGGTGAATTATTTAAATGGATCTGCATTGGCATGCACATACGTAATGCTGCCACATGTTGCCAGCAGCTCCGACTGCAGCATGATAAAACGGTTAATGGTGATGCAACTGACAAGAACAAAGCCGTGAAATATGAAGGAGACAACTACAATGATTTGGGGGGATGTTTTGAATTATATAATGGCCTGTGTGAGTGGGAGCCTTGTTTTTCCACCTTTATGCCCAGCGAGTGTTTTTGTGATGTGTTCAGGCTGTAACCAGGGGTTGGGCTGAAAGTGGCCTTGTCCTTCAAAACAAAGATCTGCCAAATGCCCTGCAGGTAAACCCAGGCCAGATCATAGTGCTCAGGTGGCACCTTTCTCCACCATTAAAAAGCCTTATAAAAAAAAGGCTCAGTCCAATTCATCACAATTACAGGCTTATTCTGTGCAATGCGACTCCTCCCCCTCCTTTGGCCCCAGGGACTATGGGAAAGGCCCTTAATGGTTTTCAAGCTGAAATAGGTTCTGGAAGGCCCATCATGTTAGCTGGGTCCCCTGCCAGCTCCAGCTCCCCCCCCCAATACATGCACAGCAGCTCATACGTGGAGCAGATTGAGAGTATCAGAGGGCAGAGAGGTGATGATCAGTGCAGGGCACGGCTCATGATAAAGGCCAGCATCTAACAGACGAGACTTTGTGGTGAGAGGAGAAATGCTGCGCGCGCACACACACACACACACACACACACACACACATACATATATATATATAAACTTTTTCAAGAATTAATACATTTACTTTAAACAGCTGACGCTGTATTAGTTACGTCATGGTTGCATTCCTTCTGATAACAAAGTCCAAGCATTTGCTCTCAGGTGAAACATGAGCTCTTTGTGTTGAGTTAAACTTCCTTAACGTCTGTTATATTCACATATATATTTTTCCATCTGCAGGAATGTATGAATCCCTGCTGCAATGCTACCACCTGCACTCTGAAGGGAGATGCTGTCTGTGCACATGGACAGTGCTGCCAGGACTGTCAGGTAAGAAATCACAGACTAGCCTGTCATGACAATTTTTTATCAGGCTTCTTGGCATAAAGACATAAAGTCTCTGATTAATCCCGGGTGTAGCTGAAACCGGCAGGGACCCCGTGCCGTGACTCCAGCAACTCCTGTGACCTGCCTGAGTTCTGCACTGGCACCAGCCCTCACTGTCCCTCCAACGTCTACCTGCATGACGGCCACGCCTGCCACAGTGTGGACGGCTACTGCTATAACGGCATTTGCCAGACCCACGAGCAGCAGTGCATCACACTGTGGGGCCAAGGTATTGAGGACTTCCTGGTCTCACTGTCTGTCAACGGTCCAAGAATAATAATAAACACTGTTTCTCTAATGTGTTTTAATGTGTGTTACAGGAGCCAAGCCAGCTCCGGGTATTTGCTTTGAAAAGGTCAACTCAGCAGGAGACCCTTATGGCAACTGTGGCAAAGACTCCAAGGGCTCCTTTGCTAAATGTGAAGCACAGTAAGACCTATTGTCGCCATAGAAACAAATGCATATGTCATTGTTATGCAATGTAAAGAATTTGCCTTTGGTATATGCAGAACTAAACCCACAAGGACACAACCTATTTTACTGAGACACTCAAGTGTAGCCTCTGTCCTGAAACAGCCGATACGTGGGTGGGTTGTTTAAGTAATTAAAAAGGTAAAACTGGAGCCTAATTGGCTCCGTCCTCTAAAATGAGAAAATTTGCTGCACTCTTGTTTCATATCATTTCAAACTGCTTGAAACTTGAACTGCTCACTAACTGACTGTTTCCTGGATGAAAGCATTTATTTAAAGTGCAATACATTGGCTTGGTGACTTGGACCTCCATTATAGCTTTCTGACATTTTACAGATAGAAAATAATAATATTAAA
This sequence comes from Trinectes maculatus, assembly GCA_016785345.1. Lineage (NCBI taxonomy): Eukaryota > Metazoa > Chordata > Actinopteri > Pleuronectiformes > Achiridae > Trinectes > Trinectes maculatus. The sequence continues at coordinate 415,054 of JAFBJQ010000104.1, forward strand.
CTGACTCATTAAATGGTGCAAATGATCATTAGTTGTAGCTCTAATTGCAGGTTAAAGAGAGAGAGAGGTGTTACATGGTGCAGCTAATCTCTCAGGTTGTGGTCGGGAAACAAACACGCTGGCTCTCCTGCGGTTTCTTTAATTGTAACGAAAGCATGAGACCAAAAATAATGAGATATATTTTTATATGCATTTGGGAGAAACAGTGGCATGTTATTCAATTATCACCTAGTTATTCTTCTTGTTATCTCCTCTGTTTGCAGCGATGCTAAATGTGGCAAAATCCAGTGTCAAGGAGGAGCTAACCGCCCAGTAATTGGCACCAATGCTGTTTCCATAGAAACCAACATACCATTGCGCGAAGGGGGAAGGATACTGTGCCGAGGAACACACGTCTACTTGGGCGATGATATGCCCGACCCCGGTCTTGTCCTCACAGGCACCAAGTGTGGGAATGGAAAGGTGTGTGTGTGTGTGAGTGAGAGAGAAAGAGTAACTAACAACATGTATTTTTATATTACAACTGCAACTTTTACAAGAGTAAAGGATTTTACCTGTCATTATGGGGACCCGGGGTTGAATAAGTCCCTAGCGTCCCATTGCTGATCTTAAGAGGCAACAAGTGGGGCGGAATGTAATGTGATGTAATGTAATGTAATTTAATGTAATGCGATTTGGCAGTGTTGGTTCTGGCACCAGGATGTAAGACTGTGTGAAATAACAATATGAAAGTGCTGGGAAATAGGAATGGAAAAACTGGTGTGGACTGACAGGCCATGTCTAAGATGTTTATGGAGTGTCTGTTTCTCGTGTCTTTGTCTTCTTCAGATGTGTCTGAATCGTCAGTGCCAGAACGTCAGTATGTTCGGTGTGCACGAGTGCTCGGCCAAGTGCAGCGGTCGAGGGGTGAGTACGTTACTGCGGCGCGGTAAAGAACAGATGTGACGGGTGTCAGTCTCATACCGGGCCCCCGGCTGTTTACTCTAACTCCCACTCATCCTTCACGTGGATCGTTTTGGCTGTTTGATAGTCCCGGTGTACTTTGGGTAGAGAGCCATTACAGCGCCTTCCAATCAATCATTCTGGATGCTGAAAGGTTCAATCAATTAGTTATAATGGCTTTATTTATGTTCGGCCACAAGTGCCATTCATCATACTCTCGTCCTTGTCCTAAAAACCCGTGTTGAAATATGAAGGCCACGCTTTGTTTGGCAAAACGCTGGCGGCAGTGACACAAGGTTTGACTTTGTGCTGGGGAACACGGCTATAGGTTTTTTTCTTACATGCATCCATGGGTGGTCCTATTTGTGATCATCATGAAAAGCTACAGAAGAAACAGTTTTACTCTCCCTTACAATTCGACATTTCCAGTTATGATATGGTCATATTTGATTGTGTCGTTCCAATTAAGACATAGCTGGAAAACACTGAGAAACAAAATGATGTTGCTCCTCCAGGGGTCCAGGTACCCCCGCACTACCCCAGATTAGATCAAGATGTTGCCTTGGAAAGAGGCCCTCACCTGCTCCACATTACCCTGCCGGGGAATCTGCTCAGACTGAAACCATGTCTGCATCATGAGCAATTGTTAGATGTAGATGTTGAAACAGCATTAATGAACAGTAAGACAGAAAAATATATTATTACTTATTGTTTACTCTCATTGCTTGTTGATTTGGGCTCCTGCATATTGTTTTAGTAACTTTTTTATTTTGTTTATTTTGCAGCTTGATTGATCGAAAGCTGATAAATAATCTGATACATGAATCGATAATATGAATATTCAACAGTTAGTAATTTTCATCAACAGTTTAATTTAGCTTTTTACCCATGAGGAATATGACAACGCTGCATATGAAAGGAGAGTGTTGTGTAGCTTAGTCAAACATAAAAAATAAAAGAGAAAACTAATGACAATTATTGTCCCTTTAATTTGTCACAGGTCTGCAACAACAATAAGAACTGTCACTGTGAGGCTCACTGGGCGCCACCATTCTGCGACCAGACAGGCTTTGGTGGGAGTGTGGACAGTGGCCCCATCAGATTAGCCGGTAAGTCAACACATTTACAAACATGTTGACAGTCTAGTTCTAGAGGACTATTTTTCAATTTATTTAATTTTTATTTGATTCCTAGTCAGGGACGTCGTAAAGGGGGAAAGTTAGAATGATTCCAAGGGCCCCTGACTGACAGGGCCCCCAAAAAATAGGGGAGTGTATATACTCTCTGCGCAGGGGGGGCCCAATTAGATTTTTTGTCATGGGGCCCAAAATCCCTGGCAGCGTCCCTGTTCCTAATTGCCATGTGTGTTTCTAAACAGACAGCAGGAAGCTGACAGTGGGCATCCTTGTGGCGCTCCTCACCGTCCTGGCTGCTGGTCTGACCGTCTGCATCAAGAGGAAGAGTCTGCTGGGCCCGTTCCTCGCCAGTCAAAAGAACCCAGCCGAGAAGCTCAGGTGCTTTTTCACCACCTGACAGATCAATTATTTAAAACTCTAAATCTTTTTTAATGTGGCGCCGTTTTAAATTGCTAAACTCCTGCTGCTGAGAGGGAAAACGTCGCCAACTGGTCACGCTGTGAAGTCAGTGACTGTGTATAATTTGTTTTCATTTAATAATTTGGAATAAATTGGCTTTGTAAATGATGTATCGCTGCTATAATGCAGTGTATAATTAGCATTATGATGATTTCTTCTTCATATTCCAGATCAGTGAGTGCAGCAGTCAGCGGACCGTCCACGCCTAACCACCCTCCATCGGTGAGCGTGACGTCTGCGCGTGCACCAGCACCGTCTCCGCCGCACAGTGCTGCCATCTTCAAGGTGACTGGGTCACACAGGCGCATTCCAAACACAACTTCTGGTGCACTATGTCTGAACTCCAACACAACAAGCTCGGCGCTGCAGCTGTGTCGACAACACAGATTGTTCCGGCGTGATTGATGTGTTGTTTTCACACAAGTGGCAGCTCATTCAAATCCGATTAAATGGTCCCCTTCAACATGGACATGTGGAGGAGGTGGTGATAATGGAGTCTGTGTTAAGTACTGTGCGTTCACGACACTCAAATACATCTCTTGTCATGAGCAGCTGTGCGGTGAGAGAAGCTGTTAAACCCATGTATTTGCCATGTGAGTGATGATAACTGCAGGACAGAGGAAGATCTTTTGCTCTGATGTCTTCTGGGCCTTCATCACTGTGTGTCTTAACCCACTCCATTACCACCATTTGTAATAGGAAGTGACCTGTGGTCAATTAGAGGAGCTGTGTCCGGGTTGACATTTGTGCCACGGGGTGGCGCACATGAGCGTGGCGAGCCGGCGTGCTGTGCGTTATGGGGCGATTGGTGTTTCCAGTTAGCGGCATGTGGTTTTCATTTGGGCTTGGCAGTAAGAGGAGAGAGGATGTCAGGGCGTTTCGATGTAGGCAAAGTGCAGGTGAGGTCATTCTCCAGTCGTTGTGTAAAAACTGCGTGAGTGCATGTGTGCACGCCTCGTATGTCTCATGGTGTGGTTTGGAGCTGGGCACATCTGGCACAACTGGCCAGCTCTGTAATAATAACATGGCGACTCAGAGTTCTGATCCATCTCAGTGGGAGCGTGTGTGGGCCCTTGAGCTGGATCCACCTTCAGGCAGGTGTCTGTGGCATAATCCAGGTCTCCTCTTTGATAAGTTACTTAGAGGGAACTTAGTGAGGAGGCAGGTGGGAGCGTTTGATTTTTATATCTCTGACAGCATCAGGAAGAGGAGGAGGTTAACAGGACTGTTTCTGACAAGAAGCAGACCTGTCCTGTTCTGACTGACTCCTTGGTCTCTGTCTTTCATCTCTCTGCAGCCTGCCCACCGGGGGCCCGAGGCGCTGCTCCCACCAGCACCCTACCCCTCCCACAGCCTGCACAGGCTGCCCCAGTGCCCTCCAGTTCACCTCAGCCACCCGGTCCCGCTGTCTCTCACCGTGTCTCTGGCCCCCGGCCCCGGGCAGCTGAGACCACTGGTGCCTCCACCTCACCGAGCTCCACCACCTCACAACCATTTGGCGCCTAGGGGGGCGTCGATTCACAGCGCGCCGCGCCATAACTCTTGCAGGATGGTCAAGGTGAGTGACCATAACTGGTTCAATCATTCTATTGTACGATGCTACTGTGCACTTTCTCATCTGGAAGCTTTAACACACCACTATAGCCTGCAGCACCAAACCCTGCAAACACCTTCAGGTGTCAGCTGTTTCCATGATTCGTTGGTGCCTTATAAAAGCATATGCATGTTGACAGTTATGCACAGCCCCATAAAACATGGAGGTTAACCCAGGAGCCAGCGTCACTGAAGCGAGACGTTACTTCTCCAACACAAACCGCCACATAAATAAAGAAAAGGTGGCCAGACTGGCACAAGCAGGAGACGGAGATGAAACAGCAGTTGGAGAGAGCGGGTTCCAAATAGTGCACGGTGATAAAGTTGCTGCCACTAGTTTTCCGTGGAGTTTAGTTATGGCCTTGCAGGCTGTCAGAGATGAGGGGAAGAGAAAAGCCAGAGGTTCCCAGTGTTAAATCCCTCTCACTCACTGATTCTTATAGTCTCTCTTTTTTTTCCCTTTAATCCGGTTTGCCTCGTACTCTGGGGACGAGAGAGGCTGAGAGAGGCAAAGAGAAAGACGCATGAAGAAGCAGGAAGACAGAGGGATAAAAGGACAGAGGGAGGCAGGAGATAATGAGTGAAATAGATGATTAACTTTACAGCTGCATCTCCCAGACTTGTAAATATGTGGGTTTTGCTGCCTTTGCAGTTTCAATTAAGATAAAATAATATTTTTTTGTGTTGAGTGTTGGTTGGACAATATAAACTGTTTAAGAATGAGAGCTGTTCACTGATTAAACGTGTTATTAGCTGCAGACTGTGCAAACAGGTGAAGAAATAAGACGTGGGACGGGCAAAGCAATGTCCAATGCTATATTTAATACTAATATTTATATTTACCAGAGAAGGATATGTTAGTCTTCTCCAGCTTAACGGTGAGATCACAGAGACACACAACATTGCTCTGGAGCTAATCAACATTATGACTCTTCATGATGGATTTTTATTAGCTTTCTATAAAGAGCATTTCATAAGTGCTGCTTAAGCTTCACTGAGAGAGGTTTTCATTATGTTCTTTTACAGTGTTGCTGTTTTTTTTTATACACAATACTCACACCCACACCTACAGTAAACATAGAGCCTCCAATTAAACTAACCCTCCAATATCTTTGGAGTGTGGGAGGAAACCAGAGAGAAAACCCACATAGATACAGATACAGGGGGAACATGAAAACACAGACCCTCAGTTGGACTGAGAGTCGAACATTCGTTCATCCTTTGATTAAGAAAACAGGAAAACAATATCATTTATAATGTAGTTTAGACTACATGGCGACGAAAAGATTTATATTACAGAATGAAAAACAGAGCCCAACATGTAGTTACCACTTTAGACCACAGGAGGGCAGCAAACTATGGATTTTAGGGGCCTCACAGCTCTTATATTTTAGGAGTGAAATGGAGATCAAATGGAGGCTAGGTCGACTACGTTAAAACCAGATGAAATGCCTGATGTCCTGATGCTTCTCAGACATGACCAACAGACTTGAGGTGGTCATTGTCTGACTATGAGTGCCACCCGGTGGAGATTTACAGTAAGTGTTCTTTATGTGTCTGTTCTTTGTCAGGAGTTGGGTAAGCCCAGTCCTCCTCAGAAGCCGCTTCCTGCTGATCCCAGAAGCTCTCGTGCGGTTCGAGGTCCTCCTGCAGCACAGGGCCACAACACAGCCCAAGGGCCCACTCCTGTTTGTGGCCCTGTACAAAATCCTGTTGTACCCAGACCTGTACGTCCAGTCCCACACCCCAAAAGGTAGGCTCCTGTCTCATCAGATTTATTAAACAACAGTATATATATATCACACTGATATATTTATTATTATATATTTATCTCTTGTAGACCCAGTCCCAGGCAACCTCCAACACTACCAAAGCCTTGCATAATTGCCAACATCAAATACAGCAGCTGAGACTTTGGCTGAAAGGGACCTTGCTGTGTGTAAGACACTAAAGAAATTGCACTATGAAAAGCTCTGAAAACCTTAACAAAAAAAGAAAGAAAAAAAGATGGTGGCTTCCCTGAGTTTTGATTGGGCCGTGTCCCTTTGGTGCTCTGCCTCTGAATGGTGCTACGAGTCTGAGCTCAGGTACATGTAAAGTATTTATATGCTGTATTTATTGCCGCGCAGTGCACTGTGCCAGACACTTTTGAGACCTGGTAGCGACTTAAACATTTTGATTTGTTGTTTGATTTGTTGGTCAATTTCACGCTTTGCTTTTTTTCCCCCCACAGTAAGTGATCCGTTGTTCCATCTGTAAAATTGTGATTGCAGAATTAAAAAAAAAAAAAGTGTCTTAACGAAGGGAACCAGTTCCATGTAGACAACAGGTGTTACTGTACAACGAGAACTAGATTTTCTCTTGAGGCAACAACCACTGAAAACAAACACTCCATGTAGCCATGGTACAATTACACCGGCTCAGCAGTGTGACTGTCAACGTGATCAAACTACAACACTGAGGAGGGATTTAAGAGACTGGAAGTGGAGCCCGTTTCTCCTTCATATATACAGTATTACAGAAGGTGACGAGTCAGGTTCAGATGTCACTTATTCGCCATTTCCTTTGCATTAACAAGAACCAACAAACTCACTTGAGGGATCTGGGTACTGAAGTATGAACCGAATGTGGATCTGAAATGAGCCGACATCATGCGAGCGCCCAGACCCCAGAGAGGGTCAAGGTCATTGAGTTGTTGCTCTGCCAAACGTCAGGTGTTGTGAATATTTCCCTCTGTGTCTGTCCGCCGTTACTGAGGATCACATCATGGAGCCACTAAGGAGCATCTATCACTGGCATCACAGAGGCACATGAAAAAAGCCGGTGTCTGGCTCCGGTGGAGCTTACACTGTCTCTTTGGTGATGGGACAGGACTTAATCGCTCCACTAGTTCTTTCTGCCTTCGAAATGATGTTCGGTGGTTACTCTGTGTAAACTGAGCCACCAAACATTTCTTCTTACTTTGGCTATTGGATTTTTCTTTTACTTATTATTTTTTATTGAATCAATCTACATCCTAGGTCCTAAATCACACGTGATAGCATCATGAAATAATGATGTAATGTCTTTTTTACATATTTGTTGTTTTACTGGATTATAAGGCAACATATGTATATTCACACTCAGCAACATTTCTTTTGAGCACAGCATTTTAGAACCATATAGGACAAAAAACTGACATTTGAAAAACTCAGTTCAGTTCAAAAACTGAACTTATAGCATCTGTTAACTTTTGATATTGGTATATTTTAACAAAGCAGCCATTGCATTGTGTACTTTGCTTTTTCAGTGCTGTTTGTTCATGTGCTGACGGTGTTTGAGTCCAGTCACTTGACCATACGTTGCATCCGCAAACTTAATTTCCTGTATAATGTTTACAGATAAAATAATGACTGTTTGATACATCGTATGTAACGAAAACACTTTTGTGCCACTGACAGATCATGGTATTTTGAACACTCAAGCTGTATTAGTAAATCCTGTTTTTTATTGATTTCTATTCCCAGTGCTTATTTTTACACAGCGTGAACAAGCTCTGCAGGAGTCACACAAATTTAATGGATCAGTTGTATGAAAGAAACAATTGTGGCGCCAAAGCAATTTCACTACAGCTGCTCGACTTTGGAAAAATACAAATGCTATCATACTTATCAAATTTTAAAGCCACAGTAACCTTTCAAGACCCCCTGGCTTTTCTTTCAATGCTTGAGGGGAAGCACTGAAGATGTAATGCTGAAAACCATGGTGAGTGTGATTTATATAT